>NW_020870779.1:60000-65000 GCF_003789085.1 Penaeus vannamei | reverse complement strand
TGGGAGGGGCGTGGGTGGAGAGCAGCTGTCTGCGTTCGGGGGTGAGTTTACGCCAGACGAATTTATTCCACATTAGACGTCTTCATCCCTTTGTAGGTTTCTTTCCCATTTCCTTATCGCCATCTGCCTTTGCCTCTCAATCGCATCATTACTCATCTACTCATACTCAAAACTAGCCGCTTTTGACCGCGCGCTGAAAACAATTTTTAATTCCCGTTCGACTTCCCTTAAATCCCTTAGTGTACTTAAGTTACTTTATTCTCAATCCTGCTATGAATTCTGCTTAAAATATCATTATAAAATTCTGATACAGAATTACAATACCAAACTTCATTGCACTTCCTTAAAGCTATTTCGTTATATAAAACAAAAATCCGATGAAAAACGTTCAGATGAAAAAAAAAAAATCATTATTAACAAAATACAAGCAAAAATGTCATTAGTCACTACACCCTATTCACCAACAGCAACTTCATAATACTCTTGAAGCGATTGTATCACCATACAGTCGCCATATCCACAACCGACGCCAAACAACCAAGCAAACCAGACCACCATAACCATAACCATCCCGGCTACGAGGGGCGTCCCTAATATCTCCCCTAAGCACCAACGCCACCGCCACGACCATTACCCTACCATCGCTGGCGCCCCTATTACACCCCGAGCCGGAGCAGCGCCTCCCCAGCTCCATACATCAGCCGGCAGGATGCTGGGGCCCTGGCTGGCGACACAAGACAAATCGCGGCCGTCCCCCGGGTCTGAGCCCCGACAGCGACAGTCGTTTTTGTCCCGCTGACTTTTTGGTGGAGGAAGACTGGAAATGAGAGAGAAACAAGAAATATAGATGTACCGGAGCGTCACCCAAGCTTGGCGCCGCTTAAAGGGCCCTATTCCTACTCCCCGTGCCCCTCCCCCTCCTGTACGCCCGCCCACTGTGCCCCGCCTTCAATTCCGCCTCCTCCCGCCCCCCTTCTCTCCTTCATTTCTTTCTCTTCTCTTTCTTCTATCCTTCGCGCTATCAGGCCGTCATGTTGGCTTTTCTTTTAATCGACAGGTCCGAACTAGCCTCAGCATAATCATAGTAATCATGCTCATAATAATGGAACAATATGCATCATCGTCCTCGTCATAATAGAAAATAACAATAAATATTCAGACGTGAATATGAAGGGGGATTAAACAGTTTCGCAAATTCCATTCAACTGCCCGTCGGATACGATAAAACAAGACACGATAAAGATTCAATTCAAGACAACGATGAATATGGGTTCTCCCATCTCCTAGATTCTTTGCATGTGTATGTCTAACAAAGGCCTATAATCTGGCAATGCATGGTGCTTTCTCTTACATTTGTGAGATACGAGATATTACCGCCTCTTTTCTTTGTTTCATTTTTTTCCTTGCCCAATACCCTATTTTTTTCACAACAATTACATGGTTTCCGTTTGTGCGTGTGGTCTGCATCTGAAGGTAATAATAAATGAAATGATACACAAATAATTAATAAATAAATAGATGGATATATAAAACAGTCAGTGCCAGCCTAGGCACTGTTATCCTTTCATGACCTCACAAATACTAGCATCATGCGGCCTTCTGTGCGCCTTGCCATGCGGCCCTTAACATTCTCTCTCCTGGACCATGGGACATACCAGATATATGAACTCCGCCCCGATAACACCTGTCTCCTTGCTGACACCACTAAAGCCGTAACTCCCACCGACAAAGCACGCAACTATGAGCCCAAAGAACACACGCAAGTTGGCACTCTCTTGTCCTCCGGTTTTCCCTTTCCTAATATGCGGACGTGGCATCGTGCCAGAATTACGGCATGAGAAACAGATAGGTCAAAGTTGCAACAATTAATCTGGCCATTCATATTTACGAGTGTATATAAATATATGTGTGTGTGTGTGTGTGTGTGTGTGTGTGTGTGTGTGTGTGTGTGTGTGTGTGTGTGTGTGTGTGTGTGTGTGTGTTGTGTGTGTGTGTGGTGTGTGTGTGTGTGTGTGTGTGTGTGTGTGTGTGTGTGTGTGTGTGTGTGTGTGTGTGTGTGTGTGTGTGTGGAGGCAGTGCACCTGCTCTGGGTGAGAGCAAATGGGTGTATTTATGCAAATGTTTTGAATCAAGAAGGAAAAGCTGATGGTTACTATTCAGTACCTATACTAATGTATTTATCGTGCTAAAGGCAATGACAATAATAATGATTAATGACAAAAAATAACACATACAATAAGTAATACGAATATTTTACCGAATATTGACAGAATGTTTCGACAAAGTTGAAAAAGAATATTGATAACGCACGTCTCCTAAAAAAACGGTTAGATTTATCGCTAAATTTATCTTCCATTAATTACAATCAGTGTATCACTCACCTCTAAGAAAAAAAAAAAAAATATAGTGAAGAAAAAACGAGAACAAGTAGAAAAACTTCTCGTGTACGACTTGAACGACATCATTGCCGTCGCTGAGCAAGTTATAGAAGTAAACAAAACATCTCAAGTACAAGGCCGCCATTTGACAGGGCTGCCAATCGCTTTTCTGGCAGTGCTGCCAACCGAAGCAGTCCTTTTAATTGTTTGTGTTATTATTAGCGGCCTGTGGTTGTCTGGGAACTATTTGCTTCTAGGAATGAAGGACATTTTTTCCTCTAAGTAACAGAAATGCCTAAGCAATCTGTTATAGCTGTCGGACTAGCGGGTAAGCCATGCAACATAGCAAAGTTAATCTGTATGAATAAGGGTGATAACTTTGGAAGGAAGCTAAATATTATGCTAATCCTGAGATATCACAAAGAATGTATAATGAGATGTTTCAACACAGACAGGGTGAGAGAGGAACTCGGCAATACTGTTACATGCTTCACAGACGTATCTGTCTGCTGTTTCCTTTCTTTCCCCTTTATCTCTCCGTCTGTGCCACAATTTTCTCCTCTATCTTATCTACCAAATTCACCTTTTTCTATAACTTTCGTCTACATTTAGCAATCTACGTCATCCATCCACATTATCTCGTGTCACATTCTTCTAGTGATAACAACCAACCACCATTTCGACTCATCCACATTCCGGTCTTTACACACTATCATCTACTCCTATTTCTTTCATGATACTCTTATCAAGTAATATTTCATGACCCTGATCTATCGCATAATGCTACATGAGTTCACTTATCGAGATTAATTAGTATTGGATGCACATAAGATATGGCAATCAACAAGAATTTGCTATTAGTACTTGCCATGAAACCACGACAACTTACCTATCCTCCTCCCTCATTCCCTTCCTTCCTACCCTTCCATTCCCTAGGCACCATTCCTTCGTAACTATCCTATGCCATTCTGTCTGCCACCCAACCCTATATCACAAGTCACAATAAATTCTTCCACAACAATATATCAAATGTCACACCAAAATGGGTCAGGAAGACAATAGGAAGAATGGCGGGGGAGTCGGCCATGACGAACCCTCATTCCTATTACCCCCTCTCCCTCCCCCAACTTCTTTCCCCTCTACCCCTCACCCCAGTCCTCCCAACCCCACCTCCCCTTCTCCCTCCTCCTCCTCACGCCCTATCCCCCCTCCCCTTCCCCTTCCGACGATTTTATCAGAGTGACGAATAAAAAAAATACATCGATTCCGAAGAAATGGACACAAACTTTTACCCTTTGTCTGTGGCTGG
Source organism: Penaeus vannamei (assembly GCF_003789085.1). Classification (NCBI taxonomy): domain Eukaryota; kingdom Metazoa; phylum Arthropoda; class Malacostraca; order Decapoda; family Penaeidae; genus Penaeus; species Penaeus vannamei. The sequence goes on along the minus strand of NW_020870779.1, from coordinate 61,313 downwards.
CGAAGTGGCGAGCGGCCCAGGAAGAGGAGTGAAGGGGCAGGGGAGGAAGGGGTGGGGCTAGGGGGAAGGGCGAAGGGAGAAGAGGGCAAGAGGAAGCAGAAGGGGGAGGAGGGGTCAAGAGGGAGAAGGGGGGTGGGGTAGGGAGAAGCTGGGAAGAGGGAGGAAGGGGTGAGCTCCTCTCTTTTTATATATACATTTATACGAAGGGATTCGAAGAGATGCTCGCGGAAGCGGGGAATGGCGAGTGGAAGTGACGAAGAAGTAGAAGAAATCAGAGAATAAAAAGAGAAGGAAAAGAAAAGAAAGAGAGAGATGAACGTGGTTTACTAAAGAGCAAACTTGAGATTGTGTAAATAGATAATAATCCCTGATTATTTGTTCTATCAACAGTTACAGATGGAGGGAGCGACCATGCAGAAAGATGGTGCACTGACCATTAATAAGAAAAACCTGTCGAAAGGGGGAAGGGGGATGTGAAGAGGAAAAGGGAGAGAGAAGCGAAATAGCCCCCACCCCCTAGACACACTTCCCCAACGTTCGGCAACCTCGAGAGCTCATGGCGTCAGGGGCTCCGAATAAAGAAAACGGAGGTAGTACGAGACACTAAAATAAAAGCGCTGATCTAAAATATCTTGGCCCGTTGTTTTAAATGTAAATTGCGTAGATAATGTTGATGATAAAGAGGACGATGATGATGATGATGATGATGATGATGATGATGATGATGATGATGATAATGGCAATGATAACAACAACAATAATAATAACGATAATAGCAATGGTAATAAAAATAATGACAATAATAATAATAATAATGATAATAATAATAATGATAATAATAACAATAATGATAATAATAATAACAATAACAGTAATGATAATAAAATAGAAATAATATTAATGATGATAATGCTAATAATAATGATAATGATAATAATAATAATAATAATAATAATAATAATAATAATAATAATAATAATAATAATAATAATAATAATGGTAATGATAGTAATAATAATGATAATAATAATAATAATTACAATAATTAACACTATTCATTAACCGTAATTTCATGAACACACTTGTGTAACAAGAAAATAATCCCAGTTCAAAGACTCTTCTTCAAATTCATTCACCCTAAGTGACTTCTGATTCATTTTTCTTCCCAATCTTTTTTCCAAGCAGACGTTTTTCTTCAACGTCGCTCACAGCATTACATGATTAGTGTGACGGCTCTCTTAAGCTTCATGGAAATTACACTGCTTCTGTTCGAAGGCAATTGGATTGTAAATGAATAAAATGAATAAATAAAT
>NW_020870779.1:47500-50000 GCF_003789085.1 Penaeus vannamei | reverse complement strand
AACAGTAACAGTAATAGTAATAGCAATAATGATAATATCAATATCAAAAAATAATAATCGCAATAACAATAACAATAATAGGAACTGCTATACTGTCAACATCAAAAGCAAAAACCAGCAGAAACTAAATAAATCAGTTAACGCGCAAAAATAACATAATCTCACCAGCAAAAAGAAAAATCAAGAGATATAGAGGAAAAGGAGGAAACGGGACGAACAAAAAAGAGACACTGAGAAAAAAATAGAACTGATACAAAAAAAAATCAAACTGGACACGTTACAGAGCGAAGAAACCTCCAAAGACAACACAAGAACGGAATAAGAGAAATCTGGAGGATCGCGGGAGAAAAGACACTGCGGGAGCGAATAAAAAAAAAGTTTTGTGGGTGAGCGTTGAGGCACAAGAGGAAGCAATCTCGTGAGTAAAGATTACAATCATCGCTCACGTCGGAAAAGGTTGCTTGGCGTGTCCTTGTACAGACGCCTGCGAACTGATAAAAGGCAGAGAGAGCCGCGCTTCCTTTGCAAACGGACGACACAAAGTATCACACTGATTGATATAATAATGACTATAATAATTAAGCAACCATATGCATTTTGATGACATTTTACGTAGTCTACAATGCACAAAGCTTTAACAATAAACTTGTTTATGTTTTAGAAATCAACTTACGTTTGGAGACGGGACAACGAAACCTGCTGGTTTACTTCAGTATACCCTTCACATCACGTACCTGAAGAAAACGTAACAAAATATGGTTAATACACTAAATGAAAGAATGGTCCAAGGTTGAATAATAATACAACGAAAACTATAACAAACAATGATAATAATGTTATAATGAACACATCAGTTGAAAATGTTTTCTCTAAATATAATAAATAAAACAAAAAAGAACAGCAACTTCGTGTACGAACCACTTAATCTTGAACCAGTTTTTTTTCTCTCTTTTACTTTTTTTTCGTTTTCCTTTTCCACGAAAAGGAAAATGTACATAGCTGGCCCAGCAGGACCGTTAAATACAGGCTGTCGTCCGTGCATGCCTCAGGGAACGGCGAATCAACACCTCGTGCAATATGGATATCAGATACCCCGGGAGGCGAAAATGACCCCGGTGGCGGCGCCTTCACAGACAACCCCCAAGGGAGCGCTGTCCCACGGGAGGAGGGGGTACGGGGAAGGGGAAGAGGGGAGAGTAGGCGTGCGTGTGTGCTGGTGTCGCCAGGTAACCTCAAGTAAACTGAGGTAGGTAGCGTGCCTTTGGTAATTACCTGCCACTGATGCGTGCTGCCCGCCAGGTTTTTACCGCCACCTCCTGCTTCTCTCCTGTCTAACCCACTTTACTCACTAGCGCACACACACACACACACACACAAATAAACAAACACACACAATCACACGCACACACACATACACACACGTGACTGCACAAACACATAGAAAGCCACACATAACTACATACAGCTACATACACCATCTTACACTCTCCTTACATTGCATTCATTCAGCGCCCTTCCTCCGTACTATTCGGCCACAATGCCAGTGGGAGAAACATAAAAGGGCGCTGGAAAAGTGACCATTAATATTTTACCAAGCAAACACGCGGTCGGAAGTGCACCCTTAATTATCGTTATTATTTCCTTTTTTGAAAGGACCTTCAATTTACGGTTATCTAGAAAAAAAAATGAATTATTATGTGAGTATTATGTACACGGTTTATATGTTGCTATTCATGGAAAATAGGAATTGATTTATGCCTGTCCTCTGCAGACGAAAATTCACAAATAGATATGTGTATATACAGAACAACCAGATAAGAAGGTATAGAAGGATCGACGTGTGTGTGTGTGTGTGTGTGTGTGTGTGTGTGTGTGTGTGTGTGTGTGTGTGTGTGTGTTGTGGTGTGTGGTGGTGTGTGTGTGTGTGTGTGTGTGTGTGTGTGTGTGTGTGTGTACATATACATATGTATATGCGTGTGTATATATATATATATATATATATATATATATATATATATATATTATATATATATATATATATAATTCGTCACAAAATTAAATATTATTGGATAAACGAAGAAGCAAGGACCCCTCTCTTTACCCCACAGCCCCCTAACCCGAAACCGAACTTCAAAACATTCGACTGACTGACGCCGGCTCCTCCGCCCTCACGGAGTCCGATCATCTTTGACATAAGCCTGAAGTAAAATACCAGCCGACGCTACGCACCCCCACCCCCTCCCCTACCTTAATACGAACCCTTGATGTCTGAGCCTCGAGACAAAGCCCTCTGAACAGTGCCCCCATCCCCTCCCCTACCACTACCCCTTTTAAGATCTCCTTCGCTAACCTTCTTAGACAAATGATAGTGACCTGTGACTGTGGGACCCGTGAACATACGACCTGCGTCTGTGCGACCTGCACTGTGCGCCTTACGGCTGTGACTAGTGTCTGTGCAACCGAATGTGCAACCTGTGCCAACTGTGAATCTACGACCTGC
>NW_020870779.1:22500-30000 GCF_003789085.1 Penaeus vannamei | reverse complement strand
GACGTGCATATGTTTACATATTTGCATATTTGCTGTTCATTTATGTTTCTTCACATTTGCAACATCTGCTTATCTATCACTGTGTTTGTGTTTTTACTAATATATATATTTTTCTTTCTATCTGTATATTCATCTATCAGTGTACTTGTCTATATATATTTATACATACATACATGCATACCTACATATATCTATCTGATTTCCTATATATTTATTTATATATTGATTTATTTCTCTATTTAATTATCCGCTTATTTGTTTGTTTGTTTACTTATTAATTTATGCATATATACGTACATAGGTACGTATACAAGGCACACGCACATATACATATATATACATATATATGTATATAATTATATATATATATATATATATGTATATATATATATATATATATATATATATATATATATATATATATATATATGTATGTATGTATATGTATATGTATATGTATATATATGTATATATATATATATATATATATATATATATATATATATATATTATATATATATATATATATATATATTACATACTCTCTTTCACACACACACACACCACACATATATACATATATATTTGTTTGTCTGTTATGCATATATACATATATATATATATATATATATATATATATATATATATATATATTATATATATATATGTGTGTGTGTGTGTGTGTGTGTGTGTGTGTGTGGTGTGTGTGTGTGTGTTGTGTGTGTGTGTGTGTGTGTGTGTGTGTGTGTGTGTGTGTGTGTGTGTGTGTGTGTGTGTGTGTGTGTGTGTGTGTGTGTGTGTGTGTGTGTGTGTGTGTGTGTGTGTGTTGTGTGTGTGTGTGTGTGTGTTTGTGTGTGTGTTTCACAATGCTTCCAGGAAAGTATGCACACCCGAAATTCAGGCCACTCAATACAACACTCAATTGTTTCCCTTCGCCATTCCCTTCACATCCTACATTAATCTTCCCATCTCCCCTTCCCTTCAACCAAAGCCCTTTCCTTTACCACTTCTCCTTATTCTTATGCTCAACGTCTTATCACGCTATCTATCTCCCCCTCCTCTCTCTATATACGTGGCTTGGCGAGGACTTTGGCAACGTGTCAAAGGGTTGTGACCATAGTTTTGGCGTGGGAGGGATGGGGGAGGGAGAGAAGGGGTTGTGGGAGGGGAGGTTTGAAGTTTGAGGTTATAAGGGTGTTGCTGAGGGAGAGGGTTACATAATGAGAGTTTTGGCGAGAAAGGTTGTTACGTAACAACGGTGTTTTTGAAAGGAAAGTGTTATGTAATGAGGGTATTTTGAACGGGAGCTATTTACTTAAAAGAGTGTTGGGGAAGGAAGCTTCTTGAGTAATGAGGGTATTACACTGTACTGAACAAAGGAAAAGCGAAATCAGCAGGAAATTTCCATTTATGTCCCCTACCATTTAAAATACTTTCGGAAATTCGAAAGATTAAGCTAATGACAGAAAGGCAGAAGCCGCATTTCGGGTGTGAAAACGACGACAACGCTACTAGAGGTGTAAGAGAAGGCCCAACGTGACAAGCAGAGGAATGCGAAGATCCGACAGACATAGCAGTCTAAAGTTTTTAATTCTCAGATGCCAGAGAGAGAGAGGGGGGGGGGGAGGGAGGGAGGGAGAGAGAGGAGAGGAGAGAGAGAGAAGAGGAGAGAGAAAGAGAGAGAGGAAAAAGCGGAGACTCTCAAAGTGCAAAGTTTCCCAAAGAAAGTCACACACGCGACGACCAGACCACGCCGACGGTCCAAGCAGACGCCGACCAACACCAAATCGTTGTGACGGTAACAAAGAGTCCAGATCGACGCGAGTTACGGGCGAGGGAAGTGCGAGCGACGGTGACGGAGAGGCGGCGACGGAGCTGCGATCTGCGCCCGACGAGCTTGTATCCGACGCCGGGGGACGTATCGCCGTGGGCGCAGTCGCTGCTGCGGAGGTGATTGAGGATAAGATGCGGAACCAAAACAAACTTCCCTAATCCACCACGAAGACTAAAGCGGCGAGGTATGCGATGCAAATAAAGAAGATGATACACGATGGGGTAAGAAGGAGAAAGGGGGTGGGGGGTAAGGGTTAGGGAGGAAAGACGAAAAAGAGGGGAAAAAAGTCTCACAGAAGACACAAAACAGAGATGGCGATAATGATGATGGATGTAGTACACACACGTCCACTTCAGATCCTATACATCAACCCCTGAAACACCCCCTCACTCCTACTCACACCCTTCCCCAACAGACTAGAAACTCTCTCGCCCCTCCCTCTCCCCTCTCCCCCACAAGCGCTCCCACGCCCCCTGCACCCCACCCACTTCCCCTCCACCCCCTTCCCCTACTGCTGTCGGAGCAGGGTGTGATCATACGGGACCCGCAGGCAGATAGAATCGTAACTTCCCCGGCAATTAGTGCCAGTGCCAAAGGAAGCAATAGGTGGGGAATGTTGATCTTCCCAAGGATTCACCTGCTGTCACAGAAGAATGGACGAAGTGAGAGGGAGGGAGGGAGAGGTGGGCAAAAAGCATGGAGGGAAGAAATGAGAGTGAGGGAGAGAGATGGGCAAGGAGCAAGGAGGGAGGGAGAAGTGAAAGGGAAGGCGAGAGAGATGGGCAACGATGGACGGAGAAGTGAGGGGGAAAACGAGAGAGATGGGCAAGGAGTAAGGAGGGAATGAGAAGTGAGAGGGAGGGAGGGAGAGATGGACAAGGAGGAAAGGAGAGAAGAAATAGTAACTGTAAATGGGTGAGTGAGAGAGATTGGGAGGAGTGAAGGGAAAAAAAGAGTGGGATGGAGGAAAGGGGGGAATATGAAAGAACAAGAAAAAGAAAGTGATTCTAAATGTGTGTCAGAGATATGGAAGCAAGGAAGTATAGAACTAAAGAAAGGGAAAGAGGCTTAGAGAGAGAGAGAGAGAGAGAGAGAGAGAGAGAGAGAGAGAGAGAGAGAGAGAGAGAGAGAGAGAGAGAGAGAGAGAGAGAGAGAGAGAATGAGAATGAGAATCATTTGCAATTACAAAATTATAGAAAAAAGTAACCAGGGTACCAAGAAGAGATGAGTGCAAAGGTGGGAAAAACAAAAGAAGAAAAGAAAGCAAGTAAAAGTCAAGAGAAGAATGAAAAATATAAGATTAAGAAAGAGAAATCAAGAATGCTATTAAGGTGGGGTCTGAAAATGTAGTAGACGAGGAGGGAGGAAGATGAGAGGGAGAGGGGGGGGGTCGTCATATGTTGCCAATGTAGCCTCTTGGCATGTGTTTCATCCCCTACAACCCTTTCCTTCCCGCCCTATACCCAACCCTTCTTTTCTATTCTTTCACACCCTTTTATCCACGTTCTTTCCCCTCCTCCTCTTCTCCTTGTTACACTTACTTCCTCCCACAGATTTCTTTTTTCGCTGTTCCGCCTTTCAGCATATAAGAAACTACCTTTTTAATGTTCGGAATGTTTATAAAGATTCTAAATATTACAAACACCTAGACACAAACATGTATATACCATTGTCGCTGCGGCACTGAGCATCGAGTGTGTTGGCAGTGCCATGGTCACGCAGAGTGCCATCGTCCCCTGCCCCCTCAATACACCCTCCACCCCGACCCTGAGTCCCTTCATGTTATCAGTGCCATCTCGAGTCTCGCCCTCTATATTCCTCCTGCTGCCATTCCTTGTCAAAATCTGCCATGCACCGCCATGTTCCTAGCACGTGCCTTGCTCGCTGCCATAAAGTGCCCTCTTAGAGTGCCGCGGCCCTCTTTATCTGCTATCACGAGTGCCACTTATAAGCATCAGTCGTCACCTCGTCCCGCGGACCGCAGAGGGCGTCGGCGAGGGCGCGCTGGTGGCGGTGTGGGTGGTAGGGGGAGTGTGTGTGTTGTGGGGGGGGGGGCGTTGCATCGAGAGGACGCCGCATGTGTTCCCCTTTTCCTCCCCCTTTGCTTCCCCACTGCCAGAGGGTTTTAGGCTCACCGGCGTCTTCTCATTAACTTGACGAAGGTGTGTGCCCTTCCCAGTTACCTTCCCCGCCCCCCTCGTACCTGAACGCCCCACGTCGCAAGTTGCGCGTCGCGTCACGGTGATTCCCTTGCGGCGGCGGTTGCACTAACGACCGATCTATCGTTAAGTCTCGTTACGAACGGATGGTTCTATGTGCTGTGGCGGCTTCGTTCAGCCTCCCCTCCCTCCTTCTCCAACCCCAGTCCAGCCCCTACCCCCCCCTCGCCCCCTCAAAGGCTCCGTCGACCATAGACTTCACGGCATTGCGTTGAGGCTGTTGCTGCGACTCCCTATATCTTCGCGATGATAACATTATCACTGTCTCTTCCTTCATCACCGGACCATTAGTTCTACTACGATAGGGACTGCACCTTTGCCTTCTCGTTCAACAAAGTTTTTTATCTCTATAACCATTCCCTTTGCCTTCTTTTTTCCTTCCCTAATACAAGTAAATTGTTCTTCCCTTTTCCGTCTTAAATTATTTCCTTCGTTTATTGTTCCCGGTCTATACCTCTGGCAAAAAAAAAGAGTTTTCTTAAATTTAGAAACAATAACTTCAGTCATCTGGTCCCGCACCCAGGGCCATCACAGCGATACCAGACAATTACAGTCTCTTTCATAGGCCGCATATCCCCCGCCCAACACCATTAGCTCCCTCCTCTGTCGCGGTGCAAGGAGGAGCCGTGACCGCACTATGTCTTCATTACCGCAGCGACTTCCTCTGAACTGCGTGTGCCTCAGCCTCTCCCTCGTCCTCATCCCCTCATCCTGACCACGTGACACTGTGCCTATGGCCGGGTGGCATTTTCTCTACACGTACACGCCCATATTACTCCCGTATCGCCCCCGAGACTTTCTCAACCTACATGAATTACTTTTATGATGAACGTCGGCCCTCAACCGTATTCCGTTAGTCCACGCCCTCCTACCCCCACCCCTCCCCTTCGCCCACGTGTCCCCCTCCGCCCGCCCACCCAACCACCCATCCACCGCCGCCTGTGCCCATAGCCGCCTCGCAAAAACGTGTCCACGGATATATACGTATTTTGCGCACGCCCACCTGGCTTTTTTACCCCCGCCCGCTCGAGTTTTCTTTGAAGTGGCGAAGTACAGGTGAAGCCGCTCTTAATTATCAACACGAGGGCGCGAGGAACGTCGGGATGGGCGCGTTGCACAGTATCTCTTGTGTCAAAGGGATGATAAATGGGCGGCACTTCGATGCTCCGGAGAGATTGCATTTTTGCTCTCGCTTCTCTTCTCTTCGGGGGCGGCCGGAAGCGGGGCCCAACTGCGGGGGGAGGGGGTGGCTTTGTGGCGCCGCCGGCCATGCAGGCTGCGCAGTGCGAGATGAGGATGGTGGACGGGATTGTGATGATAATGATGATGACAGGAACGGTAATAATAGTATTAATATGATGGTAATAATAATAATAATAATATTAATGATTATAACAATAATAATAATAATAACAACCAATAATAATGATAATGATAATAATAATAATAATAATAATAATAATAATAATAATAATAATAATAATAATAATAATAATAATAATAATAATAATAATAATAATAATAATAACAACAATAATAATAATAACAATATAATAGTAATAATAATGATGATAATGATGGAACAATTTTTCAGAAAGAAAGACTAATCCATACACACGCATGAAAACATAATTAAACACACAAGCACAGACACACGCACGCTATCTCCATGATAATTACCAATCTAACTGTAGAATGGGGATGATACAAACATCTGACTATCAACGTCTTTATCATGGTCACCATAACGACAAACGAGACAATAAAACGTAACATCAGATAATACTAATAACAGCGACAGCGACCATAAATGATGTTGATAATGAAAGTGAAGATGATAATGACGACAATTGCGATGACGTTGATGATAACAAACATTCTGAAACAACGTACAAAGTGGCCCCCACCATATCATCGCTGTACCAACGATCAAAATAAAACTCCCTCACCCCCCCTCTAATGTCCCCCACAGGCCCTATCCCTACCTCCCCAACCCTCCCCATACATCATCCATCACCTCCCTCCCCCACTTATAACTTTACTTCCCCTTCTCTACCCCACCTCTAACCCATCACCTCCTCCTGTACCCTCACTCTCACCGAACCTCCATCCCCCCTTATCCGACCTCCCAAAGGCTTACCACCACCTATATACCCTTCACCCTCACCCTACCGTCTACCCCCACCACAACCCCTACACCGTACCACTACCCCACCTGTACCCCATACCACCATCCCTTCCCGTACACCCAACCGCTACCCTGTGCATCCCTACCCCATCCCCCGCCCCCCATCCCGACAATCCTCATCAAGGTGCGAGCCCCGGTAATTACCCTCACGATAATGATCGCTGATTATTCCCAGCAACCTGTCAACACGAGATCTTGTCTGGGAGAACAACTTCCACCCTTTTCTTCCTTTGTTTCGTGCCTCTCGCTTCCTCTTCCATTCCTTGTTGCTCCCTCCGTTCTTTTCTCGTTTTTGTTCTTATTCTTCTGCTAATTCGTTTTCTTCTTTTCGGTGATTCTCTTCAATTGTTCTTCGTTTTGAATATCTTGTCCTTTTTCAGCCATTGTCATTATTCTCATCATGACTGTTATAATGATAATATTAATGCTAATATTAATAATAAGGAAATAATACTGTTATCCTTACTATTACTATCATTATTACTATTGTTATCATTACTATCAATATCATTATTATATTCAATATTACTTTCATTACCATTGTTCTAATTCTTGTTCTTACTATTATTTTCATTATCATTATTTTTCATTATCATTATTATCAATTTATTGCCATTTTCATTATAATAATAATAATCACTATTATTACTATTTTTACTATTGCCATTATAACAAAAAAATATGATAATAATTATTATTATTATTTTATCATCATCTCCATTATATCATGATTACGATACACTGTGTGTGATGTGTGTGTGTGATGTGTGTGTGTGTGTGTGTGTGTGTGTGTGTGGTGTGTGGTGTGTGTGTGTGTGTGTGTGTTGTGTGTGTGTGTGTGTGTGTGTGTGTGTGTGTGTGTGTGTGTGTGTGTGTGTGTGTGTGTGTGTGTGTGTGTGTGTGTGTGTGTGTGTGTGTGTGTGTGTGTGTGTGTGTGTGTGTGTGTGTGTGTGTGTGTGTTGTGTGTGTGTGTGTGTGTGTGTGTGTGTGTGTGTGTGTGTGTGTGTGTGTGTTGTGTGTGTGTGTGTGTGTGTGTGTGTGTGTGTGTGTTGTGTGTGTGTGTGTGTGTGTGTGTGTGTGTGTGTGTGTGTGTGTGTGTGTGTGTGTGTGTGTGTGTGTGTGTGTGTGTGTGTGTGTGTGTGTGTGTCTCATATATATATATATATATATATATATATATATATATATATATATATATATATATATATATACATATATATATACCTTGCTTCGTACCCAGCATCCTCTTTCATTGATTG
>NW_020870779.1:5000-17500 GCF_003789085.1 Penaeus vannamei | reverse complement strand
TGTTTTTGGGTTCTTGCGGGCTCGTTATAATTAACTGCTTTTATAATTAAGAAAAAAAATCTTGTCATATGGAAAATGATTTACGAATAAAAAATGACAGTCTTCAAACGTCAAACACGTTTAAATGGCATATAACCAATTCACTCACCCCCGAAGCCGAGAGCATCTAACGCCTCACAACAGACACAAAGCACAGCAATAGCAATAATACCGTGATATACGCAGCGTGTGTCATGCCCGATACAACCAAGATGTTTACGGTCGTCACTTTAAGCGCGCTCCATTACTGTCACTCTAATCAGACAAACAAAATCCCTTTAAGATTCCACCAAACGAAAAAAGAGGAGAAAAAGAAAAAAAAGAAACGGAGAGAGAGAAAAAAAAGAATCAGTTCGGGAGTTCGCAGGCTCGCTGTGGCAATGGCAGCAATAGGGGTGGAGGGAGGGGAGGGGACGGGGTAATCACCGATAGTTTTTCTTTCGGCAGACGATCGACAAAAACGAGACTACGAGAGCCAGAGAAGAGAGGGAGGAAAGAAGAGAGGAGAAAGAGAGGGAGAGAGGGAGAGGGGAGAGAGGAGAGAGGGAGGGAGAGGAGGGGAGAGAGGGGGAGAGGGGGAGAGGGGAGAGGGAGAGAGGGAGAGAGAGAGAGAGAGAGAGAGAGAGAGAGAGAGAGAGAGAGAGAGAGAGAGAGAGAGAGAGAGAGCATGTAACATTATTTGTACTTTATGCAAGATATATAGAGAGAAATCGAAAGAGAACGGGAGATGAAAAGATAAAACAAACTTGAAAACTGAAAAAGAAAGGCAAGAAAAAAGTATATAAAAATCAAGGCTACAGAATAAAACCATATTTATGACTCACAGTTTGTATTTTCTTTAACTTAGTCATGGTTATGAAAGGCAAGGAAGAGGAAAATATGCAAACCAAAGGATATTTACAAGATCTTAATGTTGGTATTGATAAGAGATTGTTTAAACTATACATTTCAAGTAATTCAACAATGATAGTTTTTGGACTTTCCTTAAAGTCAGGTGTATCCCCGTCTCGAGCCTTTTTGCTGACGCTGCTGACATCCGCATCCCTTGGAATGTGATTAATATCACTTTCCAAGAAGGAAGGAAATGGTTCGTCTTCTACGGCAGTGTCTTCGATTTATTTTTCTCTATGCCGCTTCTCTTTTTCTTTAATGTTTAATAGATAACATAGATCGAAGATATTTGTTTTAGCTGAGCATAATGTGATGAGGCTAAGGACGAGGTAGTTGGTGAGGTGGATATGGAGGTGGAAAAGGAGGTGGAGGTAGTAAAGGTGAGGGTGGTGACGGTCTTGATGATTATAATGATCGTCATCACCATCATCATGGCATCTGCCTCTGCATCATCATCATCATCTTCCTCTTCTTCATCATCATTTATCATCATTATCATCTTCCTCTTCTTCATCATCCAAACGAATGATATCAATAAAGATGATAATAACAATAATGACAATAAGAACAAACAAAACAAGGCATCGTCGTTATGCCCCTTAATTTCAAGGTTGCGTGATTTTCCATCCTCCACTAGACAGACATCAGCATCCACTAGCGTTCAGAGAGCAATCATCTTAGCAATCACCTCCTGTCTCTCACGTGTTGCAGGGATTTGGGGGGGGAGGGGGGAGGAGAGGCAAGAGGGACGAGAAGGAGAGGAGAGCGGGGAATTAGAGGTAGAGAGGATGGGGGGGGGAGGGAAGGGCGAGCAATCGAAAGGGCCAAGGGAGAAACAGGTGGAGAGATCTCGGACGAAAACGAGGGAATGAGAAGGAACAAAAAAGGGAGAATGAAAGGAGAAGGGAGAAAGGAGAGGAAGAGGGGAGGGGTTGTCTCTCGGGCGGGTCAAGAAGCGTGACTGCCGCGTCGATCATCCTCCCTGCTCTACGTCATCGCCGCCAGGCCTCCGGAACGTCCCCTTGTCACTCGACGCAGACACGCTATCAAGCCAGGACAGATGCCGACTCAGAAACAAAGGCTCGCCAACAAACACGCGCACATTGATAATACTCAAGTAAAAAAAAAGGAAAAAAAATCCCCGTTATGTTTCAACACGTAAAAAAGTATAATAAAAAATGAAAGAGGAAACGAAAAGAGGGGAAAAAATACGATTAAGGTTGAGTATTAGACTTTTTAAATTTTTCCGTTTCTTAACAATACATAAATTTCGCGACTGCTAGCAATCGCTCACTCACTCTACTTACTTCTCCTCGTTTTCTTATTCTGAGTCTGATTCTTCTTTTTCCTCCTCCTCCTCCTCCATCATCACCTCCCCCTCCTCCTCCTCCTTATCATCATCCCCATCATCCTCACCATCATCATCATCATCCCTTCCCCATCTCTTCTCATCCCTTTCTTCTCCCCTCCTCCCCCACCTCTATCCTCTTCCCCACCTTCCTTATCCATTCCCCACCTCTCTTCCTCCTTCGGCCTTCCCCATCCCCCCTCCCCCTTCCCCTTCCAATCGGCATTCCCGTGACCTCTTCCAGCCAAGGTCGTGCGAGAGCGAGGCAGGACAAGGTGAGGAAGGCCAGATCCCAGGCGGAATGCCCCCCTCTCCCCCTCCCCATACCCCCTGCAAGGCCTCCGGTGCCAATCTTCATCGCCGCTGCGGGAGCGAGAAACAAGGAAGGGTGAAAAAATATACGCAAAAAAAGCATTGAAAAAATAGAACAAATAAAAAAAGGATGCCCTTCTCGCCAAACTCAAGCCGGGATAAATACTTACGAATGGAGGGGGGGGAGGGGGGGCGATTGGCAGATAGAGACTTTTCTTTATTTACCAATGAATGTACAGTACGAACAAGAAAAAATAAATGAGAAACACCGCCTCGAAACACACACACACACACACACACACACACACACACACACACACACACACACACACACACAACACACATAGACTTAGACATACATCCACATTTTCGCTCTTCGCCAAAAGCCATAAATACTTCAACAGCGTCGTTTAAACATCTGTCGGGCGATTACCCACGCTGAATATGCGCGAGGTGATTCATCATTACCCGGGATGCCCTTTGCCTAAGCCCTAGACCCCCTTACACTCACTCCCCCACCCCCGGCCTTTCTCTTCTTCTCCCCTTCCGCCATCAACCACCCCTCCCCCTCCCCTCCTTCCCTCCACTTCCCACCATCAACCACCCCTACTCCTCCCTCTCCCCCCTTCTGCCATCAACAGCCCCTCCTACCTCCCTCCCCTTCCTCCCTCCCCCCTTTCCCACCCTACGTACCCCGCCCCCAGCCCGCCGCCCCCCACCGATGCTATCTGGCCGGGCAGGTCACCAAACCATCACACGAGACGGCCGTGAAGACGAAAAAAATTGGGTACGGACTGGAAAAAAATGTGAACAGGCGGAGTCTCAACACGCACATGATTACAAAAAAAGGGGAAGGTAGAGATGAAAAAATATATGGCGCGAAGTGGCTTGTGGTCATGGCCGTTTTTGTGCCGCAACCTCCTCTTCTTCTTTCCTTATTATTCTTTCTCCTCCACCTCTTCTTTTTCTTCTCCCTCCATCTTCAGTCTTTTCTTATTCCACCTTCTACTTTTCCTCCTCCTCCTCCCCTTTCTCGGAGGAAAGAAGAAGAAGAAGAGGACGGAGATTTGCGTGAGTGTGCGTGTTTATGTACGTTTTTTAAGAAGCCATAAAAGTGCTAAAAATACGAGATGTTTGTTCACACCTTGTATATTCTCTGAAATGTAGTAGCGATTGGGAGACGTCAAAATGTTAAGGACGCAGACGGGGAGGAGGAGAGATAATGAGAGATAATGTGCAAGATGTGGGGAGGACAGGCAGTGATGGAGAATATGTAAATTGCAAAAGCTTCTTGGAAGAGAGACCTATTTCAAATATAAGAAATGAACGATGCAATGACGAATACGACAGCGTTCCCTTTTTAAATGTTCAGGATAAAACAAAATATCTCAAAAAACAGCAATCAATGATCATCGTGACGAATAAAGTGACCCTGCCCAAATATCACCAACAAACTTACAAACACGAAAGATAGACTTTATACATTATACAAAAAATGCCTTTTGCCTTACATGGCGTGAACTAATATAAATAATTTCCTCTTCTCCCATTCCATTCAAGACCCTCCTCCCTCCCTCCCTATCTCCTCCCCTTCCCCGTCCTGCGCTATCCCTGCTCTTTTATTCTGGCATCTCCTTTCTAAAATAGAGTCCAGGACATTGACCCTGTCGTTCTCATACAACATGGACAAAAAGACCATAATATAGTTGTTGTGATAGACACCCTACCTCCCTCCTCCGCCCTTCCCCCCTTTCCCCATCACCCATATCGAGACGCGACTACCCCTTCCCCTCCCCCTTCCCACCCCTCGTATCCTTCCCTGACAAAAAAGACAAAAGATAAAAAAAATGCTTAGGTCTACTTTTTCGTGTATCCCCTCCTTCCTCTTCCCGTCCCCTCCTTCTCGCTTCCCCTCTATTCCTCCTCCTCCTGCACGTCTTTCTTTTCTTTTTCTGTCTTTTTCTTATTCTTCTTTTTCTTCTGTTTTCTTTTTCTTCCTTTTCTTCTTCTTCTACACTTCCTCCTCCTCCTCCTCCTGCTAGTCTCCCCCCTCGCTCGCCCTCTCCCTCCCCCCATCCTCCGCCTCACTCCTTCCCCTCTTCCCTCACAGCATTACCTTGACCTTAGGCCTCCTGCCCTATGATCTTGGCCTTTGAAGAATATACATTTTTTCTTCTTTTTTTTCTCTCAGCTGTTTCGATTTTCGTGCCGGCGGCAGGCTTCCTGCAGTAAGTCCGTCTGCCGTCGCGTGTGTGTGTGTATGTTGATTCCCTTTCCTCCCTGGTTTATACACGTGTAATTGACTGTGGATAATACAGTTCTCGTGATTATGTCTGGATTGTATGAATGGAAAGGCTTTTTATCATTCCATCTTTATTTCTATTTGCTTTATTTATTCATTCATTTTGTGAACTCGATTATGCAATCTGAGTGAAGAAAAGCTGATTTACTGAATACTTGGCTTTAAGATACATACCAGACTTTGTTATATAAAGTGAGACTCTCACATAACCCGATTTTTCTTTTCTTACAAAGGAAATTATCACATACAGCATTAGACTGATAATAATTATCACATTCTATTTCCTCACTTCCTGCCTTCCCTTCCGGATACATATGCAGGGACAAAGAAGAACGATTTTAATCTAAAAGAAAAAAAATCTCAGAAGAGAAATACGATGATAACCTTCAGGGGATAGTCTTGCGATCCTTTCATTCCCAGCAATTTACCCCGAATACTTCAACATTCACACCAATAGAGAGACAGCTTCTCCTTACGACACCGCTTTCTCTTTATTCGACTGCTCCCTTATTCCCCCTTTCCCTTATCTCGCCTTTCTTCTTCCCAACATCCCCCCTATCTTATTCTCCCAGCCTCCTCCCCCTACCACACCCCCTGACATATCCAACTTTCTCCTACTCGTGCCCCCGCCTTTAATCCTTAATTCCCCTTATCCTACCCCCTTCCTCATTCCCCTATACCTCCTTTTCCTAACCCCAGCATTCGCCCTACTAACACCTCATTTGACCTAATTCCCTGCTATTCTTTATCCCAAACCCTTTCCTCCTTCTCACCCCTCTCACCCAGCCCCTTTTATCCACCTACTTCCCTATCCCCTTCATCATTCACCATCCCCTCCTACTAACGTCTCTCCATTCCCCTCATCCAACTCCTCTCACCCCCCCCCCTCTAACGCCTCCTCCCATTCCCTACTCCGCCAATGAACTCGTCCATCCCACTCTTTTCCCCTCCTTGCGCCTCCCCTAAGGAATTTCCCCATTCGGCTCACCCCACCCCCTCTCCTCGCTGTACGAATACCCCACCTCCACTCCCCTCTCCCCGTACTAACACCAACTCCCATCCTCTATTCGACCACTGACCTAGTCTACTTTCCACCCCTCCTCCTACTAGCGCCTCTCCCCAACCAATTTCCCCCTCCCCTCATCTTAACCCTACTCATGCCCACCACCTCTACCCAATCCACCCTTCCCCTTACCTTGCATTCCCCTTTCCCCCACTTCCCTCCCCCTCTACCCTAATCCACCATTCCCCTACCTTTGCCCCTCTACCCTAATCCATCCTTCCCCTCACCCTGCCCACTTCCCACCCCCTCTACCTAAACCACCATTCCCTCACTTTACCCCCTTCCCCTCCCCCGACCCCACTCCATAAGCTGACCCGCACCACCTCAATGTCGTAACGAGCACCGGCCTATTCACCCCTCGAAATAAAAATGCTAATGACTGGCATCATTAGGTAAATGGGTACCTGGTTCTTTTTGTGTGCGCTTTGAATGAATTTCAATATACTTTTTTCCATCTCTTCTTTTCTCTTTTTTTCATTCTAAACATATTGATCATTAACTTTTCAATTGATATGTAAATTTTGAAAGTGGGGAGAAGATTAATAAAATGGAGAAAAAGTGTCACGCGCTAAACGGCGTATATAATGGTGTTTGTTTGTTCTAATATCTTTGTGTGTGGTGGGGGTGAGTGAGTATGTGAGTGAGTGAGTGAGCTCGAGAGAGAGAGAGAGAGAGAGAGAGAGAGAGAGAGAGAGAGAGAGAGAGAGAGAGAGAGAGAGAGAGAGAGAGAGAGAGAGAGAGAGAGAGAGAGGGGGGGGGGGGAGGGGGGGAGGGATAGAGAGAGGGAGAGAGGGATGGAGGGATGGAGGGATGGAGGGAGGGAGAGAGGGAGAGAGGGAGAGAGGAGAGAGGAAGAGAGGAAGAGAGGGAGAGGAGAGAGGAGAGAGGAGAGAGGAGAGAGGAGAGAGAGAGAGAGAGAGAGAGAGAGAGAGAGAGAGAGAGAGAGAGAGAGAGAGAGAGAGAGAGAGAGAGAGAGAGAGAGAGAAGGAGAGAGTAGAGAGAGAGAGAGGGAGAGAGAGGAGAGAGAGAGAGAGAGAGAGAGAGAGAGAGAGAGAGAGAGAGGGAGAGGAGAGAGGGAGAGGGAGAGGGAGAGAGAGAGAGAGAGAGAGAGAGAGAGAGAGAGAGAGAGAGAGAGAGAGAGAGAGAGAGAGAGAGGAGAGAGAGAGAGAGAGGAGACAGACAGACAGAGACAGACAGAGACAGACAGACAGAGAGAAACCTGAGAGAGAGCCAGAGCCAGAGCCTGTCCTGCCCGTCTACCTACCTACCTACCTATCTATTCATATACCCACATTACACACAATATCTCATCAAAACATTCCCACCGACAAGCCTCCAGACCTGACACGAGGGGCGGGGCCTCCGCGTGGCATTTCCATCAGCCAGTTAACGTTCTTTGTCCCATGCAGACGGGCCTTCTACTCCTGAATAAGGGCCACGGCGAAATGAGCTGTGTATAACGCCGTTTTGGGACGACGACTTCTGCCAAGCGGACGTCCTCATTCGACTTCAACGGACACGAGACGGGATTATGCAAAGCAATCCTCGATGTGTTGACACGCGCTCGCAGACACGCGCACACAAACACATGAATACAGATATGAATACATGAATACGTACGGAAAGAGAGAAGACACGGAAGAAGAGAGGGGAGAGAGGGGGAGAGCGCATGGGGGAGGGGAGAGCGAGGACAAGAAGGATATGGCGAGAGAGAGAGAGAGAGAGAGAGAGAGAGAAAGAGAGAGAGAGAGAGAGAGAGAGAGAGAGAGAGAGAGAGAGAGAGAGAGAGAGAGAGAGAGAGAGAGAGAGAGAGAGAGAGAGAGAGAGAGAGAGAATACAGACAGACAGAGAGAAAGAGAAAGAGAAGAGAAAGAAAAAGACAGACAGAGAGAGAGAAGAAAGAGAGAGAGGAGGGGGGGGGGGGGTTGAATCGAAGCAGAAAGAGACAAAGAGAAAGAGACAGAGAGAGAAAGCCGACAGCAAAGAAATCAGTCAGTCTACTGCCAGGTCTAGACTACACCCTACACAGTCGCTGTCTCTGTATAGTATAAATACTCCCCCATCCTTCCCCGCGACCCCATCCCCCTAATATACCCCCCACCCCACCCCCTCACCGTTATCCCCCCGAGAGTTCCGCCATGCCACGCGTTTCCGGTTTTATAAGAGGTTAGTTAACGTTGCCCTTGTGCGGGTGACGAGAGATGCTTGCAATAATGAGCGTTTTTTTCTTTGATATATGTTAACGGTTTGTAGCTATTTATCATTTACTGCGAACTAATCCTTCTCTCTCTCTCTCTCTCTCTCTCTCTCTCTCTCTCTCTCTCTCCTCTTCTCCTCTCTCTCTCTCTCTCTCTATATATATATATATATATATATATATATATATATATATTATATATATATATATATATATATATATGTATATATGTATATGTATATGTATATGTATATATTATATGTATATATATTATATATATATATATATATATTATATATATATATATATATATATATATATATATATTATATATATATATATATATATAATATATATATATATATATATATATATATATATATATATATATATATATATATATATATATATATATATATATATGTTTTTAGGCAGAAATGAAGATTATCTCCCCACCCTGTAATTTGGTTCCATATATATATTGGAAACATTATTTCCAACTCTCTCCCACCATTTACTTCAACTTTGACGATAAATCTACATCCCGACTGTAGTGAGATTTGATAATGAGGTGGTTTAGTTCTATTATTGTCAGAGAATTGCCAGAGGGATTAAATCTCCCCACCCTGTAAATTTGGTTCCATAATATATATTAGATATTGGAAACATTATTTCCAACTCCTCCACCTTATTGGTAAACCTTGCAACTTTGAACAGAGAAATCTCACATCCCGACTGGAAAAAAGTTATCTAATTTCCCTTTTAATTGCGAATTGGGGTTCGGCAGCCCCCCCACCCCACCCCACTCAATTTTACAACGAAGTACGGACTCTCCCTCCCTCTTAACCCTAAATTTTTTATACACTTCTCACTGCATTACAAAGACTCCAATTCTATTAATTCCGCGCGAGTTATTATTCAGTTCTCTTTACATCAAGCAAACGGTTTACTTCGGAGTTCTCTATCTCAGATATCCTGTTTTATTTTTCTTTTCTTCTAGGAATGAGCGTGCACACGCTTTTTAACTATTTTACGATTATCGAAATTTAGAAGTTAATACAAGTTTCGTTTTCCTTTTTACACTCGTTGCCGATATTCTAGTATTCTTGGGCCGTCTCTGATACTGTTTCAATCTTCATTAAGGTGCACGGCCTCTCACAACCCTGCTATCCATTTGGTAAGTATTCTTCATCATCATTAACGGTCATCTTTTTCTCAACATAAAACTTTAATCAGTAGAAATCAGTTAATCCGGGAAACGGGAACTAGGGCCTCTTACCACTCTATCGTTGCCATTGGGCGCAACATTTGCTGGCAGGCTTCTCACAACACCGTTATGTCTAGGTTACCTTCCCCTGGCCTCAAAATTCTAACCAGAATATCTCCCTCAAATTCGTTTTCTCCGCACAGGCAAAACTTTATCCGAATTAGAAACATCAGTAATCATACATCTTATTTTCCACTTGGTTATTTATAAATGAAGGCATCCCTATCACGTCCTTTTTCATCTTATTCTGAGTTCTCAAAATTCTTCACACACTAACGTATTATCCACATTATAAGCCTAATATACTTTCATCATAATGTACTCGAGAAATGCACTAGTAATTAATTGGATATATAGCATTTATTATACTTTCCTCCTTCCCACTAAGCCCAATTAATGATGATAACACTTAATCATGATTAATGACATGACATAAGATAATACATCTTCTCGCGTCACCCTTGGATACATCCATTGCCCATAAGAATTTGTAAATTCTTTACCTTTGCCATCGGCAATAATCCCGATTTTATTGCATCATCTCATTCCCTCCTCCTGCATCCAAGTCAATCTTCTAAATATAATGAAAATCAAGATGTCCATTCAATCATAATGACACACTTTAAATGGCACGGCATAAACTTTAAAAAATTGCATCCCAAATAACGGATTCATTCAAACAAAATACTTCTCTATTTCCCGTGCTCTCCTGGAAATAATCATAATCCTATTTCATCGATATTCAGCAACCTTATACATCTAATCCAGGTCACACCTCCCCACCATAAATTTTCATGAATACACTAGCCTCCCTCTTACTTCCTCTATACTCACATATAACACCATAACGCGACTTTCTTCCCGATCACCTCCCGCATCTGTCAAATTCCCATTATTTATGAATCCGTCCCTTCCTTTGCCCTCGGTACAAACGAATACATAAACTCCAAGATCACAGCATACAAGCGAGTTTTAGGAATGAATATACCAAATTTAATATCCTTCAGCCATCTTTCTCTCATCTCGTGCGTCGGATACTACTCTTCCACCCTGCATCTTCGACAACCTTTTCTTTGGCCATTTTTAATCTTTCCTCAGATGTACTTTTCAAGACTTTCGGTGTTGGGTTTCCGTTGCCGCTTTTTCCCTCTCGGTCTGTCCCTGCCTCTTTCCTGTCTGACTGACTGACTGACTCTGACTGTCTGTCTGTCTGTTCCTCCCTCTTCCTCCTTCTTTTTCTCTCTATTCTGTCTCATCATATTCCTTTACCCTTTATCTTTTCCTTTTTTTATTTTGATTCTTATTCTTCACACTCCCATCTATAAATATCTCTACAAACCAACCACATTCTCCGTTCTCTGTCATCTCATTTCATCTCCTCCTTCTTCCACCTTCATCGTCATTTATAATTATATCGCTACTTTGCCCCTTTCCTCCTTTCTCTGTCTCGTTCTTCCATCGTTTTGAATTTCTCCCAACACACGGTAGCCTTTCGATACATTACATCTCCCTTTTTCCTTTTTTTTCTTCTCTCTTCCTTCCAAACACTTCCTTCGTTCACTTCATCTGACACACATCTTCGTCCTTCCACCCCTCACCCCTCTCCCAATTCTCCTCTTCTTCCCCTCCGCCCCACGCCCATCCTCAATCCTCTGAATCCTTTCGTCCCATTCCTCTGCGCCAACCAATCAAACCACTCCCCCCCCTCGTCCCCTCTCCTTCCCTTTTCTGTCCTTACTCCCTTACTTTCTCTCCATCCAATCTTCACAATTTTTCTACTTCCTAGTTTCTTGTACCCACTCCTATTTCTTCTCTCCCATCCTTCTCTCATCTATATCTTTCCTTATTACCCCCTCCCCCTCCATCCTTTCTCCATCCTTTATATTGCCTTCCCTTCTTCCACTATACTTCATCCCCATCGCTCCTTTCTTCCCTCTCCTTCTCCTCCCCTTATACCATTCTTTTCTCCAAACTTCCCTCTTCTTCCCAAAATCCACTCTCTCCTAATCTCCTCTCTTTCCTCCTCTTCCCCACACTCATTTACCCTCTTTCTTCCCTCTAGTCGTCCTTCCTCCTCTTTATCCTTCCTCCTCTTTATCCTTCCTTCTTCTTACCCAACTCCTCCCTCACTCGACCCTTTTCCTTCCCTTTCCCATCCTCCCTCACCCCCTTTCTCCTCTCTCCTCCCCACTCCATCTCTGACCTTCTTTCTCATCTCTATTCTCCCTTTTTCCCACCTCCATTCCAAACTTTCCTCTCCTCCCCGCCCTTCCGTCTTCCATTTCTCCTTTCTATCCTTCCCTCCTCTTCCCCCCCATCTCTCCATCTTGTTTCCTCTCCCTTTCCTCCCCTTTTCTCCCCATCCTCTATCCTTCAGTTTCCTTCCTCCTCACCGCCCTTTTCTTTCCCTTTCTCATCTCCATCCTTCCCTCTCCTTCCCCCCACTCCATCTCTCAGAGGGGGTTTCGCACTCTCGAGGAAGTCATCACGACATGATGGCACGGCCGGGAGTTTTCAACTTGAATTCAGCGAGTGATCCATCTTGGAGCGACATGGCACCAGTCCAGCCTAACGCCCAGCACCCCTCTCTCCCTCTCCTTCTCTCTCCCCTTTTCCTCCCTCCTTTCACTTCCCCTTTCCCCTTTCTTTCCTTCTTTCCCTTTTCCTTCCTCTCTTCCCTCTTTCCATTCTTCTCCCTTTTTCCATTTTCTTTCATCCATTCCCTCTTCCTCTTTCTCTCCCCCGTTTCCCTCTTAACTTTTTCTCCCTCCTTTTCCTTCTTCCCATTTCCTTTCTAATTCCTTCTTTTACTTAAATCCCTTTCCTCCACCTCTGCCATTGCCCCTTATATCCATCCTTTTCCTGTGACCGTTTCTCTCTTTTCTCGTCTACATGCTGCCGTCCGTCCTTCGCCTTTTTTTTTTTTCTCTTTTTCTTTCTCTTTTTATCTATCTAACTGATCGTTAAAGAAAAAAAAAGAAAAAGTGCGCGCGCGTGTGTGTGTGTGTGTGTGTGCCTTGTGTGCGTGCGTGTGTGAGTTTGAGAGAGAGAGAGAGAGAGAGAGAGAGAGAGAGAGAGAGA
>NW_020870778.1:262355-279089 GCF_003789085.1 Penaeus vannamei | reverse complement strand
AAGCAAACTGGTATGTATACCATGCTATCCTGACACACTGAAATATTTTCACACAGGACCTGAAGAACAATACAAGCATTACATCTAAAAAGAAAATGTAGTCTAATTTAATTTGAGGCCCTTGCAGTTCCTTTTGACAATTTTCATTTTTATATAAGGAATAATTATGAAAACTTCTTAAAAACTATTTTGAGTCCTGTCTCCATTTCCCAGAGATATCCATTTCCATAACATTCAAACAAGATCATTTTTACTTTTAATCTGTCTCTTTGTCAGTGGTTTAGATCTCCCCACCCTCCAAGTTAAATACTGACAATGCCTATAGATTTTAACTGCTTCTTAATCTGTTCTAAAAAGAAAGTTCTAGCCGCCTAACTGTAAAGGAAATACAACAGAGCTGCTTGCTGCAAACAATGTTAAAAGAGAAAGAAAGAAAAAGCCTGAAAGTAAAAAGGTTATGTACCAATGGATAAAAGATCAAGTTTACATCACGAAGTCTAGATTATTATTCATTAATTTGAAATGTTTGTCATAATTTTTGGATGACTTGTACCAATTAACTGGGCAAGACCATTATAAGTAACCACTGGAAATAAAGGTATGTAAATATAATAAAAATGGCAGACTTTCGTAACTGGAGATGCAAGAGAGGAAGGTAATTATCAATATCTTTGGCCATATCACCATAATTACAGAAACAAATTACAATTCCTTACCAACCCCCCCCCCCAAAAAAAAAAAAAAATTCTTTTAACACAAATGCCCTTATCAGCAGGTTTTTGCATGTATACTAGATAAACAATTGAGTATGTTTCAAAATCTATAAACAATAAAAGCACAAGGTTATAATCTCCCTGTATATAACCTCTTACCACCAATTGACCAATATGCTCTCTCTTGATTTTGACATTCCCATCTGGCAGCAAGGTGATGTCCTTCTCATTCTAGCTAGGAATGGATAAGATTACTCACATGCAAACTAGTCACCCAGCACCAAATGGATAAACAGGTGTTCAGAAGAAATGACTAGTTTTAAAATCCTCCAATAATTTGCAAAGATATCCATACAGCCTCAAAGCTATTTCATGAGGAAATACCTGATAGTAATTACCCAGCCATGAGTGTCCCATCTCTACAGTTTCCTAGGTTTAAGTGTCCAGGTTCAAAATCAGTTACGAAAGCAAGTATGAGAAAAAGCACTATCTGCGTCCAAGCAGTTCATACTCGATACCTGAGTATCTAATCAGTGTGTTGAGTACCATGAGTAAAAATAAAATTATTCACTACTCCTAATCTCATGGTTGCTCATCATGGTCCTATAATCTAAAGTCCAGCCAATATTTTATTTTTTTCTAAGTAAACCAGACTTGCTAACAATACATTTTGTTGAAAATATGCCTGATTGTAAGGGCTGGATTCTACCACCTGGCCCACCATGAAGGGCTTCAGCTTGCAGCCCTACCCTTCTCCATAAAACAAAACAACTGTCAGTATTTTATACTTATATGAGAGGCTCTGCAATAAATATTACAATGTAAAAATAACAAAAGTAAATCAATGAACCAAAAAATTAACA
The DNA here is from genome assembly GCF_003789085.1 of Penaeus vannamei. Lineage (NCBI taxonomy): Eukaryota > Metazoa > Arthropoda > Malacostraca > Decapoda > Penaeidae > Penaeus > Penaeus vannamei. Next base: position 277,513 of record NW_020870778.1, on the reverse strand, counting down.
CTGGGTTAAAAATTTTGCTAGTAGCCATTAATGCAAGGTAGTTGATGTACACTGAGTTTTCCGTTTGTACCTGGCTCGTTTGGTAGTTTGCTTGGCTTCACGGCAAATGTGAACAATTTACAATAAACAATTCTTTTTGCCTTTTTCTGTTTGTTTCTCAATAGCATATGGTTATTTTTATTCAACTAACATATGGTTAATGTTCAGTCATGTGAACTTTTCCTTGTTGAGTCTTGTGGGTACTTGTTCCTGGAAGCTTTAAAAATAGATAATGGCATCCTGTATCACATGGCCATATATGTACTAAACCCAGGATAAAGAAAACTGAAGTTTAAGCTAATTGTTCCTTCTCTCCCAAAGTAATGAGCTAGGCCAGTTGATTTCTCCAGTCCTTTTCTAATCAGTTGCATCTTGTTTGCACTGAGAGGGAGGCTGTTCAATATCATGTCTGAACATAAGGCATACTGACACCTCACTCTTCTTGCTCTCTCTCCTAATGCATCCCTTTTAAGTAAAAGACAAGAGAACGCTCATATTTGAAACTAAGTAAAGCATGTGTACATGTAAAACTATCCGCTGCCCCTTTCTCTGGGAATACACAGAGAAAGTATAAACACAATAACCTAGTTTACTGGACCTTGAGAACATGTACAATTGTAATAAAGTATCCCCTCATGCATCTGTAAGCTTCATTGTATGAAAGTGGAACTGAACTCGTTATTTTCATACTTTGAAGTATCATCCAGTTTTGGCCTGTAATATTTTGTTAAAACAAAGATACAACATCATAGCTGTCACATTGTCATCTAACAGCTGTGTAGAAGAAAACATGTATATATATGAAAGATACATAGAACCTAGGAATGTTCTTTGGACTGTATATTCTTATGTCATGTCTCAATTTCTTAATAATCAAGAAAATATAAAACATAATAAAACAGGCCAAAAGCTAGAATTGAAAATAATACTTTTTTTGTTTTACTTTCGTCCACTGGAAATGCAAAAGGTAAGTTTCCCAATTTCCTTGCAACATTAATCATCAAATAACACTTCCTAACCAGGAATTGCAGTGTAAGCTTTTGCTAGACTAAAGATTTCCTAAAAGAAAGAAAGAAAAAAATAATAAAGAGTAGAAAAATATAATTTGTATCATATCTTAAGATAATGTAAATCTAAGATTGAAAAATGCAGTTATAGAAGTATGTAAAAATATCTGTTTCCTTCTTACAACACATTTAATTGGAAAATGCTTTATATTCTAGTTATCAAATTGCAAGTGAGAAAATCAAATTTATGTGCTCTAAAAATCACCATCATAGAGCTAGAAATATGAGGAAAAAAAAATTACAAGTACATTTATATGTATGTGTATGAAATAGTATTCCCACTATATTTACAAAATGTAGGATAAAAGTGATGAAGACCTGTATTAATCAAAACCATAAAAAGTCTGCTCAAAAATATAAATGATGTAATATTAAGAAAAAAGTCCATAAAGAAATGTTCTGCAAAACTGTAAACTTAATGGTTAAACTTGTGTGATATTTAATGTTCCAATCATGTTTATAGCCCTTGAAATATATAAAAAAAACTCATAAATAGTATTTCAAAAATATCCATAAGGAAAGAATTCACACACATTTTATACCTGTATGTAGCTTCATGAATATTAATTTTTCTACATTAGCATTTATAAGAAATAATGGTAAAAGAAATCAAGCAAATAACGAACAAATATAGGTAAATAAAATTAAAGTTGTAAACTTGAAAACGAAGTATTCCAGTGATCTTCCAATCTGCTACCATCCGTCAAATACTGTAAAACTATTATGCAACTCTTCATAAAAATGGCAACAAACAAGAATTTACCTGTGGAGATGCTATGCACCACTGCAAACATAAATGACCTGTAACAAGATGACAGGATCCATTTTCTACTAATAAATGTCACTTCTGCTGTCATATCCAACCAAAACTACAAAAGTGGGGGTAAACTGGCACAACTGAACATACCTCTCTCCAAGCAGGGGCAGGATCCCTTTTTGTACTGCCAAAACAAAACAAGAGATGGAACAGTATTATTGGCTTACCTGAGCAGCCATACCCTCTCTAGGTAGTTGGTGAGTATTTCCTCCTTCAAGTTCACATTTAATTGCAATTTCTCTTTTGGGTTATAAATTGGAGACAACAGAAAAAAAAAAAAAAAAAAAAAAAAAAAAAAAAAAAAGACGGAGTTGCAAAATGGACTCTATGCACAATTCACCATTCACTTGTAAATTTATGCTAAAACATATTATAAAGTTTACTGTACCTCTTTTTGTAAGAAAATAGATAACAACTACTATTAAACAACAGACTTTCTGACATTAAGGCTATTATGAGTTACACAGACATGCTAATACAACACTGTATAAACTCACTGTCATCTCATTTCCATCACTAATTTTCTCTTTAACCTTTATGAAAGAAGACCTGCTTCCATTGATTTATCCAGTAATTATGTTTCACAAACAAGTGTCTTAAAAATGAGATGAAAAATGACATAGGATAAGCTGATATTTCATCTTGGTGGAGGTCCCACTCACCAACACCTAGAGTATCTCATGTGGTACACTTCCCACTCTGCAGGCCAACCTGCGAAGATGTTCCTGAACCACAGAGATTTGGGCTTTTCCAATTTGTGCAGTTGAACTACTGTGAACAGACAAAACCAGAACAAGTAGTAAGTACAAACGAGTGACCCACTGACCTGCAGTGTTGCACTAAAAAAGCACAACAAGGCAACACAGCCACCCCTGCAACAAGAGAGGAATGCGTCAGCCAGTTTACTTAGCAAGCTTCTCCTAAGCATACCATATATATATTTTTTTTTTGTGTGGAATTAAAACTTCCTTTTGCTTAGGCCTGAAACATAGAGAGATTACTGGTTTAGTCAGGTTTTTCTTTTTTTTTAAGCAGGTAATAACAATTTGAAACTTAACTTTCACACCATTCCTTTATTTTTCACATTCTGAATATCTGTACATGGATGGGGTTGTGTACAAAAGTCTCATGCTAGGCATAAAATCCAAACAGATAAAGATCCACTTGACTAACTAAAAGGGTCATAGGAAAAACTCCCCATTAACCAGTTTCATTTTTTGGAATGTGGTTATACAGAGATAATACTTCTGAGCTGGTGCAAGAAATAATTAGTTGGGTAGTTACTATGCAGACCACACTCGCTCGCTCGCTCACTCTTACTGTCTTTGCATTCACACCTTTATGTCTGCTCCACTTAATTTGAAACCTGCACTATAGTCTTGAAAGATTAATACATAAATATTTATAATGAATTCACTTCCATGGCATATACATAAAAATCCTATAATTCTACTGAAATAAAGGTTCTATGAGTAGTAACTGAAAAAATGTGAATTATTTATAACAGTATTTACAACAGCTGATTGATAGAAAGGAGCCATGAAAGCCATTCACTGTGTCAGTCCAGAAAACAGTATAAAATACAATTCACTGTATTCCTGATATAAAACTTTACAAAATTACTTTCTCTTACAAAAAGAACACCACTGCTTTCTTCTAATACTACACAATAGTGCTTTTGGACATGAGATAATTAAGTAGTGCCCTATACTTAAGTTTCTATTTCACTTATTTACATACAGTCTATATTGGTCTGAAGGTCTTTGCACTTACAAAGATGAAAGCTGAAGCAACGTTGCCTCATCGTCTCCAAGGCAGGGCTGCACCAGACAAGTTGGGGTCAGGTGTGTCAAGCAGCCTCAAGCCAAGGAGTCAATCCCCATGATTACTCACTGTTGGGGCTGGCCCTGCTGAGGTGCTGGGGGGGGCTGCTGCCCAGGTTGTCCCCAGCCCTGCTGGCCCCAACCCATCCACATGTAGCTAGGATTAGGCTGGTAACCATATGGGTACTGGTTGTAACCCATCTGGTTGTAAGGCATCTGCTGCGGATAATATTGCCAATAGCCCATCTGTCCCATTTGGTTGGTGAATCCTTGGCCATTAGAGTAGTTTGTGAGGCTCGGTTGAGCCCCATTGGCCTCCTGAGCTGGGTTGGTGGCCTGGTCAGCCCCAGTGTCCTTGCCCCAGGAGCACCTAATTATCTGTCCATTCAAGTTTGAATTATGCAATTCAACAATAGCCTGGCAAGCACTTTCTTTAGTTGTGTACTTTATAAAAGCATAACCTTTTTCTTTAAAAATCTTTATCTTTTCAATTTGGCCATGAGGCTGGAAGGATTTATGTAACATCTCTTCCGAAATATCTTGTTTCAAGCCGCCACAAAAAACAGTGGTATTTGTTGGTGTTGTCTGGTTATAAACTTCTTCATAATTCAACTTCTTCTGCTCAGGTTTATTTTCATTTGGAGTGTTGGCAGGTTTTCTTGTAGCCCAGCGTGTTTTGATCATTTTTCGGCCAAGCCACTGGCCGTTCATTGCACTGATACTTGTCTCTGCATCCATCTTCTTCACAAACACAACAAAACCATAACCTCGAGACTTGAAGCTCTGGGGATCCTTAACCACCTTGCAGTCTGAAATTTCACCGAACACTTGAAAAGCTTCTCTAAGCGCTTGCTCGTCTATTTCTGGGCTGAGATCTCCAACATATACGTGATGATGCCTACTGGTGTCTACCTTGGTGTACTTGTTCTTGTTTCCCTGGCCAGTTGCCCAATCAACTCGCATCTTTCGAGTCTGCAGCATTTTATCATTCATCATTGTAATTGCATTGAGTGCAGTCATGTGATCATTGAATTCTACAAAGCAATAGGGGTCAGTGGTGGGCTCGCGGAACATCTTGCAACTGCGGACCTCACCCAGCTGGCCAAACAGCATCATGATGAGCTCCTCGGTGACCGAACTGTCCAGGTTGCCCACGTACAACGTCCTGTTCTGCTCTGAGTGTGCCATGGTGCTGTCACCTGTGGAACCAACCACATCAGCAAGTCAGACACCCCGATACCAGCCTGTGTAACTCATCTCACCACAATCATTGCACCTACACCTTCAAATAAAGTGTGGCTGGCAGGGTGCTACTATTAACTATAACAAACGCCAAAATGCTAAGAACTATAACTACATTTGATTCTACCATTTAAATTTTAAAAATTATTTCTGACAATCTGGATGATCTTATATCATTCATAATTAATCAATTAATATCAATATCAATAATATTCATTAAAACAACACTATTGTATATAGGCACATATCTGAAATAGATCATGCAAGAAATTTAGTCCTAAATATCCTGTTAATATCCTTAGAAAAATACTTAAATCCTTAGAAAAATACTTAAATGTGAAAACTAACTGCATACATATGCTACCATCTATCATTGTAAGGAATAAATATAGAGAAACTTGTATGATACAGGATACTAAGCCCTAGAATATAATATATAATCTGAAGGTTTTCCTCCTATTTTCCTTTAAAGCTAGTTACTTTTAAAACTTCCGGAAATGGCATTTATGCAATTCAAATACACAGATAAATGACATTATATACCTGAGCACAAGAGCTTATCACTAAATAGCCCACAAGTGAAAAACTACAGCTTCTAAAGGACAAATAATTGAGAAACCATTAACTACTAGGTGGTTATTTGGATTCATTAACTAAAGAAAAAAAAGTAATAATAATAAAAGGAAAAAAGGAAAGAAAGAAAGAAAAAATCTCTCACACAGACAGACAGACAGACAGACAGAGACACACACACACACACACACTTCCTTATCTGATTCTTTATTACTGAAATTTCTATCCTATGATAAATGTGCCTCGTCTTTTCAATCATGCACAACAGTATTCCTGAGTCACAGGAATTTCTACATACAAGATGAAAATAAGAAACTTATACTGCAGAAAAGAAAAGAAGAAGAAGAAGAAGAAGAAGAAAAAAATACAGCCATCCCTCCTGTACATACACACATACTATCCCCACTCAGTCTCACAAGCACCCTATATATACATACACTTAGAATCAAGTATAGGCCCACCAACTTGCACAAAGGATTGATAAAAAGAAAATAGCTTTAAAGTATTCTTTTAATGCTAGACAAAACCCCTCTGACAGGTTCTCAACAATGTAAGTAGTGAAATCAGTCAACAAATGTGAAATAACAAATAGGTAAGCACAAAGTAACATTATCATCATTTAATGATTAAACACTACTACTAAACTTGAATAGATCCCACATTTAGATTATGGCTTTAATTTGACCTTCCCCCCCCCTGATCTTTCACTCTCGATCAAAATCCTTCGCATCCTCCTCATCTACCTTCCTTTCATGCTGTCTAATCTTTTCCCTCTAACCAATTCTTTTCCCTTTGTAATGATTGAATTTGGATTCCTCTTGTTTTCTCCTTTCTCACTTACTCGTTATCTTTGCATTATCTGTTGTAATGCAATAACAAATTTGAAATAAAAAGATTAAAACCCAATCCTAATATCTGTATTCAAATACTAATTGTATTTCTTAGCATCTTACATAAATGGAATAGAATTTCTAGATTACAATCTTATATCCTATGGTGTTCACCAACATATCCAAAAAATTTACTAAGCATTTCAAGCAGTACATCTGAATTCACTTGCAATAACGTTAAGGGGGCCGTTGCACTTGATAATGAAATTAGTTCATTATAATCGGACTTTCACGATTTTTAAATATGCTATATATACATATACTACAATTTACACTACCAAGTTTCATGTCATTTGGATAAAAAACAATGAAGTTATAAAAATAATAATAATAATAATAATAATAAAATATATAAATCTTACTTATCCATTGACAAAATACTCTATGGCAATGCCTAAACTTGTAACGATTTGGATTTTGAAATTTCCTCTTAGTTTAGTGTTTTTTTCATTATTAAACTTACACCGTATGATATATGGACTTTTATCACCTGAAATGAAAATTGGCATTGGTTCAAAAATCGCAAATCTATTTAACTTTAAAATGATCGAAACCCCATTGGAATCGCCTAAGTAATTAAGATTAAAAAAAAAAAAAAAAAAAAAAGAATTTTGACAAAGGTGTTAGTTTTGAGATATTGGGTTTTGAAGTTGAGGATACATTTTCCTCCATTTATCTAATTTATTCATTTATTATTAGCATTATTCTTTTTTATTAGAAATCTGAATCTGTCAATCTTGATACAATCTATGGCATTTACATGTATTCTGAAGTGTAACTGGTACCTGGTCCCCCCTCCCCCTTTTGCAAGGTACTAATGGCAATGAGTGCACATGATTGTAGAAGTACTGCATGTCACCAGAGGATTCGCAGTGCTTCGTGAGGCACTTAATACGAATAAACAACTGCTGGAGCTGTGATTCAGATGTATTTCTCATCGTATTATGTTCATTAGTTACAAGAATAACATTAATGATTAGTAGTGTCCTATTACTGTGTGATGAGGGCGCATCAGGGATGGTGTCGCGCCAAGGCATGGGACATGCAACCTCTCGCTCCATCTCTCTCGAAGTGACTGCCCGCCTTGTCTCTTTGTCGTGGCTGTCAGCTGTGCCGTAGGCAGAATTGCCAGCTAGCTACCAGAGAATACCAAAATAAATCGGAAAAACAAAATAAATAAATAAATAAAAATTGTCGAGTATATTTGCACGGACACGAAAAAGTAAACATCGGAACCTGAGGTGGGGGATTTAGAACTCTTATTTTTACACATTTAGCAGAATTATTTCGTCACAAGATTACCAAAGCCTACTAGTTTTTTTTTTCTTCTTAATTAGTCGAAAATTCGTCGCGACGGCCCCCTTAACTTGACTTTCATTCAACAACAGTAGAAAGGCTACTCTACTCAACCTTATCACTTAAATTTCCCTTTACACACTGCTCAGGTGTGCATTAATAATATACTAACAACTGAGAGCATATACAGCTGCAAGATGTGATAGGAAAAGGAAAAATGCAATGACACCACATAATAGCAGGGTAAAATACAAATCTGAAACAGGTTAAACTTGACATTTCTAAGAAATATAGCATTGAGAAGAGTTCAACCTTCACACTGTACCAAGGAAAATTAAAGTAAAAAAATTATTACTCTACTTTAAAACAAATGTGTGTTGTGGTAAAACATTTGAAATCCTTATAAATCAATTTAAGAGCATCTGTTGCCATCTGGTTCCTCTTCCTGACACATACTCTGCCAAACACTAGAATGTCTATCAAATCTGGCTATTCAATTCTGTTATTGCAGATATAATAATCTTTAAAAATACAGCAACATAAATGAAGGTAGACATAATGCAAACCTTGAAATTTTGAGGGCTGAAAGTCTAACAGGTTTGGATTTCAAATGGAAACAATACCTCTCTGACTTCTGGCTAAAATTTACAGTTTCTATTTTGAACATATTCATTTCCTGTGACATTTGCAGATTGCAAAGTTCTAAAATGATTTGGCATTCAACTATATTCAAATTGGCATTTTACACACTAATTTAATTGTTATCATTTTCATTGCTATATATCAATAAGGGCATTAGTGTGTATTCTAGCCAAATATTTTCTAATGAATAAATGTAATCCAGAATTTCAGGTCATCAAAATGCTAGATATATAAAGCCTACATACAATAAATACTTTTCCCTGTCAAAGTCTTACCCATTTTATACAAAGATATGATTATAGGATCTTCTAAACACCTTCATATTGAATTTCTAAAGTAAAAGTAATAAATGAACACTGAAGAAATGTTTGCCTACTTTTTTGTGATTAGATGTAAGCGACCCCCATTACTTCTGCAATAAAAGAGACATCTTACAAAGACCATTCATATTACATAGATACCTATATGGACACACAAAAGCATCTTTTAATTCTTTTAACTACTGCTTTCACACAGCCCAAAGAGACCAAGTTAAAAAGTAACACAAACAAGAACAGAGACTACAAAATGGAAAAGAAAGATTGTGGTGAAGGAAACATAATTTGAAGAAATCTTTGAATGCTGAAATCTAATTCAAGTAAGTTAAATGGAAGATCTGGTCTTCACATCTAATTTCAATCTGGAACCAAATAAACTGAACTCCTACTCCAGAAACCTAAGTTCCAAAATGCTCTGCATTAAAAAAAAAAAAAAAAAAAAAAAAAAAAGATATCTGATACACTGATAAAATATCAATTTCAAAATACTTATGGAAAAAAAAAAAAAAAAAAAAAAGGTTTTTACCTTAAACAAAAGCTACATACAGAAATAAAAACAGCTATAATTAAGCAATACATAACTTCACAAATGCGCAGGTTTCTTCTTACTAGAATTAATAAAGTGCAAGTTCAACTGCAAAAAATCTAGTCTGTTGCTTAGCATACACTAATGAATTGCCAATAATGACATACATCCTTAGTCACTATCTTGTAACCACCACTGCATGCTTATATTAGTATAAATAATTACAAATGGAGAAACTACAACAAAGACTACACTACTAAAGCCTGTATAACAAATATCAAAATTATCACGTACATCACAGAATGCGAGACACATCAAGGTAGAGTTAAAAATATAATTACAGTAAGTTATTAGTTTAGTACCTTTATAAGATGAAATACTGTACACAGTCCACAATTTTCTATAGAGTGACTTCTACATCAAATCTATCAGGATGTTTTACACTTTCATCATAAATTAACCCCTATGATCCGGATGACATGGCCATCACATCATGAAAAATTTTGGCTTGTGGTGTGGGTGACGTGAACATGCCGTCATGGAAATATTTGGCTCTGGGCTAAGGTGATGCAAACTTGCTGTCGTGAGCATTTTGGTTGAAGGCTGAGTTGACAAGATTGACTTGTCACAAGTGCACAAAGCTCTTGGAGGGAAATTAGACATTTAGAAAGGGGCTTTTGCATCATTCCCATCAACTGATGAATGAGCCACAACTGGAAGAATGCCAGCTCCAGGGAGGATGCTATTTCCATGCTCAGGACCCTCATACTGACAGCCATGAGCAGTGGTACAGATTGTATTACAGAAAATTAAATATTACAAAAAAAATAATAAAATAAAATTTAAAAAAATAATGTTACATATTGCTTTAATTATTGCACTGAGTTATGGACTACCTAGAGAGATTATTTGGAGTCTGTGCAAGGAAAAAAGTCTATTACCATCAGGATAATGAAAATCAAATGACAAGAAGAAAACTTGTGCAGAAAAACAGAAAATAACATTGCAAAGGGGAGGTATGAAATCTTGTCACAGCACATGAATATTTATTTGTCCTGCCTACAAGCCACGTACCCATCAGAGTGGCCAAAGTAACTCTAATGCCCGTATTTTGAGCTACGTGATGGCAGTGAAGCATCCGGATCCAATGGGTTAAACTCACAGCACAAATTCAGTCTAAAACAGCTACAGCAACAAAATTTACTGGGAACATGAATTCCAATTATATAATGAAATAGATCCCCTTTGCACTAAGAAGTTTTATACACGAGCAATTTCTTCATGGCTCTACATTGTCAGCCTGTGTTAAACAATTGATTTTCTTATAAAACAAATTATAGCATGAAGAACAATAACAATAAAAAGGGCTGGTTTGCCAATGCTTTGTAACATCTATACCGGAAAGATTAAATAAGGGAGTGTGACATATGAGAAAAGATTTACTAAAATTTGTCTCTTAGTGTTTTGTCAAGGCATGATATGCAGATAAAATGGAAATTAAAAATCTACTTTACTCAAAAAATAAAAATCAAACATCAAACTCTTTTTAAGGCAATTCTTAACACTATTGGAACAATTTACACAAAAATGTATATTTCAGAATTTTCATTCCATATCATAAAGGAGAATCTATAGATGTAAGTCAATTCAAGAAACAAAAGCTTAACATAATAAAACTTTCATTGCACCAAAATTCAACTAATTATATTGGTGTAAAAGAGTAAAACCAACTATATATTAGTAGTACCAGCAAATAAACTTAAACTATAATCATGCGATAATTCACTACTTTGATAAATCAGTTATTAACAGCTAAAGGTTATTAGCAACAGGTTAAATATTTTAAGAAATAACTTATTTAAAATCTATTGGTAAAGATGGCCATGCAATGTATCATGAATTTAGTGTCAAAGCAAATATAATGAAAGAATCCCTTTTTATGCTAATAGGAATTATTCTAAATACACACAATTCAATCAAAATTTGGTATTTGCATTCTGAAAGCAAAAGCACAGAGATAGCTGTGAAACAGATCTGAGAATTGTGTAGTTCATTATTCATATCTTTGGCCGTAGATATTCAAAGAAGTCCTGCCTTGTAACTATAGTTCATCTTCAAATGAGACCATATAATAAAATATTCATATCAGATGTTAAATCAAATCCCTAATCATGACATTACCAAATTTAAACATCCTTCATAAAAAATTACTAATGATCAACTGAAAGCACATTAAACGCATAAATGGATAGCAATGTGAACACTGTTTAAGAACCACTCATTTCTTGCTATGGACAAAATGAAAATGGTGACTATAATGGCATTAACCTTGATTAGCAAAACAAAGAAAATTAAACGTGTTGTCTTTATAACTGAGAAATATCTGGTAACACTGATCTCTCTTTGTGTGAAAATACAGGAAATGAATTAAGCTTTTGGTAAATCTAAATCCACACAATCATATCCTCTTGATTGAAAGTGACTAGAATACCAGAGAATACCTACAGACAGTAGGCTACAAATATTTCATTCACTGACAACACTAGCTGTTTAAGTAGAAAGCCTGGCATGAGGTGATAGTGATAATGGGCAAGGAAAAGAAAAAATGCTATTTACTTGGTCATTTTGATATTGTAAAGCTGATAAACAGTAGTTGGAAATACTTCTCTTATCTTTAAATGAAAAAAATACATTGTACAGAGCCTTGCAAAAATAAACTGTACAAACATTTCTCGACAAAATGTTAATAAAATGCTGTTAAAATTCCCTTTCTGAAGAGAAAAAGTTGCTGAAGAATGTTAAAGTAACTGCCCCCAGATAACAATATTTCCTATAGTGTTTTATAGGCTCATCAATAAACTCTAAAGGGGGGAAAAAATTCAAATTTACCCCTTACCCAAGCTAGTATCTGGGTATGTACAGGATAAAAATGCTACAATTCCTTGATCTAAAATTTTGTCTTTCTTCATATTTGAGATGTGGAAATGTAATGTGTCAAATCAAAGTAAGTAACCTGAGCAAAGTTTACCTTTTATTTATGGTATACATCATACCATTCTTTACTATCTGACGGAGTGCGAGTTAAGAAAAATAAAATAAAACTACGAGTTCAAGTTCAATTCTTTGTAAGCTTGGGATTCCGTCATTCCATAGAAAATGTATATATATAAAAAGTAAAACATCCTGTCTTCATAGCTAACCAAATACCAATATAATTTCTACTAACTGAACATGGCTAAAACATTCTTAATTCCAAACAGATAAAATAAGGATAATCAAGTTTAATATAAAGCCAAGTTTACTATCACTGATCATGGATAGTAATTATACAAAATAGTACTGTATTAAGTGATGTTGTGGCCTCTATCATATACACTGGCAAAGGCCTACAAACCTTCACCTCTTATAATCAGGCAAGAATGGATTGGATGCTAAATCACTTGCTAAGTGAACAAACCATCTTACTAAAATGTAAGTGGTACAGGTTTGACCCCCCCCCCCCAATTACTAGAATTAAACACCATTTTCAAATGTGAATTCAGGTAAATCTTACAAATTTTTAGTATGTGGCCTGTGCACCAGAATATGTAAAGTAGAAGTTTGATGGGCCATCAAATACAAAGACATTGATTAATCACCTGACAATGTGCCACAAATGGCTCAACATTATGATTGTTGTCCTTCCAGCACACACCATAGTGCATGTCACAAAAGATATGGATTGAATGCATTCTTTGAAAGTTTTTTTTTTTTTTGTGCCAATACCAACCAATTGATTGTTTTACATTTACACTATGGTGTAACTTCCCACTAATGTTTATGTTCATAGAAGCCACTTTTAGTGTTTATATTGGTCAATACTGCACCACAAATGGCTTTTTTTTGTTATGGCTCCCACACCTGTTAGCACTTTGGCAAAGGCCAACCAATCTCCCAATATATTCTGGCAATATAGAGCCTGTACACCTTTCAGAAAAATCATTCTTTATCTTTCCAGGATATATGCTATGCAGGTTTGCTGACTTTTGCCAAGCCCCAAAAGTGCAGATGTCATAACAACCACTTGAAACAATGCCACTGTTATGGAACCTAAATATAACCCAACACTGAGATGCCCTTAATAATGCATACAAGCCTTTGTGTGCATGACAGTGAAATTCATTATCATATGGTCTTTGTCTGCGACATCAATATCAGTGTATAGATTTTACCCCAAAAATAAAGCTATCCATTTAGCTAATTAATCATCCCCTATTAATACAAAAAATATTTAGCTTTAACTTGTCCAAATCATACATGGTAGTGGACTGTTGGCCTATAGAAGAGCACAGCGTCTTCACCAGACCAGAAAACTTTTCAGCGAAACAAACAAATAGCCTAATGTATCTGATATTTGTGCCATTTGTAATTAGTTATCACAGAGTGCAGCTGATACGAAAAGTAAAGGTCTGAATTTTGCATAATTACATTTATCCCAACTAGCGTTAATGCTCCTCTACTAATTTCATGGGTATTTTGCTTGGCACTTTTTTAAGAGACTTCTGGTGAACATTTGTAATTTCTTTGTGAGCTGGTGAAAACCAATATTACCAGGATCCTTTTTTTCCTTCATCTGAATGTTCCTATTTTCCTGGCTAACCCTAGAATCACAAAGTATGCTTCCTGACATGATTACATTATCATCTTTCATTTGCACAATTATAATCAAATAACTAATACTCCACTCCTGATATTTTTTTTAAACCTTGGACCATATCCACATCCAACCAAGGATAAGTCTTCCTCTTGCTGTCATCACTGAACCTACAGCACTTTAACAAAGGCCAATAAACTTTACCTTATATATATAAACAATTATATCTTGGACTGGTTTCTTAACTGGTGATAATGTGCCTGACAGGCCTAAGAGCTCCATCTTATGCTAAAAGCGGAAGTGGTTTGCTGTTTTTGCTAGAACTCAAAATGCATGAAGGCCAAAGCAAGTGCTTCTTTTACCATAGGGATTTCTTCTACGGAAAATAATAGGCTTCTTCTTTTACCTTAGGGATTTCTTCTACGGAAAATAATAGGCTTATCTTGAAGTTAAACTAGGAGTTATTCTCTGCATTTTTTATGGCCATCATCTTCATCTTTTCTTTATCCCAGTCAGGTCCTCTGTTCTGATTTACTGTACTGTATGTCAGTCTCTTTCCACAAACTTATCCTGGACAATTACCACTTACTTGTGTAGCTTTTTAACACAGGTTAATTAATGAGATTTACCTTGAATTCAACATCATTACTTTGTCAATTATGATCTAGACTGAAAACCATACACAAAGCAACCCTCACATCCTGCAATAATACAGAAGTAATCAACAAAGTAAATATCCAAGAACCTCTCCTAATGGTTACCCAAAACAACATTTACCTCAAAATCTATGATTGCATCACATGAAGATTCACTTTTAACACATTTCTAGAAAATGGATACACAGCTGCAGAGCAAAGCCCCATAACCCTGAGCAAATATCTAAATCTCAGCCTATCAACCACCAAGCCCTGAAGAAAGCCAAGGGGAAACCCAGTGACATGCCACTCCAAGAACAAAGCCACAAAGCAGAGGTTCCTCATGCAGAAATCCCGAAACAAAAAAACGGGGGAAATAACAGCGCCTCTCGACTAACCCGACGGAATAAGCACGGGAAGAAATCGGAAACCCTGCACCCAATAAGTCCCTCGGTCCTTCCCGAAGGGAGAAAGAGGAGAAACGCCCCAAAGCTGCAAGACACGGAAGTGGAGCGAAGGACATTATCTCGGCAAGGGCGTGGGGGAAGAAAGAGAGAGGGAGAGAGAACCCTCCACGTCTCCTACGAGGCTCGGGATACGAGGACGACGGAGGAACTCCGGCCCTCGAGCCTCTTAGGAGTCCTAGAGGGTCGAGGGA
>NW_020870778.1:209855-232355 GCF_003789085.1 Penaeus vannamei | reverse complement strand
CCAAAGATTCGGAGAAAATCTGGAACAACTGTACGAGTCTAGTACCATCACTAAGGGTAATTATGTGAACTTTTATGTATTTGTTATTATCATTATCGATTTTATTTTACTATCATCTTTATTATTCTATTATTATTATTACCGTATACTTACTAATATTTTCATCCTAGTATTTTTCATATTTGAGATGAAACATCCAAAATGCAAGAAACTGATGTGATTTGATGAATAGGTGATTGTAATATCAGTACTTTGATTAATAATTATTAATAAACTGTATGCTATTTTTTACACAATTGTGCATCTTTAAAAAACCTTTTCTATCTTAATATATCCCTTTTGCTCTTCACTGAACAATTAACATTATATTATCATTTCTGGTCTACCTTATTTTCACTGATTAATTCTTGGAAACCTCAGTGATGTTTGCTGTCTTGAATCACCACTAAATGATGAGACAAATGAAGCAGCTCTTATACAACATAGGCTGCAATTGCTACATTTGTCAATTCTAAACTGGGAATGAAAAATATCTCTTATCTCTATTCATTTTGTGTTGAATGGAGTTCAAACTTTTTTCTTGGAAAATTATTTTGGGGTTAAGATGTATTTCTTTTAGTTGATTATAGTTGGAGAATTTTAAGCCATGTGCATAGGATCTTGAGTAAATAATAAATGGATACAAATAAATATAAAAATAGGAAAATATATAAAGTAAACAAGACATTAAATTACTTCATGAAAAGATATACGAGTGCATCATACTACTTCTAAGTAGAGTACCTCCATACAGGTTAGTTTTGTACAATAGCTGAATGTTCGCATATTTATGTAAATTAGATTTTATGGATCATGATTGATTATGATACACTTTTTGACCAAACACTAGATAACTGTTTTTTATACCCTTATTCTTTGAAGAAAGCAGAAATCATAAGGGAATGGGCTGGACTGCGACCTTGCAGAAGAAATGGTGTGCGATTGGAGGCTGACGAGGTGAAAATTGCGTCACGTAATATTCCTGTATGTATCTTTGTTAATTACACTAGTTCCACTGAAACATAATTCTCATTGTTGTGAAAAAACGTATAAAAATAATATAAAAACTATGACATCTCTTATGTAAATTTCTTACAGGTGGTTCACAACTATGGACATGGCGGTTGTGGAGTAACCATGTTTTGGGGATGTAGCAATGAGGCAGCATCAATTGCAGCAGACCTGATTCACAAGCAATTTGGACCCACAAGTAAATTGTAGTGCAACTTTTAAGTTAACATGAATTCAGTAGTTATTTTTTAAAGGCTTAAATGCACGGTTAATCACTTTTGTCAACTATTTCCCTTTCCCTTGGCTACTTTTCAAGAAGCAGGGAAAGACGAAAGACGGATTTTGCTACATTCCAACAGCTTCTGTATTTCTAAAACTGATTGGCATCCTCTTACATTAAATCACTGCAGAATTCATGTGTGGAATATGCAAGATCTGTATGAGCTTGGTAGTTATTATTACTTATGTACTGTATTTATAAGTTTCTCTGAAAATTTAAGGCATTAAAAATTAAGGAAATTAGTGAAGAATTCTTCTTGTATCCAGAGCTGTAATATTTTCTGAATCAATCATTAAAATGGTAAAATATTCCCATCTCTGACAATAACCCTCCAAAGCTTCAATAAATTTATTGAAATTAATTCAGTGGTTCTATGAACATCAATATTTGGTGTGTGTTACCAGAATCTACATTTATTCAATACTAATACCCAAAATGAATAGCTGAGAAAATATTTACTTTATACCAAACTGAATGTATACATTGTAAATTTTTAGGGTGATACCGATGTCAGTGTTAATGGGAGTAACAAAGAATGAAACTAAAGAAGGCAAATACAGAAAGACAGAAAGAAGCAAGAGAAAGAAAGAGAAAGAAAATATGTATAATTTATTTTTCTTGGATTTCATTAATCTTTATAGAGGTAAATTAAAGCAAGGTATTACTCCCGATGTTTTATATCACCAAAGAGAATAAATATAATAATAAAGGTAACAATTAGGGTAGACTTAAATAGTAAGAAAAATCTTACATTTGTAAAATGACATTTTATTGATCAATAATTTATGTAAATGTCGTATTTCGATCTTAAATCAGAAGAGCTGTGATTGTGTGATTCTAATCATGAAAAAATCACAATTCCTCCACCATTAAAATTAGAACCCCAATGTGTTGCCATTCTAACTCTTTGGTAACAGGAAACTGGCAGTACATCCTGAAGGCCTTAGGACGATGGCTGGTTCTCCTTGTTCGCCTCTTCAGTTTGCTTCTTGTGTTGGTCTTCAGGCTTCATTGCTGGGAAGAAGAGGACTTCCTTGATGTTGTATGAGTTAGTTAAGAACATGGCCAGGCGGTCAATGCCCATGCCCCAGCCACCTGTAGGCGGGAGGCCATATTCCAAGGCAGTGCAGAAGTTCTCATCAATCATTTGTGCCTCATCATCTCCAGCTGCCTTATCCTGTGCTTGCTGTGCAAATCTGGCTCTCTGGTCAAGTGGGTCATTGAGCTCAGTGTATGCATTGCAGATTTCCTTCTTGGCCACAAAGAGCTCAAACCTCTCTGTAAGTCCCTTGACTGAACGGTGATATTTGGCAAGGGGACTCATTACTTGGGGATGATCCATGATAAAGGTTGGGTGAATACATTTTTCTTCCAAAAATTCACCAACTAACTTGTCTAATAATCGTGCAGCAGTGCGAGGAGGAGGGCACTCTACACCATGCTTCTCACACAAGTCACTTAAAGTTTTGCGTGCCTCCTCTGAATTAAGCTGATCTGGGGCTGGAAGTTTTGCATTGAGCTCCTTCTCAAGACCTGGGAACATGTGAATTCTTCGGTAGGGAGGTTTAAAATCAATTTCCCATTCTTCACCTTCTGGTCCTTGTGGCTGGAATTTCACTTTGTATGACCCAAAAATGCTATGAACCATCCCTGACACCAACTTTTCTGTAAGCTCAATCAAGTCATTATAGTCTGCATACGCCATATAGAATTCACAAGTTGTGAACTCTGGGTTGTGTGTGAGATCAATGCTTTCATTCCTAAACTGTTTCCCAATTTCATATACTCTGTCAATACCTCCAACAATAAGCATCTTGAGGAACAGTTCAGGGGCTACTCGCAGGTAGAGGTCCATGTCCAAGTCATTATGATGTGTGATGAAGGGCTTTGCTGTGGCGCCCCCAGCAATCATGTTCATCATTGGCGTTTCAACCTCCAAGAAACCCAAGTCATCAAAGAACTTGCGAATGTATGAGATTATATTAGCTCTGACAACGAACTTCTTGCGGATGTCTGAATTGATAATAAGGTCAAGATATCTCTGTCTGTACCTTGTTTCCTGGTCCTTAATACCAAAGTGGAGATGTGGAAGCATGTGAAGACATGGAGAGAGGACTTCAATCTTGGATGGACGGATAGACAATTCTCCAGTCTTGGTCCGCAGTCCAATGCCCTTCACTCCAATGATGTCTCCTCGACGGATCTTATTGCAATCATCCATGAAACTCTCCTCACTTTCATAGAATTTCAGATTTGCCATTACCTGTATGAAGAGAAAAATTCTGATGGTATAATATATTCCATATTCAAGATAGTCAAAGACATGGAATAATTTTATTCTAAAATGCTGCTAAAAAACGATGGGTGCCTTAAGCCTTCACAACTTACCACTGCCAGTACATATGAACACAAAAGTCTAGTTTTAAATCTGGGACAAAATCTTTATAAGTATTTTTTACAAAATGGACAAAACCTGTACAATCTTAAAATATCATAAAATCTGCAATCTAAAGGGGGCACAGTCATTACTGGTATCAAATAATTTAACTTTTAAACAAGGGTATTTCAACTGAAATTTACCTCTTGTCACTGCCCCTCTCCCTAACATACACACAAAAAGCTAATTATAACTGTAGAAGGCAACAAGCCTGAAAGGGAGGTGTGGTGCAAGATCTTTTTTTTCTTGTGCCAAAGCGGGAAGAGATCATGCTGGCCTTACCCTCATTTTATACTTTCCTATATATATTTCTTGTTTTTGTTTTGTTTTTGGCAATTCATCATTGTGTAAACAAGAAGGCTATGAGAGGCACAGCTACAGCACGGATGGAAAACCTTAGGAAAAGTCAAAGAAAAGACAAGACAGAGAAAACAAACAGGAGACTGGCATCTCACGAAATGCTACCACCATCTCTGCCTCTTATCCTCATTGCCAATCATCTCTTTCAATAAATAGCCGACTGGTTCTGGGTGATGTAACCTTCAGATCATGAAAAATCTTGCTTTTGACATGAATATACTGCCTTGAAAAAATCTTGGCCAGGGCCAAGGCAATGGGAATATGTTATGAAAAAAATTGGTTCATGGCTGTGTGATGGATATGACCTCATGAATGTACAGACTTGTTGGGTATTTAGAAAGGGACTTTTGTATTACTTCCACCTGTAAATGAGTGTGGAATGTGCAGCACAAGGTATTTTACAGTAAATCAAAAATGAAAATATAAATACTTGACAAAATAATAATTTCTTCTATACAACCAAGAGAGATAATTTGGAAAGCAGTCTATTACCATCTTGATACTGCTTTACAAAAGAAAAGTACAGATTGCAGAAAATGGTAAATAACATGTGCAGAAAACACACCATGAGAGTTGCCACTCAAAGTAAGCCTAACACCTGGATTTTCATCCACACGTGGGCTATAAGGCATGAAGGTTGCATCCATTCTTGGCATTATGAACCGAGCCCAAATGCTGGTTAGTAATACTACGAATTTCACAATCTGCCTTTAGGAGGTACAGCCACTCAAAAATGGGTTAAAACTCTTGTCTTAGCCTCTGCTATCCCCTTCAATACAGGTGCAATCACATGGCTCAAAATACAGGCATTGGCATATGTAGGCAGCCACTCTGACAGGTGTGCGACTTATAGGCTGGATGCATGTGAACACTCATGTGCGGTAACAAGACTATGTCTACCCTTTACAATGTTATTTTACCTTTTTCTGCATAAGAGTTTTTAAAAGTTTTTGCCCCTTTCCAATGTCCATACTTGTCATTTCATTTGCTTTATCCAGATGGTAATACAGTTTTCCTTGCACAGACTCCATATCAACTCTGTAGGTAGTCCATAACTTAACAATAAGTTATATTTTGATATTTGCATATTTTTTCTTCCCAATATTCAATTTACTGTAATACAACCTATGTTGCACATTAGGAAGCAGATGGACAGCATGGAAATGGCATCCTCCCTGGTGCTGGCATTCTTCCAGTCATGGCTCATAGTCACTACATTCCAGAATCCTTTATTTATGGGAATAATGCAAAAGCCCCTTTCTAACAGCCAAATAAGTCTAATCACCCTCCAAGAGCTTTGTGCACTTGTGGCAAGTCTTTCCTGTCACTCCTTCCTTCATCCAAGTTCTCATCCAGCACACCTCATGCCAAATGTTTTAATGAACAGATCATAAGGAAAATGCTGTATGGCACAACCAAATGAGCATAGAAGGGGGTAAACTAGTATTACTCAGGCTTCTGATTTCTCACTCACACAGCTGACTGGGCATGCACTCCATTGTATGGCTCAGTTTCATGTGGGTAAAACTGTCACCACAGGGCTTCTTGGTGCTGGTAAATGGCGTGAGTAGCAATGATGGGTATTGAGTATGTAATGGTGGTGCAATCTTTAAAGAGAAGTATCACAAAAGTAGATTTTTGTTTAATTTACTCTCAGAAATGCCCAAAATCAGAGTATTATTATTATTATCTTTTTAATCAGTGGAGTATTATTTTGACCCAGACTTCAGAAAGAAGAAAAATACAATAATCTACTTATTTATTTGAAGTTAACATGATGACGAGTTTTCCGCATGCCATACCCAAGCCACACCATGAATGAGGTGTGCAATTAGCTGCTGAAGTGAAAATTTAGAAGAGTAAAAAAAGAGGGCTACTAGGAGACTAAGTTTATAATGAAAGCAATTGCAGGTTAGTTTCTCCTCCAAAATGCCCTTACCCATTTAAGATACTGATATTCTAGAAGAAAATTTCATGACTTCCTACTGATTTCATTATCTGAATAACCCTACAAGACTTTAGTAATCAAAATCCTCCTTTAAACTTACTATCAAATGCAATAACAATGTTTAAATAGCAAAAAATATTAAGCAATCAATTAAATTTAGAATAAATATAAATAGCCTTTGTCAATTAGAAAAAAAAAAAAAAAAAAAAAAAACTTCACTCTGTTCAATATTTCATACATAAAAAAGAGAGAGAGTGTCCTGTGCCTTCTTGAACCCATTGACCATGGAATACAGTCCACTGTGGTGACTCTTGTTGCACACAGATGGCTCTGGAAGTGCTCAGTCATCATAAAGTCATTTAGTAGGTCCTGCATGACCACACCATGACATCAAATTTTTGGGATTTTTTTTCTTCTTCTTTAACCCATTCACGCCGGTATCTTTTTAAGCCAAAAATAAAAGATTCCAGGCGGAGCTTCCCCGGAGTCTGTCCGTTTGCCAGCTACAGCCCGCTGCTGCGTCGGAGCGCGAGCCCCAATACAGAGTCACACTGGCGGGACGCCTGGCAATGTTTATTTTTTTGGGTGTCTCATACATGGGATACCCGTTGTTAATGGGTTAATATAATTAATACTGATACTGTCATTATCATTGACATTATGATTACGGATATTTTTCAAATCACTAATAAGAATATAGATATAAAAAGAGATTCTTTCCAAAAACCAAGAAAATGGGTAAAGAGATGACATTGGCAGGACACCTTAGTGATTAATTATTTGTAGAGTTATGTGTGTAAACACAATGAATGAACTGAAATCACAATTTTAGTAATAATAACAAAAGCAAAATCCTTCACCAACCTGTAACTTTACTCCTTCCCCTCTGAGGTCATAGAAGCGCAACTTCTGGCTGCTCTCTCGAATGGCATGGACCCTGCCAGCCACAGTAACTTCCTCCTTTCCCTCCTCATTTTCTCCCAGTGAACTGTATTTCTCCAGGAACAGTGTGAGTGAGGTAGACACATGGAACTTGTGAGGATACACTGGTTTACCTTCATTTTTCAACTGCTGAACATACTGGGTCCTCAGTTTGAGGTATTCATTGGGACTAATTTCTTCCTCATTCACCTGTAATGGATAAGGAATGTATGACACTCAAGGTAAGGATAAAAAGAGACATACCTGTATTGCAAAAACATCACTAAATAATATTATATACTCCCTCCAAATGCATGAATGAATCTCTTTCTAAACCCTTTCTTTACCAGAATTAATTTGCAGGTATATGCATTTCTTGAATGTGAACACAATACAAGTACTATGAAACAAATTGTACATACTAATATTAAGATTGCTTTCCAGATTTTCTTGCCCTTGGTATGGTCTTTTAAATACAGCTATGTGGTCTTCAAATACAGATAAATATGTACCATATGATAACAACTTATTTTCAGCAAATGGTACTAGCCTAGATCTCATAGATACCTCTGTCTTTAGCTAATAGTTGGTAGGCAGCATTTCTAGTAGCTCCACATGTTCCACTTTAAATGGCTCTATCATCAACATTCACTTTAAAGTGACTAGCCTGCTTTGATAAGAATTTGACTGTAGAATGGAAACCAATGAAAACCTTGTTATGGTCACACATCCAGATATCTTTCTACTAATTCCTCAAGCTTTACTAATAATTCTACCAGTCTTCCTATCACCTATAGATGATTCAAAAGTGACTTCCACTATTCTAAAAGATACGAACATCTAGATATTTAGGATATTATCAACATATACAATACATATGGACAAAAATGCTACAGAAAAGTTACAGACATAATACATTAAAAGCAACAAAATCTTTAAACTTTGTACATATCATACTTCCATAATAAGAAAAGAGTAATGATTTCCTTTACCTTCTTGGGTTTTGCAGCCTGGTCAGCCTGAGTTGCACCCTTATTTGCTTCTTTTTCTGCTTTCTCTTGTGCCTTCTTCTCAGCCTTCAGTCTCCTTTTCAGTTCACTGTAAATAAAGAGCAAATGTTAAAAGGAAACATAAGCACATAAAAGAAAAAACTAACATCTTATTCAAAAAGGAAATTATAGAAGAAAAATAAACTTCATTTCACCAAAGAAGGTCTATACTTATAAAACCTAGCAAAAGAAAAAACTTACTCACATTATGAGGATAATATACACAACCGAGTACACAGGGCACACAGAATACCATTAATTAACCCATTCACAACAGGATATCCTTGTGGAATAACAAACCATACACGTGGCTTTGCATATGGCCAGCTGATTTTGGTTGTGGCATACACAATCTTAAGAGGTAATGAGGATGAAAACAGGTTGCAGCCTTATTTTGATATTCTGCATCTCTTCAATAACAGAAAATAGGACAAATCAAGCAAATAAATATTTAATTCACAAATGTTTGCACAGTTGAGCAGGCTTGACTGTGCATGCAGTGGTTTTATGTTCTCCACAGTTGGGTCTGGTTTGTAAGATGTGATTAGATGTCATCTGGTGCAAGTGGGTTAAAGACTTTGATAATGCATGGCACTAACACATCCAGAAGAATAAGTCATAATATAGAAATAATAAGACATACATACAAACCAAGCAACAGAGAAAGAGAAAAAGCAAAAAAAGAGGCTCAAACTATATTATCCACAAAACTAAAATAATAAAATTGCAATAATAATAAAAGTAATAATAGTACAGAGCTGACACCAAATTCTAAAGGGAAACAACTGCAAGAAAAATCTAAAGCTAAATATCAAATCAACAGTTTAGGTCACTATCAGTTACATGTAATCTATGGGACATTTACACTAAAGTGACAAACTGTTTAAGACATAACAATAACACTGAGCAACCCCTAACCAATCAATATTGGTGACACCCCAACTGTCAATCAGTGGCAATATCCCTTTGCTCTTTAAATTTCTAAAAGATAACTGAGAATGTACTTAAATAATCAGAATCTACTTCTTTCTGATTAAAATCTGTGCTGTGTTTACCATCTCAGTTCAAGTAATATAACAAAAGAAAAGAAAATGGGTGATTCAGTAATACAAAGAGCTAATAAAAATATCTAAATATAATGTTTTTTTGACATCAAGAGAGGGTGGATGAAACATCATATGCAGCTGGATAAAAAATTCTCATGAATCAACCAGCCTCTCTCTAAATGAGGTTGGAACTAAATGAACATGTACACTTGCTCAAAAATAAGCCCATGCACTATGTTACAACAATTATACAATATTCTTTTACAAATATAATATGGAAATGAACTGAACCTAGAAATAATGTTCATGAACTTTTTCTTGGTTCAGACAAAAGTATGCTGCCTTTGATGTTTCACCAACCTGCGGGATGAATATGAGCAGTAGGGCTGGCAATATGCCGAACAGCCTGACAGAGTTAAGAGTCTGTTCCCCCGAGTCTCCAAAACTCGGGCACCCTGGAAGGCCGCTGTTTGTAGTAAGCACCTCAACATCCTTATCATCCTCTATATTACAGTACTTTACCTGAAATAGGTTTGCATATTCTTAATATCTATTAAGAAGGTCACAGCTTCCTCATCTAGGTAAAATTTTTATCATGAATAAATCTGCTAAATATATGTACACACCTGCAAGGCTGCTTACTCATTTGGCTCAATTCTAATAAACTATTTTATGTATATAAAAACAATAATGTAATGGTTGGTAATCAGTATAATATTGGACAACACAAGAACAATGAGTATTATATTCTAGAAAAATGAGGAAAGTAAGAATAACTTAAAACAATGATCTATAAACATATTTCTTCTAGATTCTGATCTCTCACTTCAAAATGTATTTATGAACATGCAAATGAACAGATTGAGAATGCAAAGCACATTTAACATGTATATCTGCATACAAAAATATTATCATAGCAGCCACTTCAACATTTAATTACCAAAGCTATGATCATGAATAGTTTGACATTGGCTTATTATGTATAACTCAATGTGTATACATCATTTCCTGAAGGGGGGGGGGGGATCCACTGAACCCCTTTCCCTTTTGGAACTTTTGTCCTGTTTGCTTTTAATATTTACTTTCTATTTTATTTATATTTATTATGATTTTTTTACTGATGTTAATGCAAATGAGATTCATTTATAAATGCATTACTAAGAAGTAAATAAGAACCCTAAATAACTGTATCAGCTACAATTTGAAAGTATTTCTGCTCTATTCACCTCTATTTCCAAGCAATGGTAGCCTAAAGTTTATTCCTTGGTGAGAATGGCAATTCTACAATTGTAATTGTTCCAATTTTATACTTTTCAAACCATGATAAATAGTAAAGATAGGACTATATGAATGAATATGGAGAATACTATAGTAAAAGCCATATAGAGCACACCACACTAAAATACATATATTATCATTATGCAAAATAAAAGTAAGCCTATAATCACTTGTCAGTCTGTGAATCTATACTTGTGCTGCTATGTCGAGCGATGTTATGGCGTTTGTGCTTGATGTTCTGGCAAAAGAAAACACACCTCAAACATCTATACTCTTTTGAGATTTTGTGGAGTCCACTTTATGTGGGCCATTACCAGAATCACTTTTTAAAGTTTCAAGCTGTTGGTCAAATAAATACATCTCCATACAAGGAGTTGCATATGATACCTTAAATCTAGTTGATCTGTCCAATGATACAAAAATTAAGTGATCATAAATATAATGGCAAATGAAATAACACCTAACAGTGATTTCTCATGTATGCAGGACTGTTTAAATAATGAAAGCAATCTTGAAAAGGGAGAATTAAACAGATGTTTTTGAAGACGTTAAAGTTGAATTTTTCCTTACTGTTGGTATTGCACCACCAATACTGATTTCAGTAATAACGGATTGCTTATGATGTCTCTAAGCATTACAACAATACTGGCAACTTATGGTGGCATGGTACTGAGGAATTACAACATTCCCCATGCCTTCAGCACTCTTGCATTAAGGTCAACAATGCTCTACTATGCATTTTTTGGCACCAAATAGCTCGGAGTAATCTCTGATGTTTTGTTGCTCTTCCATGCACTTAAATTTTGCCAGAATATATGTAACTAAAGTCTAACTCCCTTTGATGGAGCGCAAGGCAAACATCTGAAGCCATGCCATTGTTGTAATGGTAGCAGGTGATGATCTGTTGGTTCTAATATTACTATTATAACTATCTTAAAAGGTGTGGGTCGCCTAAAAATCCTATTAAAGCCATTATCAGGAACACTAATGATGATATAGCTAGTCAGCACTGACAAGAAGGTATATAATAATACAGTAAATATCCTAAGCTGTCTACCAATATCAATATTATTAGTACCAATAACTGGATTTCATTACATGGCCTTGACCTGACTGTTAATTAATAGACCTGACTGTTAATCAATCCCCAGACAGGAGAACAAAGAATCCTCAATGTATTCATGGCAGGAGTGTCAGACAGACTTGGCAACACCAGTCCTGCATGGCGGTCTTACGCTCTCTCCTGCCGTGAATATATGGAGGATTCTTTGTTTTCCTGGGTGGGGGTTTAGCATTAGACAATATAGCGATTGCTTCTATACTATTTACACTTTACCCTGCAATTTCCCTAGTACCTTTCATGCCCTCCCATGCTACTGGGGCCAAGAATGTGGGGGTCTGGGAGGTTTATGCACATTAACTTCTGTATACTTGAAAACTAGACAGTCAGAGGAATCCAACGATGTCAAAATCATCACAATCCGTTATACAGACATAATAGAATAAAATTCTAATCATGGCATCACCTCGAGTCAAGACGCTGCCGTCTTGTTTGTTTCACCCTGCAACCGCAGAACACCAACTGGAGGCATTTCTGCCATACCTGTGGTCACTACCTAATTAATACACCTGTATGCTGCCGATACTGGTACCATTTCTAATCATATTATGCTGAATGACATGATCAAGAAAGCCAATGTTTATAACACTCTACATCTCTAGCCACTGTAAACCACATGCAACATACCAAATTTATCTCCCTATGAGCCGCATTAATGCAAATTTACTTAAAATATAATTTCCATAAAACCATGATTGGCTGACGTAACCAAGCCCACATGGCGGCTTACCTCTATGAATATAATACGTTTACTTGGTAGTCCAGGAATAATATCCATGTGCTTAATTACCCTACAATAAACTGAAACTGCAGACTGCATAATCAACATGAATCAAGTGTTAAAAGGGTTAGTTTAAAAGAAAAGTAAGAGCTAATCTGGCCTATCCACTTCTAGTTTCTCCGCAGGTTAAAAATCGGTATTATTCCCATTTTTAAATAACACAACCGCATATCCACCATTACAGGTAAACCACAATAAGCGTTATCCTAATATTCACACACTTTATGACAAAAACACGCCCGTGAGACTCACTTTTTGGAAATCTTTTCTTCTCCTGTATCCGCCATGGTCCCGGTATTGCGGTCGTGTGTGCGCGAGTGGCGTTGGAACGTCGACTTGCGCACCACAACATTCGAACACTTTCCCCTAAAATAACGTAACTATGTGATATGTCTGGGTAAATGATATTGATGGCTAAATGGAATTATACTGTTAAATACAATTTGCGGATATTTCCATTTTTTTACCTATATTCGTGGATATGTCAATGATGTCGATGGTTTGTGTTGTGCACGGTGTTTGCAATACGCCATTCATTTGTCTGACGTAAGCGCGGGAAATATTACATTGGCGTGAAAGGCACCCTCTGATAAGCGTAGATAGCAGTATGCATTGTGATAGGACCGCGTGTAAGAGTTTCAGTCTGTTATTGACGAGAAAGGATTATTTCATCCACTGAAAGGTTATAAACTTCCTTCTATCAGTAAATCCTTTTTATGACGCTTTTGCATGTCGCTATTAGCCTCACATTCCAAATAGGGGTGCAGAATATAAGCAATACTATCCTATTCTACATAATATGATTTGAGGAGAAAGCTACCCAAGCATTCAGAACAGATATAGATTATCTCGACTTGCCGACAAATGGCAACCTTCTCGTTGCTATGGTAACGTAGACGCTCTCGGTTAGTCTGTATACAAGCAGTCGCCTTCATGAAAACCACGAAATGCCACAGTCGTGAGGTAAGCGAATATCGAAATATATCATGAATTGGTAGAAATGTTACAATGCTTGAGGATTTACATATAGAATAAAATTCCAAGATGGAATGACGAAGGATATGAAAACGAGTGAAATGATTGATTGGCTATCAGTTAAAACGTTTTGAAATGTTCTTTTAATGCTGTTCTTATTTAAGACAGATATTGATATTAGTCTAATCCTTTAAATTCTAATCGACTAACTTTAGAATTGTAGAAGACGAAAAAGAAGGAACTGAATAGGAAAACTTAGAAGACGAATATAGGGAAGAGGATAATAAAAAAGGAGAAACATGTACTATACACGAAAAAATGACAAACTGAACAAACTTCTTGAATATTAATCACACACACAGACACACACACATGTATATATATATATATATATATATATATATATATATATATATATATATATATATATATATATATACATACACAGGACCGGTGACAGGGGTGTAGCCAGGGCAACGACCCCGGGGCCCGTGAAGATTTACAGTAGTCGCTTATTTGAGCCCAAGGACACCTAACTCAGCACATTCATAGGGTAACACACAGTTTATATTAACATAAAAGTTTAAGGGAAAATGGGTGTTTCTCATTTGAAAAAAGGCGTTTCCCACCTAAAAAGGATGTGGGCCTGAGGGCCTGGCCCTGTTCTTTGCCCCGAGGTCCTGGACGCTTGACGGTGGCCCTGGCATACATACATACATATATATATATATACATATACATATATATATATAATATATATATATATATACATATATACATACACGCATATATGCATATATGTATATAAGTATATAAATATACACACACACACACACACACACACACACACACACACACACACACACACACACTCACACTCACCACACACATATATATAATATACATATATATATGCTTATATATATTATATAATATATATATATTCTTAGATATAGTAATTCCATTAGATATTATCAATAATATGTGTGTGTGCGTGTGCTCTCTCTCCGGTGTGCTGTGGTGTCTCTCTCTCTCTTGATACTGTTTTATCAGACGCAGAGTTACCCTATGCTATACTGGACCTACATATACATTACTACATATATATGGAGTGAGTTCACTCTCTCTCGACACTCACCTACATATACCGACATCTATATCTCACCTAGCCACCCTCTGACTCAGATCCACCTACTACTCACGTTCCGTTTGTGCTGTCCTAATATATACCCTGTTACCTTACTATATATACATTATAGTATTATACACACACTCACAGCACACACACCACCACAACACACACTACACACCACCACAAACACACACACACCACACACACACCATCAACCATAGAACATGATTCTCGTATAAAATATACCTATATACTATCCTCATACCGTGGATGTGTGACAATATAGTACTCTATAATATTATGGCCTCATACAACCACACACACAAATCTACGTATTATACTCTCACTAGTATAATTAATAACATATAATACAATACTCTCTATCACAACATATATTATAGTATACAGTATATATATATTATAACATTACTATATATACACTATCACCCTAGACCATCGCCCGCCTATGCACTCGTATAATAATATATATTATACATCATAATACCTACTCATATCCTATATAACTAGTTATTATATTTATATGTATAATAACATTTGATATAACAGGCACACACACTCCACGACAACACATCACACACACACCACCACACTTAACACACCTCAGCACACCACACAACCAACATCACACAACACACAAACAACACATACCAAAACATATATATATTAGCTGGTAGTGCTATAATTATACGTACTACAATATAATCATACTAGTATATATATATATATATGACATTACAATACATTATAATAATCATGGTCTTATGGTGCTACCTATAATATATAGAACGAAACAAAATTTGATGTGTAATAAAAAACAGTTAGTAATAGGAATATACATAACATACCAATAATACACATACACACAGACACGGACCACACAAACCATAACACATACATAACACACACAGATAATATATAACTAGATATTACTAATTATCCTCTTATACTAAATACTATATATATATACTACCTCTATATTGATATAAATCCACTATATAATTACTATATAATTTATTACCATATGATAATTGTCAGCTATCCGGTAATACTAATGCCTATATAACATACCCATTACAGATAATCTTGACTATTACTACTATACTATTATATTAATACTAGTATTATATATTTACTTATATATATATTTTATTATTTTATGCACAATCAGCTATATATCATCCTATATATGTTATGTATCATGTATGATATTTGATACATAGTGGCGATAATATAGTATTTTCATTATATGCTATATTAATATGTACGTATAGTCTATACATTATATACCACACACACATAATAACATATATATTATATTATAGTCAATAACTAACACGGTACCTCCAGTATAGGTGCGTATAATACTATATACTATAATGTGTGGAATCACGCTAATAAATGTGTGAGTGTGTGTTATGCACTCGTGTGATCCAAATCATGCAATACCTCGAATCTCATCGGGCGCCGCTGAATCAGCCATATCGCGATGTGTGTGCTGTGTGATGTGTGCTGTGGGCAAATCCCATCTGTAGGTGTGCAACGTGCCTCGCGTGACTGCGCACAACTTAGCAGCGGTCGTGCGTGGTGTTGTGTGTGTGTGTGTGTGTATAAATATGTATTATACCATCCATACAACACACCCACCCCACCACACAACCACACACACAAACCACACACACAAACACACTACACACACATTATACACACACAGTAATATATATATGTTATATATACATAAACATACATATATTTAATATAAATGTATACTATATTATATATATATTATATAACATTATAATGTGATGGTGTTGTGTGTGTGATGGTGTGTGTGTGTGTGTGTGTGTGTTGTGAAATATATATATATATACTATATATTATATTAATCATATATAAGATACACGGCACACACATGTGTTATGTTATAATACTATATATTAACATGAACACACACACACACACACAACACACATAAACACACGCACACACACACACACACACACACCAACACACACCACACACCACACACACACACACACACGCACACACACACACAATACTCACACACCCACCCCCACACACACACACACACACACACACACACACACACACACAACACACACACACCAACACTCACACACACACACACACACACACCACACATACAAACACACACACGCATATGTAACAGGTCTTATATAAGTACCTATATAACCTTGGCATGTAACTGGACTGTCTAACGACCTTATCGATCCTGGTTCCCGCGAACACCATTGGTAATGGAGGTTTGTGACACATTGGATTCTTCAAAGGCCGTATTTTGATCGCTGCCGATGTATATATTTATATATTTTATTCATCATATTATTAAGATACAACACACTCACACTCACATACACACATCACACCAACACACACACACACACACACCACACACCACACACCACACATACCATACTATACTTTACAGATATATATATATATATATACTATATATAGGTATATATATTATATATATTATTATGCTGTAAATTATTATATATTGCTATATATAGTGTACTATATATTCATAAGTTATAAAGATAGTCACTACTATATAATAAACTATATATAATAATATATATACGTTTGTATGCTGTGCGTGGTATGTGTGCAATCGGTGGTTTGTGTGTGGCGGTGTGCTGGTGTGGTGTGTGGTGGGTGTGTGTGTGTGTTGTAGTGTGTTGTGTGTGTGTTGCCGTCAGCTGTGTGGTGTGTGTGCTGTGCCTTGTTATGTTGTGGTGTGTTGCGCGCAGCCGCGTGATGCTTGGTGTGTGATCCTGTGTGTGTTGTGTTGGCTGTTGTGTGTGTGTGTCTTTCCTAATGTCGATGCTTATATTATGGTACCTGTGTGTGTGTTGTGTGTGTGTCCTCACTTCACCTTGGTGCCCCCAATTTCTGCCGTCGGCATTCGGTGTGACATTGGTGCAAACTGAGGCTGACAACATGTCTCAGTCTGTGCATTGTGGTGTTGTGTGTGGTGTGTGTGTGTGATTGTGTGTGAGTGTGTACTGGGCTTATCTTTGTGTGTGATAGGTTGTGTAGTTGGTGTGGGTGGTGTTGTTGGTGTGGCGCGTGTGTTGTTGCGCTGCAACGTGTGTGTGATTCTCGTACTGGTGTGTGTGTGTGATAAAAAAAGATAGATGTGTGTGTGTGTGATACAATATGTGTGTAGTGTGGTTAGTGTGTGTTGTGTGTTTGCGTGTGTGCGTTTGTGGTGTGTGATGTGAAAGCTTCGACTTGTGTGGTGCGTTTGTTGTGAGCTGTGTTATCTGTGTGTATATGTGTGTGTGATAGCATTTCTGTGATGTGTCGTGTGTGTGCGATAGCTGGTGTGATGTGGTTGTGTGTGTTGCTGTATGGGTGTGTGTGTGTGCAGAGAGAGAGAGAGAGAACGAGTAGAGCGAGAGATGAGGAGGACCTCGTGACGACGGAGAGAGAGAGCACGAGAGAGGAGAGCTGAAGACAGGAGAAGGAGAGAGAGATAAGAGGACGAGGAGGAGAGAAGAGAGCGAGATAGCGAGAAGCGGAGAGACTGAGAGAGCAGAAGAGAGACGAGAGTATGAGAGAGAGAGAGAGAGGACGAGAGACTGAGGAAAAGAGGAAGAGCGAGACGAGAGAGAGAGAGAGGAGATGAGGAAGACGAAAGAGAGAGAGAGAGAGAGAGAGAGAGAGAGAAGAGAGGAGAGAGAGAGAGAGGAGCCGATGAGAGAGAGAGAAAAGGAGAGAGAGAGCAGAGAGAGGAGGAGAGAGAGAGTGAGAGAGAGAGAGAGACAAGATGAAGAGAGACCGAGACGAGAGGAGAGAGGATAGGATCGAGACTGGAGAGAGAGAGAGATATGGGACAAGGGAGAGGGAAGCATACTATATTATATATATAATAATATATATATATATATATACATATATAATATATATAGTACTGTGTTGTGTGTGTTGTGTGTGTGCTGTGTGTGTGTGTGTGTGTGTGTGTGTGGCTGTGTGTCTGTTGTGTGATGTCCCAAGTAGTCAGCAGCAGAGAGAGAGAGAAGGGAGATGAGAGAATGAGAGAGAGAGAGGGTAAGCCGAGGCAGACGACGGACTGAGTTTCGATCCTATCACGCGGCGAACGGACTGCCAATAGCGCCCACTACATACACATAGCGATTCACATTACCAGACACGACCGAACTTCTCGTCGCCGAAACACCTTGCCCAAGGCACTACGCAGATACGGAGTGAGAGCGAGTCAGGATGAGTTGAACGACGAGGACGAGGAGAGACGAGATAGAGCGAGAGGAGAAAGTAGAAATGGAAGAGAACATGAGAGATGAGAGAAGGAGAGAGAGAGAAACGAAGAGACAGTACCAGCAGGTCTCGAGAAAGAGCAGAGAAACATGTGTACGGCTACGGGATAAAGGCAAATGACACGAGTCAAAAGATAGACCCGAGAGAATAAGAGACGAGTGGGAGTTTTCACCCGTACATTAACCTAATCAATGGGGATATGAAGTATAGTAGGAAAGCGCACAGGACATGAAGAGTCTCAGACAGCAAACATAGACGAGATGGGGGCGAGAGACTGATAGCTTGAGGGAATCGTTCGAGAGATAGAGAAGGACGGCTCGAGGGAAGGAGAGTAGACATAGACAGACACTCGGATAATGATTGTCGAGAGAGAGGAGACGAGCTAGAGGGATCGGAGGGCGAGGTTCGAGAAGCGAGAGCAGAGAAGGCGAGAGGACGAGAGTGAGAGAAGAAAGAGAACGGTAGAGAAGAAGGAGGACAGACGGGAGGGGAGTGAAAGAGAGATGAATATCACGTCGAGGAATACTGGAGAGAGAGGAGAGAGGGAGAGAGACGAGAGAGAGAGAATTACTGCATCGGTCATTTTGAAAGAAGCTCTTCAACAGCAAGGAGACAGACCGCTACCTACACTCCGAGTTTCTGCTAGAAGCCCAACCAGAGAATCGGACGGACTGATGAAACCACGAAATGAAGCAGAACTGTAGGAAGTCGAAAGCCAGCACCACACTAGGAGCTTAACCCGGACAACCGGCAACTGCAACTGATCGCAGCCTAGTGTATAACTAATCCACCCGTCGTTAACTAAGAGCTTCGCATCTTTCTAACGCTTAATCGTAACCACTCTCCCAGCTGATAGCCCTACGAGTTCTGCCTTTGAAGCGATGTCCTAATGCTTGAGACGCTCTACACGACAAGCCCGGGAGACTCCTGCCCACACCCGATGAGGGAAAAGAACCAATCCGTTAGTCAGCCGGATATCGCAGCGATCACACCTAACGAATATATCCCGTCGTCAGACTGAAGAGTAGCCGCTTCTCGCCTGCACCTGTATCTGGTCTCTCGCGCCCGAACGATCATCAGCTGTCATCACAATAGCACCATCCTCCGTACGCGTCGACTGACCGCGGGCCCCAACCGGTTCCTCCCGCTGCTGATCGAGTAGGATCTCAAGCAGGGAATACCTAATAACCAGGAAAAAGAGAGAGAGACGAGAGCACGAGAGAGAGATGGAGAGAGATGAGTGAGAGAGTAGAGGAGAGAGAAGACGGAGATCGAGATCTCGAGAGAGAGAGAGAGGAGTCAGGGAAAAAGCTATTAGACGCGAACAACTAATATATGCCTACATAAAA
Source organism: Penaeus vannamei (assembly GCF_003789085.1). Taxonomy (NCBI): domain Eukaryota; kingdom Metazoa; phylum Arthropoda; class Malacostraca; order Decapoda; family Penaeidae; genus Penaeus; species Penaeus vannamei. The sequence goes on along the minus strand of NW_020870778.1, from coordinate 212,285 downwards.
GATAAAATCCGTAACTGATAGAAAAATAGTCTTCCTTGTCTGCAATTTTCTGGAGGTCGCGGCTGGACCCCTGAGAAACATCAAGAGAATTACCCTATTGGTTTTGTAATTTCAATATCTATATATACGAATGGTAGGCCTATTTTTTTTATTACATAGAATTCGTACGAAAACTAAAGTATACGATATATGCCCTATAAAGTTACTGAGAGAATAGACTTTGCTTCTGTATTTTCAAGGTGTGATGTTCCTCGTTACTCTTTCATTGAGCGAAACATGTATTATACACAAAATAATTCTGCACACACACACACACATACACATGCACACAACACACACACACACACATGCACACACACACACACACACACACACACACACACACATGCACACAGACACATATGCAACATCACACACACACACACACACATACATATATATAGATGGGCAGATAGATATAAGACCTATAGACAATATGAATTGGTAAGATTCAAACAGATTAGTATGATAGACTGCATATAGGTAGATAACTCAACTTCATAATATCATAGGGTAGACTGGTGGATAATTATATATATAAATTTATATACAGATAGACAGATAGATTAAATAAACACGATCAAACAAGGAAAGTAACAACGTAACGCAACTTCAGTTAAATATCAGCTTCTTACAGTTTTAATCTTTCCTTCATAATCTTTTAAGGTTTTTATGGACATATGCCCTTGTTCAGCACATTTCAAGGACAGAGTAAATTGTCATCGACAGTTTATTTTGTACTGAATACAGCACGTGTTGAGAAAGTGCGTTGCTGCAATATTACACAATGCACATAGTTTACACGTTATCCTCTTCCTTCATGCTATTCACTTTCTTAATGCTGCAATCTTCTTTGAAAAAGTCTCCTTTCACAGGCCGAAAGCAAGCCACCGATACTGGTAGTTTCCCAGAAAAAACTTGTAAAGAATTTGCCTACTTAACGTTCTTTGTCAAACTTGTCTCCAGCCTTGGAAGATTCTTAAAATAATGTTTTGATTCCCTTGGGAGAAATTTCCCTGAGGTTCCCTTTGCCAGACGCTCTCGGCCGGTTTGTTGGAACTACGTGGCCCGACCCACTGAATATTCGGAATACGCACGTGGATATGTGCAGAAGTAAATGCATATCTGTCAGTCTGTCTGATAGGTATCTATTTATCTGTCTATCCAGTTATGCATGTCTAGACTGATAGATGTATTTATTTCTGTGTAATGTATAATGTAATGTATAATGAATATTCCTTAGGTTTGGCCTCGCACAATGATAACTAACCGTTCGTTTAACTCTGCTGACGGGTGTATACGAAGCATGATTTTATTGCTTATGCTGATCAGCCTTTATAATCTGATCCCTGATAATGCAGGCAAGCTCTCGCAGGACACGAATTCTATTAAAGTTGAGCAATATGTTCATTATCTTGCTTTTGGAGTTGGTGTAAATTATATGCTGGGAAGGATTTTTTTTTTTTTTTTTTTTTTTTTGGGGGGGGGGAGGTTTGTCACTGCAGTCAGTATCATTGACGACTGACTACAGAAAGAATTGCTGTGTATATTAATACTTAGAATTAAATGAAGACAGTAACTAAAGATTGATAATAAGAAAAGGATGTTAACAATGTATTCAAAGTCGTTTTGCATTTTGGAATCAATGATACTACTAATGTCTTTTATTGAAAATATCCCCCGAGGAAAATAAATACACCATTTCCTAGATATCACAAAAAAACCGCATTACTTATTTAATAATGAATCATTCACAATGGCGATTATTGATGAAGTAAAGATCTATGGCGCCTCCTCTCGGCTAACTACTTTCTTCACCGACAGATGGCGACGACACCGTTGCCATGGTTACGTAGACGCGTTCTGCTACTCTTCCCGACACTTTAGTACATGGCAGGCGCTGTGAAGAACATACTTACAGATCTACTGGATTCCAATGAAAAGGTAGTTATTGCGCTACGGCTTTCGTGCTTGTAGGTTCATCGCTGAAACTGAAAGTTTATATTCTTAGGTTGTGTTTGCGAAAGACTTTTTTCGATCAGTTGAAGAAAGATATTTGTGTCTGATTTTTAGATTGTAATGATACTGTTAGCGCAACGTAATTGCAACGGATGAATAGTCACTTGTCTTTCCTACTGCAAAATTCTATTGAAATAAAAGCAATCATAAATATTATTAGGAGTTATATTATTGTAAATGAACATGTTCAATGCCCCCCCCCCCTCTCTCTCTCTCAAACACACACGCTCTCTCTCATTCTCTATCTTTTCCTCTCCTTCTTCCACATCTCTCTTCTCTCTTTCGCTCTCAATACGTCGTAAATTAGGATCATACGAGTCTAATTAAACCAATATGCAAACTATTTTCAAACTCTCGTTTATTATCAAAAGC
>NW_020870778.1:194855-197355 GCF_003789085.1 Penaeus vannamei | reverse complement strand
ACACACACACACACACACACACACACACACACACACACACACACACACACACACACACACACGCACACACACACACACACACACACACACACACACACACACACACACACACACACACACACACCACACACACACACACACACACACACACACACACACGCACACAACACACACACACACACACACACCACACACAACACAAACACCACACACACACACACACACACACACAACACACACACACACACACACACACACACACACACACACACACACGCACACGCACACACCACACACACACACACACACACACACACACACACACCACACACACACACACACACACACACACACACACACACACACACACCACAAGAATTTGTAAAAACAATCGCAGTTCAACAGGAAACCGCGAGAGAGAATGACAAGAGTGACATCTATCGGCGGACTCGAACACACCTGTCACTTGACGTCTGCTCTCTACTTCCCCGTTCCTTCTCCTCTCTCTCTTCCACCTCCTTCTTTCGTTTGAATTTAGTTTTTGTTTTCTTTTCTCCCTCCTTTTTTTCTTCTCCTTGTCAGTTTCTTCCTTTTCTGTTTATTTGTTTATTTATTTTTGGTTTTCTATTTTATTTTATTCATTTTTTACTTTCTTCCCTCTTTATTGTTTTTTCTTCTGTTTCTTGTCCTCTTTTCGTATATGTTTCCTTTGTTTGTATTTTTACTCCTTCAGTTCTCTCGTTCTCTATTCCCTTTCGTCTGTCTCTCTCTTCCACCCTTGTTTATTTTCTTTTCATCTCACTCTTTCTTCCTTCTCTTTCTCTTTACACACACACATACACATACACATGCACACACACGCGCGCGCGCGCGCGCGCACGGACACATACACATATCTATATGAATTTCTACCTCTCTCTTCCTTTCTGTTTTTTTTGTTTTGTTTTTTTACATCTTTCCTATTCCCTCTCTTTACCTTCCTTCTCTATCTTCTTATTTAGCTTTGTACACCTTTACGCCCTTTTCTTTCTCTCCCTTTCTTCATCTTATTCATCTTGTTTTCCTTTCCTCATCTCCCTTTCCTTCCTCTACCACTTCTTTTTTCCTTCTTGTCTTTAGATTTTACGAATCTATTCCGTCTTGTATCTTCCTCTTCCATCCCATTTCAGGAAATTTAGCTTCCATTATTCTCTTTTCTCTCTTTTCTTCTATTCCCTGTTTTATTCAGCTCTCTCCTTTCGTCCCATTATTTTTTCTTCTTCAGTTTCCTACTTTCATTCCTTCCCCCTCTTTCTTCCTTCCTCCTTACCCAGTTTTTTACTTTCCTCTCCCTCGTCCCTTCATCTCTTTATCTTATTCGGTCCTCTGCTTCTTCCTTCATTCTCTCTTTATTTCATATACCTTTCTGCTCTCATTATTTCTTCTCTCTTCCTCCTCCTTTCCTTGATTTTTTTTATTAAGCTCTCTATTCCTTTTTTATTATCCATATCTCCATTCCACTTTTTTCCTTTATTCCTCTTCCCTTCTCTTAATTTCCTCTTCTCTCCATATTCTCATTCCTCTGTTTCTTTTGCACCCCTTCTTCATCTTCACCTCCTCTTGCTTTTTCTTCTTCTTCTTTGTCTTCCCATTTCTTTCTCTTTTCATAATTCATTTCTATTCTTGCACTATTTTGCGTACATCCCTTCTTCCCTTATTTTATTGAGCTCTCTGTTCCTTCCTATCCCTTCGTTATCTCTTCTTTTTATTTCTCTTTCTAACCCTTCACTCTGCCTTTCTTTCTCCTTTTTCTTTGTCAAAATCCATTCTCCTCTCCAGCGTCTCCTTCTTCTGTTTATTTTACTCTTCCTTCTTCTGTTTCTTCTTCTTCTTCGTCTCCTCCTCCAACTCATTAATATTTCTCTTGCGTCTCCTCATTCACCTCCTTCTTCTCTCTCTATTCCTCCTCTTTTTATCTTTCTTATCTTCTTCTCCCCCCAATTTTTCTTTACGTTTTCCACTCGATATTCTTATCTTTTATTTCTCATTTCGAATTTGATCGGATCGCATGGCGGCTTAATCCTATGAGCTTATTTTTCTAAATCCTTTTTTGTGTGGATTATTGGATTATGTCGAACTTTTGCACTTCGTGGAAATGACCATCCAACGAACACAAATATATTTTTCATTTGTCAATACGAAAGATGCACTAAGAGATTGGAAAAGATTAACTGAACAATATATTTGGATGTTATTATTTTCAAATAGTCATCATCATCGTTCTGTGTACCATCAAGTGATTTAAATCACTAATCTGCCAATTATGAAAACTATCATAATTTTTACTACCAATTTGTTAGTTATCAGATAAGTATTATCACCAATCTTTGGGTTATTAGACAATCATTACCAATATTCATCAGTGTTATTATCAATGTTTTCTATCTTTATTATCATCCTTATCTTTCCTATTACCTCTATTATCACTACCTAGTTGCCATTTCTATCATTACATCATTCT
>NW_020870778.1:178776-189999 GCF_003789085.1 Penaeus vannamei | reverse complement strand
TGGGGCAGCCGATTGGACTTGTCCCAGAGAAAATTGATTGACCTTGTTCCAGAGAAAATGGGCAGCTTGATTGACCTTTGTTCCCAGAGAAAATGGGCAGCTGATTGACCTTGTTCCCAGAGAAAATGGGCAGCCGATTGACCTTGTTCCCAGAAAATGGGCAGCCGACTGGCCTTGTGCCCAGAGAAAATGGGCAGCTGATTGACCTTGTTCCCAGAGAAAATGGGCAGCCGATTGACCTTGTTCCCAGAGAAAATGGGCAGCCGATTTGACCTGTTCCCAGAGAAAATGGGCAGCGATTGACCTTGTTCCCAGAGAAAATGGGCAGCCTTGACCTTGTTCCAGAGAAAATGGGCAGCCGATTGACCTTGTTCCCAGAGAAAAATGGGCAGCCGATTGACCTTGTTCCCAGAGAAAATGGGCAGCCATTGGCCTTGGCCCAGAGAAATGGGCAGCCGATTGACCTTGTTCCAGAGAAAATGGGCAGCCGATTGACCTTGTTCCCAGAGAAAATGGGCAGCCGATTGACCTTGTTCCCAGAGAAAATGGGCAGCCGATTGACCTTGTTCCCAGAGAAAATGGCAGCCGATTGACCTGTTCCAGAGAAAATGGGCAGCTGGCCTTGTCCCAGAGAAATATTGACTTGTTCCCAGAGATGGGCAGCCGATTGACCTTGTTGCAGCCGATTGACCTTGTTCCCAGAGAAAATGGGCAGCCGATTGACCTTGTTCCCAGAGAAAAATGGGCAGCCGATTGACCTTGTCCCAGAGAAATGGGCAGCCGATTGACCTTGTTCCCAGAGAAAATGGGCAGCCGATTGACCTTGTTCCCAGAGAAATGGGCAGCCGATTGACCTTGTTCCCAGAGAAATGGGCAGCGATTGACTTGCCAATGGGCAGCGATTGACCTTGTTCCCAGAGAAAATGGGCAGCCGATTGACCTTGTTCCAGAGAAAATGGGCAGCCGATTGATTGATTGACCAGAGAAAATGGGCAGCCTTTTGTCCCAGAGAAAATGGGCAGCCGATTGACCTCGTTCCCAGAGAAAATGGGCAGCCGATTGACCTTGTTCCCAGAGAAAATGGGCAGCCGATTGACCTTGTTCCCAGAGAAAATGGGCAGCTTGACCTTGTCCCAGAGAAAATGGGCAGCGATTGACCTTGTTCCCAGAGAAAATGGGCAGCCGATTGACCTTGTTCCCAGAGAAAATGGGCAGCCGATTGACCTTGTTCCCAGAGAAAATGGGCAGCGATTGACCTTGTTCCCAGAGAAAATGGGCAGCCGATTGACCTTGTTCCCAGAGAAAATGGCAGCCGATTGACCTTGTTCCCAGAGAAAATGGGCAGCGATTGACCTTGTTCCCAGAGAAAATGGGGCAGCCGATTGACCTTGTTCCCAGAGAAAATGGGCAGCGATTGACCTTGTTCCCAGAGAAATGATCCCAGAGAAAATGGGCAGCGATTGACCTTGTTGAAAATGGGCAGCCGATTGATCCCAGAGAAAATGGGCAGCCGATGAGTTCCAGAAAATGGGCAGCCGATTGACCTTGTTCCCAGAGAAAATGGGCAGCCGATTGACCTTGTTCCCAGAGAAAATGGGCAGCCGATTGACCTTGTTCCCAGAGAAAATGGGCAGCCGATTGACCTTGTTCCCAGAGAAAATGGGCAGCCATTGACCTTGTCCCAGAGAAAATGGGCAGCCGATTGACCTTGTTCCCAGAGAAAATGGGCAGCCGATTGACCTTGTTCCCAGAGAAAATGGGCAAGCCCAGAGAAAATGGGCAGCCGATTGACCTTGTTCCCAGAGAAAATGGGCAGCCGATTGACCTTGTTCCCAGAGAAAATGGGCAGCGATTGACCTTGTCCCAGAGAAAAATGGGCAGCCGATTGACCTTGTTCCCAGAGAAAATGGGCAGCCGATTGACCTTGTTCCCAGAGAAAATGGGCAGCCGATTGACCTTGTTCCCAGAGAAAATGGCAGCCGATTGACCTGTTCCAGAGAAAATGGGCAGCCTTGACCTTGTCCCAGAGAAAATGGGCAGCCGATTGACCTTGTTCCCAGAGAAATGGGCAGCCGATTGACCTTGTTCCCAGAGAAAATGGGCAGCCGATTGACCTTGTTCCCAGAGAAAATGGGCAGCCACCTTGTTCCCAGAAATGGCAGCCGATTGCCTTTCCCAGAGAAAATGGGCAGCCGATTGACCTTGTTCCAGAGAAAATGGGCAGCCGATTGACCTTGTTCCCAGAGAAAATGGCAGCCGATTGACCTTGTTCCCAGAGAAAATGGGCAGCCGATTGACCTTGTTCCCAGAGAAAATGGGCAGCCTTGACCTTGTCCCAGAGAAAAAATGGGCAGCGATTGACCTTGTTCCAGAGAAAATGGGCAGCGATTGACCTTGTTCCAGAGAAAATGGGCAGCCGATTGACCTTGTTCCCAGAGAAAATGGGCAGCCGATTGAGAGAAAATGGGCAGCCGATTGACCTTGTTCCCAGAGAAAATGGGCAGCCGATTGACCTTGTTCCCAGAGAAAATGGGCAGCCGATTGACCTTGTTCCCAGAGAAAATGGGCAGCCGATTGACCTTGTTCCCAGAAGAAATGGGCAGCCGATGCCTTGTTCCCAGAGAAAATTATTGACCTTGTTCCCAGAGAAAATGGGCAGCCGATTGATCCCAGAGAAAATGGCAGCCGATTGACCTTGTTCCCCAGAGAAAATGGGCAGCCGATTGACCTTGTTCCCAGAGAAAATGGCAGCCGATTGACCTTGTTCCCAGAAAAATGGGGCAGCCGATTGACCTTGTTCCCAGAGAAAATGGGCAATTGACCTTGTTCCCAGAGAAATGGGCAGGCCGATTGACCTTGTTCCCAGAGAAAATGGGCAGCCGATTGACCTTGTTCCCAGAGAAAATGGGCAGCCGATTGACCTTGTTCCCAGAGAAAATGGCAGCCTTGTTCCCAGAGAAAATGGGCAGCCGATTGACCTTGTTCCCAGAGAAAAATGGGCAGCCGATTGACCTGTTCCCAGAGAAAATGGGCAGCCGATTGACCTTGTTCCCAGAGAAAATGGGCAGCCGATTGACCTTGTTCCCAGAGAAAATGGGCAGCCTACTGGCCTTGTACCCAGAGAAAATGGGCAGCCTATTTAATTCTTGTGCACCTTGCCCTCCCCTCGCTCCCTAACGCTTCCCTTCACCCTTTCTCCCTTTTTTACAACTGTAGTATTACACCTTTTACTTTCCTATTGCTTCTCCACTTACTCTAGGTCCCTTTTCTTATCCTCTCCCCCTGCCATCCCTCCCTTCTTCCCTTTTCCTCCATCTCTTTCTTCTTCTCCTGTCGCGTTCTCCCTCCTCTCATTTCTGTCGTTCCCTTTTCCTCCCCTTTTATCCTGTCCTCTTCTTCTCTACCCCCTTTCCTACCTCCCCCTCCCCTCCTCTTTCCCCTCTCTCCCCCACATCTAGGCCCTGTAAGACCTCTCTCCTCCGCCCCTCCTATCTCCCCTCCTTCTCCTCAACCTCTATCCTCTCCCCTATCCTCTCCTCTCCTCCCTTGTCTACCTTCCTCTTCCATCTCAGTTCCTCTGTTCCTCCTATCCTCTCCCCCTCCTCATTTCCAACCCCTTTTCTATCTTTTCTCCCATCCTTCCCCTCCATCTTCTCCCTCTCCCCTCCTACGTCCTCACATCGGCTTTCCTCTTTATCTTTCTCTCTCCCTTCTCTTCACTCTCTCCCATCCTCCCCATATTTCCCCTCTCCCATCCCCTCCCCTCGAGTCTAGGCCTGTGTGATCTCTTCTCTCCGCCTCTCCTATCCTTTCTTTTCCCTTCTCTCCTATTTTCCTCTCCACCCTGTTTTTCTACCTCTCTTCATCCCACCAGACCCTCCACTCCTCATCTCTCCTCCTCTCCTCCCTCAAACCCTTTCCTCTTCCCGCCCTCCCCCTCATCTCCTCTCCTTGCCGCTCTCTTCCTTCCCTCACCCACTCTTCTCCCTCCTCTCCTTTCCTCACCCTCTCCTCTCTCCCCTCCTTTCCTTTCTCCACCCTCTCATCAAACCCTTTCTGTCACTCTCCTCCTTGTCCCTTTCCTCGAACTCTCCCTTCCCTCCCCTCCCCTCCTCTCCTCCTCTCACTCCCCTCTCCTCTCCTCTCTCCTCTCCACTTCCCTCTCCCTCCCTCTCCTTCTCTCCTCTCCTCCCCTCTCCCTTCCCTCCCTCCCTCTCTCCCCCCTTCCCCTCCTCCCTCCCTCCCTTCCACCTCTTCTCTCCATCCCTCCTATCCCTCCTACCCCCCCTCCCCTCCTACCCCCTCTCCTTCCCCTCCATCTCCCCCCTTCCACCTCATCTTTCCCTCCCCTTCCCTTTCCCCTCCCTCTCTCCACTCTCTTCTCCTCCCTCCCTCCTACCCCCTCTCCTCCCTTAACCCTCCTCTCCCCTTCCTTCTCCCTCTCCTCTCCTTTTAAAACCCTCCTTCCCCCCTCCCTCTCCCCCTCCCTCCCCTTAAACCACTCCTCCCCCCCCTTCCCCTCGCGCCCAGGCCCCACAGGACCTCGCGAGGGGAATCGGATTAAACGTGCCGCCGCCGCCATCGCCACCGCCGCCGCCGCCGAGCCTAACCTTGCGGCGGGGATCATGTGGCTTAAACACCCCAGTGACCCAGTGCGGCTTCCCCTCCCCCTTCTCCCCTCCCTACCTCTTCCCCTCCCCTTCCCCCCTTCCTCACCTCTCCCCCTCCTCCTTCCCCTTTCCTTCTCCCTTCCTCACCTCTCCCCCTCCTCCTTCCCCTTGTCTATACCCCTCCTACATCACTCTACCTGTTCACCATCTTCATTACGCCCTCTCTTCCTATCTCTTTCCCCTCGCTTTTTTCCCTTCCCGCTTTCTTCCCCCTCTCTTCTCTTCCCTCTTCTTTTCTCTCCCTCACTTCTCTCCTCCTCGCGTGCACGTCAACGCTCAGCCTGCGACAAGGAAACCGTCAACAGCGTAAACAAATTCTACGGAGGAAGAGGAATGGAGGAGGAGGAGGAGGAGGAGGAGGAGGAGGAGGGAGGAGGAGGAGGAGGAGGAGGAGGAAGGAGGAGGAGGAGGAGGAGGAGGAGGAGGAGGAGGAGGAGGAGGAGATAGGAGGAGGAGGAGGAGATAGGAGGAGAGGAGGAGGAGGAGGAGGAGGAGATAGGCGGAGGAGGAGGAGGAGGAGGAGGAGGAGGAGGTGGAGATAGGAGGAGGAGGAGGAGGAGGAGGAGGAGGAAGAAGGAGGGGAAGAGAGGAGAGGAGGAAGAAGAGGAGGAGGAGGAGGAGGAAGGAGGGAGGAGGGGAGGAGGAGGAGGAGGAGGAGGGGAGGAGGAGGGAGAGGGGGAGGAAGAGGAGGAGGAGGAGGAGGAGGAGAGGAGGAGGAAGAGGAGGAGGAAGGAGAGGAGGAGGAGGAGGAAGAGGAGGAGGAGGAGGAGGAGGAGAGGGGGGGGGGGGGAGGGGGGGGGGATGGAGAGGAGGAGGGAAGGGAGGAGGAGGCAGAGGAGGAAGAGGAAGAGGAGGAGAGTGAGGAGGAGGAGGAGGAGTGAAGAGGGGATAGAGGGGGAAGAGGGGAGGGAGGAGGAGTAGGGATGGAGAGGAAGGGGAGAGGAGGGAGGAGGAGGGGGGATGGGGGGGGGGGAGGAAAGAAGTGGAGGAGGAGGAGGAAGGAGGGAATATGAATGGGGATAGGAATAAAATGGAGGGAAGAGGAGGTAGGAGAGGAAAAGGGTGAGAATGGAGGACATAGGAAGGGGGGATGAGGATGGTGAGGAGGAATGGTTGAAGGAGGATGAGGAATAAGATGAGGAAGACGAGGAAAGAAGAGGAAGAAGGGAGAGGAGGAGGAGTACAGGAGGATGAGGAGTGAGGGTGATCTGACGATGAATGTGAGGAAGGAGGATGAGAATAAAGCATGAGGAAGACGAGGAAGCAAGAGAAAGAGGAGAGGAGGAGGAAAGGAGTTTGTGAGGAGGAAAGGAGGATNGGGGAGGAAGGAGAGAAGGGAAGAAGAGGAGGAGGAGGGGATGGAGGAGGAGGTGGAGGGAGGAGGGGATGGAGGAGGAGGTGGAGGAGGAGGGGATGGAGGAGGAGGTGGAGGAGGAGGGGATGGAGGAGGAGGTGGAGGAGGAGGGGATAGAGAGGAGAGAGGAGGAGGATGGAGGAGGAGGGAGAAGGGGATGGAGGAGGAGGAGGAGGAGGGATGGAGGAGGAGGAGGAGGAGGGATGAGGAGGAGGAGGAGGAGGGATGGAGGGAGGAGGAGGAGGGATGGAGGAGGAGGAGGAGGAGGGGATGGAGGAGGAGGAGGAGGAGGGAGGATGGAGGAGGAGGGGATAGAGGAAGAGGAAGAGGAGATGGGAGGAGGAGGAGGAGGAGGAGGAGGGGATGGAGGAGGAGGAGGGGATGGAGAGGAGGAGGGGATGGAGGAGGAGGAGGGATGAGGAGGAGGAGGGGATGGATGGAGGAGGAGGAGGAGGAGGAGGGGATGAAGTAGGAGGAGGAAGGAGGATGAAGTAGGAGGAGGAGGAGAGGAGGGATGAGAGAGGGTGAAGGAGGAGAGGAGGAGGATGAAGGAGGAGGGGAGGAGGAGAGGAGGAGGATGGAGGAGGAGGAGGAGGGGAGGAGGAGGAGGAGATGAGGGTGGAGGAGGAGAGGAGGAGGAGAGGAGGAGGGGATGGAGGAGGAGGAGGAGGAGGGGATGGAGGAGGAGGGAGGAGGAGGGGATGGAGGAGGAGGAGGAGGAGGGGATGGAGAGGAGGAGGAGGAGGGATGGAGGAGGAGGAGGAGGAGGGATGAAGGAGGAGGAGGGATTGAAGGAGGAGGAGGGAGAGGAGGCAGGAAGGAGGAGGAGGGGATGAAGAGGAAGAGGAGGAGGAAGGGATGGAGGAAGAGGGAAAGAGGGGGAGGAGGAGGAGGAGGGGAGGGAAGAGGGGATGGAGAAGAGGAAGAGGGATGGAGGAGGAGGAAGAGGAGGAGGAGGAGAGGGGATGGAGGAGGAGGAGGAGGAGGAGGAGGAGGAGAGAGGAGGAGTAGGAGGAGGAGGAGGAGGAGGAGGACGACGACGACGACGACGACGACGACGACGACGAACACAACAACAATGTGGACGAGGATGGGGGAAGAGAAGTGGGCAAGAGGGGAACGACGAAAGGTTGAGAGCAGAAAATGCGAGAGTAGAGGTAGATAAAGGATGGAGGGAAAGGCAAAAGAGGGGACGGGACAAAGGGAGAGTAAAGAGGGGGGGCTGGGACAACGGGAGGGAGAGCAAAGAGGGGGGGCTGGGACAAAGGGAGGGAGAGTAAAGAGGGGGAGAGGGAGGGACGCAGAGAAAGGGAGGAGGTGGTGGTGGTGGTCTGGCCGCCTTCCAATAGCGCTCATCTTGGCTTGCAACCTCTTTGTTTCTCTTGTTGCACAATATTGATCCCTACGGCAAGCCCCTCCCCGCCGACGTCTGTCCACCAATGAGAATCGCGCTTGTGCTCCCGCGGTGGCTCTCCGGCGAATCTGAATGGCTGCCAGTTTCGTCACTCGGTGTGGCTGGCACGCATCCAGTCGAGGTTCCAAACAGTTATTTCTATCCCTTATTTTACCGCTTCCCATTTTGTTTCTAAGTTACACATTTCTTTTTAAATGTTGAACTTTTATAAAGTATCTCCATGATAAAAAGTAATGGAGACCCAAATGATGAAAGGAAGTGGGAGGGAAAGGTGATGAAAAAATGAATATTTGGCACGTCCACAACCGCCACCCGCGCCAAGGTACGCCACTGGGAGAAATGTTTTCCTTCGCCGAAACCTTCCAGCCAGACAATGATCAATGCTGCACAATGTCTTTATTTCACATATATGTTACACTCCATCTTCCCGCACCCTTTCCCACCATTCCCTCACGTTCCCGCGGGTACAAACGGTGACAGGGGTCAAAATTTCCATAGCACTTACCACTTCATCGAGTGATTTCCTATGTTCATTGCCCAGCCAGTCATATCTCTTAGGTAGTAACTGCGAAAAAAGAGAAAAACGTAAAAATGACATAGAGGTCGGGGGGGCACCTGAAATGTGTGACTCGGGGGGTTCTGTCCCCTCCCACACACGCCCCCCACTACCGGCATCTCACAATGTACACACAACCACGTGTTCCGTCAGCTGACAGATGCCACAACATCTCAAACTCACCTGATTTTCTTCAATTTCGGCCCTCAGCACCTGAAACGAGGAGAAAACTCGTCAGATCCAGCTAGATCACGGGTAGATATTGCACTGTACCATCAACAACACTTACCTCATACGCTTTCTTGCAGGGGCCGGACGATAAATACTTGGCTATCAAATAGTACAGTTCTGCAACAGAGAAAGACTCTTCGTTAAACCGCGAAATTCATCTCTCTTTCAAATATTTATTTCACAGCCTTCCTCCGCGAATAACTCACCAATTTCTACGGCACTAAATTGCTTATTCACCGCACTATTACACCGTGAGGTTGAAGGTATCACATCCATAGCAGAATGTACGAATAAATCAGGAAAATCAAAGGTCACTCGGTTATTATCGAAAGCTGCATTTTCGTCTCGTGTGAGGCCGAGTTGCGAGTGAGCCGCTGCGCATCCCTGCGTGTGACGTCTCTCTTCCTCCGCCGCGCAAATTAGTACCTTCATTTAGCCTGGATTTCGCTTATTCTTATTGGCCCACTGCATTCAATCTTGTCGTTTGCAAGTATGAAGGGGTATTGAAATGGAATTTGATTATCTACCATGGAGTTTCGAGGGATGAGGGGAAAAGAACATATGTGATATCAAACGCGAACTTCAATGTATTCTCTCATCAAGAGAATTTGGAACTTATTTTCGCGATAGTGGAATTTAAGGTTTTTTCTTCCTTGGTTTTCCTTTTTCTTATTATTATATCCCTACGTTCATAATTTATGAAGCTACTTACTAAGCATGAAAAATGTACGGTTACTTTACGTAAAATAGGCGAAAAATATTGTAAGGAAATGATGTCTTTAGTGACATCCCGGTGCGTAGTGTCGAGATGCCTAGCGCTTTGTGCTACATTGCTCTCTTTAGCGCAAAGATGTTTGCCCTCTAAGAGAAAAAACGTAAAGTTATCCTTTCTGCCACTTCAGCCTTATTTACCTTCACGAATGACAAATGATGGTTTTCGATCATGAGTAATAGCATTTCTGAAATAATGAAAACAGGTGAACAATATGCTCCTGTATGTGGTAGACACTGATTATGCGTGCCGTTTTTCTCAATGAATGCCGGATCATGTTGAATCACGTTTGAAGTTTGCAACATTTTCATAATATATATAAACTTTCAACTTTAATGCATGCAACTGGTAAACTCGCATCGCACCAGTTCCAGGAACCAAGGAGATTAGATCTAGACATTCCAACAAGAATTAATCGATACTCAATAACTTAAAAATATAGTTTGCAGAGATTCGTCGCACCATCAGGACTGATAAGGAGTATAGCACAGGATTTTACGGGGGAAAAGGTTAGCGACGTTGGCTGACTTCGCTACAGTTTAGCGCAAATGAAAGGCTGACTGACGTAAGTAGGAACAGCTGGTACGTCACGAGTCTACGTCATGCGAAGAGTCTCTCGAGTGTGACGTTCCGTACTCTCTTGCTGAGTGGAAAATAACTACATTCTAAGCAGGAAGTGTCTTAAGAGGTACATCAAAACGCGCGAAGTGATTTCCTATTTTAAGTTTTGTTAAATTTTGAGTAAACGTTTGTTTTAGTGGCATATATATGTGTATTGAGATTGAGATTCGAGAATTTATCCCAGTATTAACGGGATATTTCATATAAAATACAAAGTTTTGATGCAAATTTATTTGCTTGAGTTTGGTTCAAATGTGGTTTGTGTGAAATTATATAATAAAAAGCCTATATATATGTAATTTTTTTTTACATGATGACTGTTGCCTAAAAAGGAAGTAAATAATTAAAGTTATTAGACTAGCATTTTTATGCCCATAGCACTATGGAAGTACTGCCATTTTTTCCATTTATATTTTGGTTGTGTTGTCAGAAAAGCTAATGGTGGATGTTAATGTAGCTTTTTATGATTAATTAGATATCATGATATTACTCTTTATGATTATATCGAAATAGGTAAGTTATTTGGGAAGGTTTAACTTTCAACCAGCCCTATTTTATAAGGAAAATCTATATATGCAAAGGACAGAGCTAATAGATCTAGGAAAATAATCTTGTATGTACTTTGGACATGCAAGTGTCAGAGAAACTGGAACTTTACCTGTCATTTCCTAGGATTCATTTGTAATAATGATATAAATCATATAGAGACCGTGTTTTCTTCAGGATATATGTTATTCCTATGTACAGATATATTTATGCAATGTTAAGAGAAATATTCTTTATTGCCATATTTGTTTTTAGGAAAAAATATCAGTTAATTATCAAGGAAATCAAGGGACAGACAAATATGAGTTGTATGCTTTTCAATGTACTTTAAGTCTTGAACCAACCATTTATGTGCTTGATTGTTTTAGAATGTAAAATAGCTGTTGTTATTCAGACGTTGAAGGGTTTTGTATAATATTTTGATCTGTAGAGGTTCTAACTCAAACCCCATTGGTATTTTCTATACGTTTAATTATTTATTTGAATGTCTATCCCTCTTTTTGTAGACCCTTTGTCAGGGTTATATTTAACACAGTGCCATCGATAATGGCTTGTACAGAGATGCCATACCCACTACAAGTGATTTTATTAATTGTCTTTTCACATAGATGGATCCGCAAGTACTTAGTCATTAAGGGTCAATTACTACTATCTTACTTGTTTACCATTTTCCTTTATTTTCGGTAATATTCTTATATTGTTATTAATAATGTATATAACGTTAGAGTAATAATGATATCTAAAATGAAATAACACCATTGATATAATATTGATGGCATTTGGAAAGAAGAAATAAATCCAAAATAAATCAAGTAAAAGTGAAATTAGGTGATGTCATCAAGTCTGCTCACTGACTTCTTAATAGTTGTGCAGATCAGTTTCCGGTGACGGGGTTCATAGCTTGGTTTTGGGGATTGTAACATTAAGATTAAGTGACAAAATTTCTCAAAATAATACATGGTATATTTACATACATTTATATTTATATTTCATATATATGCATTATATTCACATATATATAAACATATATATGTATGAATATATATATATATATATATA
>NW_020870778.1:176586-178676 GCF_003789085.1 Penaeus vannamei | reverse complement strand
GAGAGAGAGAGAGAGAGAGAGAGAGAGAGAGAGAGACTGATGGCTGTGTGGAACTAAAACTATTCCGTTTATTTTTTTTCTAAAACACTGGTTAAGACTAAAGACATACATAGCATTTTCTTGTGTACCCCATCACAATAATAACCTCCGTACATATTCTAACTGCTCACTACTACGTCTTAGACACATAACCTTATTACCACTATTAGAATCCACAAACTCACATTTCTAGACGAATCCGCAGCCACCATGGACAGCAAACATATGGGGAATACGAGAACTGCTTCCCTGAGCGTCATTTCACTTGTTTTCGTCTTGTGATTCGGGTGATAATGTTGTTGAGAGGAGGTCGTTCGCGTAGGGGAGAGCTGTGGATTCTCCCGGATTGCACTGCCTAAACAGCTGTTTTGATGAAACTGTTAATTAACACGTTTATCAGTTAGATAAGATTTGCTGATTAGAGTCTGAGGTCGAGTGTCAATGTCACTTATATTTTCACATCATGTGCTTTTGTAAATGGATGGGAAAAGATTGGGAGGGGGAGTTGGAGGGGATATACATACATACATACATACATACATATATATATATATATATATATATATATANTAGAACAAACACAGTAAAAGGCTGTTGAGAATATAATTATAGCACACGTGTATTGTTATTTTTATCTGCGATCCCAAAAACTGGCTAAATATATATATATACATAATATATATATATATATATATATATATATATATATATATATATATATATATATATAATATATAACAGTAAATAAATAATATATCTTATCTACATTGGCACGCCATTTCTCAAAAAAGGTAAAGCAAATGATAAGCAGGACATACATTTACTCGAGGTTTAGGCCACCACTCTGCTTTGCGCTACCGGTGGCGAACGTAACTCCATTCAGAGTCGTGGCCATCACCGTTTTTTTTTTTTAAACACAAATACGGCACCATTTTGTGATTCTGAAACCATCACACATTCTAAAACCCACACATACAACAATGCACACGTGACCCCCCCCCCCCCCCCCCGTCTCCACTCTCAAAACAAACCAGTCGTGACGAAAATAAGCAAAGAAACATTTCTCACAAAAAAGAAAATGTAATTCAACAAAACTCTCTTCATCTTCCATGACTGTAAACCTTGACACTGTTAGTGTCAGTATGTGTTAACGACTTGACTCCTGTTCTCCTTTTTAGCATTAGATTTATATCCCGAGAAGAACAGAGCATGGACGATGAAAAAGAACAACGAGGCCATTTGACGCCTGGGCTCTCGAAGCTAAGGTTAAGTTGCGCGCTTCGGCCACCACGAGGTCTTCCGGCCTCGCTGACACTCGACGGCGAAACACTTGAAACAGTTTATCATGACAAAAAAAGGAAAAAAAGAATAAAATGTTATGACAGATAAACACATGATCTGCAGAGGATCATGTTCACAATTCGGATTTTCTGCTATTCTTTTCGGGGCTCTTACACTGTCGGACCTGCGTCACGTGGCCCCTGCCTGCGACGTGGGAAGGGAAGCGCATTGTCTCCGCGCCCTTTGTCCTACTTCTCTTGTTCATGAGGCTGTTACCGCTGTCAACATTTTTGTCTACCTTGCATTTGGGTTTGTTGCTTGCCGCTGAGAGGATCTGCATGTGCTTGCAAGTTTCCGCGCGTGGGAATGTAAGCCGCACTGCCATCATATATTGAAAAACCACTTGTTCAAGCTTAGTGGGTCTTCAGCACAATTTATGACAAAAGGGGACGAATGCCTCGTCGACAGTTCGTTGGGTTCTCCCTTAACCCCCCCCCCCCCTGCCCCCGCACCTGACATCCATTGCGTAGCAGGTTACCCGCACGACCTCCACGCAGCTTTTTATATCTACAGCCTCGCCAAAAGCACCATGGCCTAATATGGCAGAGAAAGAAACTCGAAAGCCTCCAGTGGCAAAAAAACGGCTTTATGGGCCGAGCAATTGGAACAACATGCCATTATCGGCTTCGGTGTGTGCCAATCGCAGCAGCACCTTTGGACCGCGACCAATGGCAGCCTCGACCTCAAGGCCCCCACCTATATCTGCAGGA
>NW_020870778.1:161586-164086 GCF_003789085.1 Penaeus vannamei | reverse complement strand
AAGTTCGAGTGTTCACTTTTTTTTCTTATGTGATTTGTATGGTAATTGTGATGATTATTGTATATAATGACGCTAACTTTGTATTGTGAATTCTAATGACGATAATTACGGTTATTTTTTATGTCATCATGCTCATTATCTCATTATTATCATCAATCAGATTATTTTCATAATGAATGCCAGGATGATCTTGCATAAATTAGGAATAATTTAGGTACTATTTTTCATAATCTATTTCCATTGCGGACAATAAATATGGGAAAAAATGCCCCATGATATCAATTTTGCCATAGTAGATCCATCTATATCGTATAAGAATAATGATCTTAAAAGATAATAATGTATAATAGTTTACAGAAAACCATGTATTTTATGATCTTTAGACATAAAAAAAAGAAAAGACGATTAAAATGAATAAAACCAATATTTATTAGAAGAACATTGGATAGGAAGATCTCTGTAATACTACCTGTTATCATATTTTTTCATATATATAAATCCTATTATCATTATTCAAAATCTTCCTCTCTCGATATCAAGAATCCATCGGGAATAACAAATACCTTCTTTCTTTCGCTTCCAAGTTCGAAATAAAGCCTCTGGTGAAGAAATGGTGGAATTGCTTTTTTATTTTTTTAACAGTATCGTGCAAGAATGGAGAAAGAAAAAAGAAAATATGTCCGCGGGGGTCTTAGTTTCTGCAAATCAGAGATACAGGCGAGGCTTTCTTCCGTTTTAATGATCTACTTTGCAGTTGAAGCCCCAAGGACTGCAACGTTCTTCCTCCCGGTTTCAAAATGCTCTAGGTAATTTTTCCCGCGCGCCTCTGTAGGGAGAATGAGAATTATTCTGTCTCGATATGAGGAATATGTTGCGAGGGATTTTTACCACTATTATCATTTCCTTTCGTAGATGATTCTAATACAGGTGGTGTTGTTTTTTTAGACACTAGGAAGCGGCACGCAGAGAAATAACGTCACATTTCTTTTTATTATTATTTTCAGATGATCGTAAGTGCTACCTAGCCACAGTTAAACGGACGGCAAAACAATTAGTGAAAAAATAAACCGTTATTCACAAAATAGGATTATTAGAACATATAATACTAATGTCAGATAATAAAATCCTAAGTACACCCAAGTAACAACTCGAACGATTTCCAGCTGAAAAGCATTGCCAGCGCATCACCAAACGGAAATGTCAACATAGCCACAGAATCTTGTCTCCACGATAACTTTCCCAGAAGGAACGTACCCCGCAGCCGCTTTATTCTCCCAAAGGCCAAAGCAACTCGCCAATCCTCTCTTCTCGGGAAGCTCCTTCCGTAGAACGAGAGGGAGCGGGAATTCTGATAAACGAAGGGAGGGCTTCCTCTGCCTCCGCCTCTCAAGCTGTTCAGGGGAAATGGGGCGAGAGAGGAAAAGAAGGGATTTTCCCGGCATGCATGGCTGATAAGCATGTCTGTAAGTGTATGCTCGCTTTTATATCTCTGAATTGTTTTCATTTTTCGAAAGGTAGGCAATGCGTGTTGTGTTTCGAACGTGGTTATGGCGATTGTGTCTTAGTCTTAGTATCTCCATGATGTGTTCTGTTTACTGTATGCTTGTATGTGTGTATTATCTCACGTTGCAGGTCGTCACGATTGGGCATGTCACGGCTGATGGGCGTTCCCGGGACTGGGCAGGAGGCCTCGGTTGCCATATCGGGCGAAATGTGACCATACAGGGTTTTGAAACTTTAAATGCAGAAATCTTGACCACACGCTATTACACCAAATCATTCCACATGCATAGAAAAATACAAAGAGAGAAAAAAGTGAAGAAAAATACAAGAGAATATAAAGACGATAACTTAGAACAGACGCGGAGAATAGGTTAAGCGCCAGGACGCGTCGGCAACGTTAGGATCATCCCCATTTTCCCGCCCGAAAAAGCCCGCGTATAACCTAACCTGCCGACAACCTTGCTATCCGAGGGTGTTGCTTCGAGGTGGTGAGTGCGGAAGGGCTCAGTGCCTACCTATCCGTGGTGAAGTCGAGTGCCAAGTGTATGTTGTCAAGAGAAGTGTTGGATCGCCTTCCAGCATTTCTTGGAATCCTCTTGGATCGTCTTCGGGTTGCACCTTGCCTAGCAGGTAAGAAGAAAACGTATATTTTTAAGAAATCTTTCCTTTTTATGTTTTTTTTTCTTTAAATCCGTCGTGAATGTGGCGATTCTCGGAAATTTAATGATATATCTTTTTTATGATATTGTTGAGGATAGATATCTCTCTAGATAATATCATTATTATTGTTTCAAAGAAACATTGAAATATAAATCAATAAAAATGATTCTGTCTAATGTTTCAACTGTGAGTAAAAGCGAATAGCAATTGATTTTCATCTCCAAACATAATTGCATACCGTATCCCTCACAAAACTGTAAATAAGAAAGTAATTTAATATACTCGTACTCTCGTGGCGGAAACGCTTGCGTAATTCCCTATTTTGTTTTAAGAATAC
>NW_020870778.1:146586-149086 GCF_003789085.1 Penaeus vannamei | reverse complement strand
ATATTCATTCTCAGTCATACTTTTTTTCTACATAAAGGTGTAACATAATCAAGAGTATAATTACCAACGCATTTTCGACCGCATGCACACACACACACACACACACACAAACACACACACGCAAACAACAAGAACATAAGCACAGACCCATAAACACCCACATACATAAACTACTGATACACATACAAACGAGCATCCAAAAATATACACAAACACACCTACACCCAACGAACAAAACATCACACACACACACAGACAAACACACAAAGGCATAAACGTACACAGAAAAAAATCAAAGAAATGCAGACAACATACAAAGAAATAAACAAATACATACAAACTAACAGACGCATTCAGATGCAAAACATGGATAAAGGGGGAAAACACTCGAAGGCAAAAACACAAAGTACAAATAATCTATGTCACAGAAGCAAACACAAACACACGCAAACAAACAACTTCACATAGAACGATCACACATTGATCCTTATGCATTATGAAACACGTTGCATGCAGGTAACATCCAAAGTGATAAGTGATCGCTAATGTGACAATGTAATAACCAAGGTTATAGGTGATAGCCAGTGTAATGATTCAGTGGCCAAGGTATTAGGTGATAGTCAATGTAACAAAGTAAAAACCAATGTAACAATGGTAATAGCCAATGTCACAAGGTGATAGCCAATGTAACAAGGTGATAGCCAATGTAACAATTGAATAGCCAAGGTAATAGGCAATAGAAATGTAATAAGTGATAGAGCAGCAACCATAAGCTAAGGTGATAGGACAAGGTAATAACGAATAGCCAAGATCAGGTACTGGGTAGCAACCAAGGTATTGGATAAGAGCCAAAGTAATAGGTAATAGTCAGGGTAATAAGTAATAACCAATATAACAGGTGACAAGGCAATAGCCATGGCAAAAAATACTAGGCAAGGGGAAGGTAACTGGCAAGATACTGAGTAATATCCCATGTAATAGCGAAAGATAGTAAAAATTAGCCTTAGGTAATAGTCAATAACCTAAAGTAGTAGGTAATCGCTAAGGTAAGGGAAAATAGCCTATGTTGCATGTGATAACCAAGATAATGGCTAATAGCCGAGGTAACAGGTAATATCCAAAATACTAGACAATAGCCAAGTTAGATAATAGGTAATAGCCAAGTTAAGAGATAATAGCCAAGTTAAGAAGTAATAGACAAGCCAAGTTAAAGAGTAATAGAGAATAGCCCCAAGTATAATAGCCCCAAGTTAAGAAGTAAAGACAAGTAAAGAATAGCCAAGTGATAGCCAAAGTTAAGAGATAATAACCAGAATAGCCAAGTAATAGCCAAGTTAAGAAGTAATAGACAAGTAAAGAATAGCCAAGTTAAGAGATAATAGCCAAGTTAAGAATAGCCAAGTAATAGCCAAGTTAAGAAGTAATAGACAAGTAAAGAATAGCCAAGATAGCCAAGTTAAGAGATAATTATAGCCAGTAATAGCCAAGTTAAGAAGTAATAGACAGTAAAGAATAGCCAAGTAAGAGATAATAGCCAAGTTAAGGATAGCCAAGTTAGTAGCCAAGCTAAGAAAATAGCCAAGTACATAGCCAGTTAAGAAGTAATAGCCAAGTTAAGGAGTAACACCCAAGGTAATAGGTAACCGCAAAGATAATATCTGATAACCAAGATAAAAAGTAATAGCCAGCCAAGGCACCAGTTAAAAGCACCTTGATTACGCCCCGATACCTGGCGTTCTTAAAGCGGAATCCAACATCAATATATCTTTTCACTCCTTCCTTCGTTACGTGTGATAAGGTCATTACGCCCAAATGCTGCAACCGCGGGCGTGTCACATACCTATATATTTAACATACCTTAAATCATCTGAAATATCTGATTTAACGGTATGGATGGGTGATGTGAACGATGGTTATGAATGGTCAGAAATGTGGTGTAGGAGAGAAATGGTCGACGAATATGCACGTTGCAAGTGATTGCATCCGGATAATGAATAGGATTTTCTTTTGAGGGAGGGAGGGAGGGGGGGGAGGGGGGGGGTTTCTAATCTAACGAAGCTATTTTGTTGAATTGATTCGGAGGAGAAGAAAAAGAAAGTTGTTGAATAGGCGGGTGTGACGTTGCGATTCATTTATTCGTCTTCTGCGTATCTGTCTGCCTGTCTGTCTTTCTAAGAGAGATAGGTAGATTTATTCATACATACATCATGATAGGCACCCCACACCACACACATACACACACACACACACACACACACACACACACACACACACACACACACACCACACACACACACACACCAACACAACACACACACACACACACACACACACACACACACACACAACACACACACACACACACAACACACACACACACACACACACACACACACACACACACAGATACATCAATACATATGTACACATACATACATGCAAAGATATAACACACACATACATACATATGTACATACATACATGCATATACATATACTGT
>NW_020870778.1:139086-141586 GCF_003789085.1 Penaeus vannamei | reverse complement strand
TGCTCTCTCTGATTGTCTCCCTGTCCCCTTTTCATTTTTCTCCTGCTCTCTATCTTTCGTTTTCTCCCTCTCTCTCTTTCTAGTTGTCGCCCTCTCTCTCTCTCTCTTTCTAGTTGTCTTCCTCTCCTTTTCCCTTCGTTATTGGTCTCCACCTTTCTTTTTTCTCTCCCTTGCCGATTGTCTCCTTTTGTCTCATTTTCCAGTTTTCCTTGTTCTCTATTTTACGTTTTCTCTCTCTCTCTCTTTCCGATTCTCTTCCTCTGTCTCCTTTTCCCTCTTTTCTACTCTCTATCTTTCGTTTTCTCCCTCTCTCTTTCTAATTGTCTTCCTCTGTTTCCTTCTCCCTCTTTTCTACTCTCTATTTCGTTTTCTCCCTCTCTCCCATTCTTCTTTATTTCTTGTTCTCAACTTTCGTTTTCTCCCTCTTTCGCTTTCTGATTGTCTCTCTTTATCACATTTTCCCCATTTTTCTTGCTATCAATTGTTTTCTCCCTCTCTCTCTTTCTAATTGTCCCCTTCTATCTTCTTCCTTTTTCTGCTATCTATCTTTTGTTTTCTCCCTCGTTCCCCGTCCCTCTTTTTTCTTGCTTTCTATCTTTCGCTTTCTCCCTTTCTGATTCTCTCCCTCTATTTTTCTGCTTTCTATCTTTCATTTTCTTCCTTTCTCCCCTTTTCATTTTTCTCCTGATTTCCATCTTTCGTTTTTCTCTACCTCTCCTTTCTGATTGTCTCCCTCTATCTCCTTCTTTTTTTTCTGTATTCTATCTTTCGTTTTCTCCCTCTCTCCATCCTCTTCTTCATTTTTCCAACTCTCCATCTTTCTAATTGTCTTCTTCTCTCCCCTTATCCTTTTTTCTGCTCCGTCTTTTCCATTCTCCTTCTCTGATTGTTGTTATTTCTCCCTTTCTCCCCCCTCTTTCTACATTTCCTCTTCCCTCCCTCCCACCTTTTTTCTGCTTATCGCCTCCCTCTATCCCTTCTTCCTCTCACCTTCTCAATCCTTTCCCTCTCCCCCAATCCCCGTCTCTCCTTCTCTCCTCTTCTTCCTACCTCCATTTTTCATTTCTCTCTTTCCACTTCTGATTACTTCTCTCCCTCTTTCCCCTCCTTCCCTCCATCTCTGATTCGATTCCTCCCTCGTTTCCCTTCTCCTCTTTCCTTCCCATTCTGTCTCTTCTCTCGCCGTCTCCCTTCCTCCCCTTCTGTTTCTCCCTCTCTTCATCTTTCTTTCTGTTTCGTTTATTCGGTTTTCTCTAGCTATGCTCCCATTCACTCTCATTAGGTCACTACTTCTCTACCCCTTCTCTTCTCTCTCTATCCTTTCCCCTTTCAATCTCTCTCTCTCTCTCTCTCTCTCTCTCTCTCTCTCTCTCTCTCTCTCTCTCTCTCTCTCTCTCTCTATCTATCTCTCTCTCTCTCTCTCTCCTTCTCTCTCTCTCTCTCTCTCTCTCTCTCTCTCTCTCTCTCTCTCTCTCTCTCTCTCTCTCTCTCTCTCTCTCTCTCTCTCCTCTCTCTCTACTTCTCTCTCTCTCTTGCTCGCTCTCTTACTACCTTTAAATCGTTTTGTTTATTTATTTGTTAATCTTATTAGCCCATCATCTGTCCAGCTCTCTCCCCCTCCTTCTCCTTCATTCTATTTCTCTCCCTCCCTCCCTCCTTCCCTTCTTCCCTCGTCCTGTTTCTCTCCCGTAGCGGGTGGGGATATTTGCACGCCATCTGTGGACCGCTCGAAGAACTATTCTAATGGCGCCCTCTCATAATAGTTTGGTGTTTGTTCTCAGCTTTATGGCCGCCAGTCGTCCACCGCGCATTGGTTTACCAGCTGGTGTTGTGATCCACCTGATCAGCTGGTTGTAAGAGGGCGACGGAGGGACGAAAGGGTGTCGAGAGAACGTTCGGGTGACAACAGGCTAGGAATAGAGATCGTATTTACGTTCTGTCGTAATGGATGTACTTAGTACTCTATGGATGTTCGTTTTCTTTTCTTATTTTATTTTCCGCCTTGTCTGTCCTTCCGGTGGCTTACGCTATTAGGAGAGTAAATATGTATATTTTCTTAATCTAAACATACAATACCGGGAAAGTACATATGGACCTATTTTTTTCCCTTTTTATGATATTTCTTATTCTCTATTTATCCTTCTAACAATCTAAAATCTGGATGATAGGAGATATTCACATTTCCTGTCCCCTTTTTCTTCTTCTAAATCCATCCATCTAACTGTACCCATCTAATTTACTCCCTTATCTAAATCTACCCGTCAAAATAAGAAAACAAAATGGAAAAAGACACAAAGAAATTCTAAAAAACAAGAAAAGCGAAAAAGGAATCCTACACCACAAAAATTATCAGAAACGAATCCAATACCCTTATACACACATCCAAACGGAATCCAATCTCAACTATTCCCCGTTTATAAACACCACGCCACATCTGGCGCGACCATACCCGCCCTTCGTTAGCATATCCACATTCCTCCCTCCCTGTGTAAACCACCAA
>NW_020870778.1:99086-104086 GCF_003789085.1 Penaeus vannamei | reverse complement strand
ATATTATATCATACATACAGCCTTCTATTATATTATAAATTATATATATATATACGTTATATCCCTTTATACCACCTTATATTATATATTACTTACTATATTCAAAAATTATATATGCGTATGCCTCATATACTACATATATGTATTAATATACCCTATATATATGATATCATACTATATATATATATATCATGTACTATACATACATACATGTACCTCATCACTCACTACATATATATATTTATGAATAATATATAATATTACTTATATATTCACTATACCTCACTCACTATTACTTTATATTATGTTTAAGTATCATATATAATATATGCCTACCTCACCATTATGTATACCTTGTTATTATCTGTTTATATATATTCTTATACTCTATAGTTATCTACTATTATATATACCCCTCACTATCATTATATACCTCTATATATATATGCACCACGCCATTTGTACTTCGTTTATATATACCATCTATTATATTTCTCACTCTATATATATATATAATATTATATATATATATTACTATACTATTACATACACACACCAACACACACACTGTACTATATCAACATATATATCTAATTATACCTATATTATTATATATATATACTTATATATATACCCCTACTAATATAAATTATATATATATACAAATATCCTATTCACCCTTATATATACTTTATTATCCCTATCACTATTATTATATATTATTATATTATGTGTGTTGTGCGTCTGCCTGTTGTGTGTGATGTGTGTGTGATGTGTGTGTGTCGTGTTTGTGTTTGTGTCTCCTTTTCCCCCTCCAACCCTTTCCCTTTAATTTTTTTCGGCCCTTCTCTCCCCTCTCTATATTCTTCTCCCCCCTCTTTCCCCGTCCCCCATAATACCTCTCTTCCACCTCTTCTCTCCCCATCCCTCTCTGGAGAGAGAAGAGATTGTAAATGCTAGGGCAGAAACTATTCGGAAGATTGACCTCCCGATGGGCCTTTCCATGGTATTTTGTGTGAGGATTAAAAAAAAAATCACAAGAATTTTTATTTTTTTTTTCTTATAAGGGCTGCCACATAACAATGTTCTCAACTACTTCCCACACCCTCCCCCCCCCACAACCCTTTCATCCGAAAGAAGGTAGCTTTTCAATCCCCCAGCCTTCAGTCAAGTAAGGTACAAGTAAATCGCTGGCGGGAAATAACGAAAGAGTGTGTGTATGTGTGTGTGTGTGTGTGTGTGAGTGTGTAGTGTGTGCAGTGTGTGTGTGTGTGTGTGTGTGTGTGTGTGTGTGTGGTGTGTGTGTGTGTGTGTGTGTGTGGTGTGTGTGTGTGCGTGTGTGTGTGTGTTGTGTGTGTGTGTGTGTGTGTGTGTGTGTGTGTGTGTGTGTGTGTGTGTGTGTGTAGGTACACTCACACACACACACACAGACATATATTACATATATATTATATAATATATATATATATATATATATATATTATATATATATATAATATATATATTATATAATATATATTATACTATATTATATATATATATATATATATATATATATATGTGTGTATGTATGTATGTATATATATAGTGTTTGTTTGTGTTTGCGTATATTTTTATGTATATATACATGCATGCATTTACACGTACGCACACGCTCGCGGTCATTGGCATCACAGTACCATCACCGTGACGCACAGTTACGGAATTTGGGCGAATTCCTTCTCCAAATTTGCGTTTATCAAGAAATCATCTTGTTTTGTGGATTTAACCCCGAGAGAGAGGCATCCACGCCCGTGAGTTGCTTGTTTCTTTAAGGTTTTGGAATGAAAAGAAAAACATGTGTAGAAAGACTGAATAAAAGAAGGGGATGAATATAGACAGGGAGAGAGGAAGAGCAAAATTGGTATGATAAAAATAAATAAGGAAAAATGCTCAGGAGAAGAAGAAAGAGGAGAAAAAGAAAAGAAAAGAAAAGAAGATGAAGGTGAAGAAGAAGAGGAAGAAGGAGAAAAGGAAGAAAATGATGAAAAGAAAAAAAAGTATGTGTAGGAAGAAAAGGTAACAAAGAGAATAAAAACAAACAAACAACAAGCAAGATAAAGATCAAACCAAAGCATAGGAAAAATAAAGAAAGAACAGAAAATAAGTTAAGTCATGAAAAACAAATGAAAAGCGACAGAAGAAACGCAGCTGATCGCAAGCAAGAGCATGCACGTCGCGTCATCACTTGAAGCCAATGTTCCCAGCCACCTCTCTCTCCCTCTCTCTTTTTCTTTCTCTCTCTCTCTTTCTTAATTTTTCTCTCTTTTTCTTTGACTCTGTTTTTTTCTTTTACTTTCTTTCTCTTGCGACCTCTCTCTTTCTTTTTCTCCCTTTTTCTTTGACTGTTTTTTTTTTTCTCTCTCTTCCGGCCTCTCTCTCTCTCTTCTTTTTCTTTTACTATGTTTTTTCTTTATCCTTCTCTCTCTTCTTTTTCTTTCCCTCCCTCTCTTTTTATTTCCCCCTCTTTCATTTTATATTCCCTCCCTCCCTTCCCCACCTCTCTCTCTCCCTCCTTCCTCCCTCCCTGTCCCCCACTCTCTCTTTATCTATCTCTCCTCTCATTTTCCCTTCCTCCCCCTCCCTCTCCCTCCCCCCTCCTCTTTCTCTCTCTCTCTCTCTCTCTCTCTCTCTCTCCCTCTCCCACGGGGCGAACGAACTCGGAGGAGCTACCGTCAGCGCACAGGATCGAGGACTTGCCTGAGAGAGCAGAGCGTAAAGAGGGTGTTTGCTCCGTCAGCACAAAGGGAAAATCGGGTTGATGATCAGCTGCTGTCGCTAAGCATCGGATTGGTTGTTTTGGGAAAAGGGTCAGTTCTCCTCTGTCGTTGGGTAGTTAGTTAGGGGAAAATGGTTTGGTTGTTTTGCGAAAGGGGTTGTTTGCTCTGGTTTATGGAGAGGGGTTGGTTGTTTTGCGAAAGGGGTTGTTTGCTCTGGTTTATGGAGAGGGGTTGGTTGTTTGGTTGGTAATGGTTGTTTGTGTTGGTTCATGGGAGTGGTTGGGGTCCGTTTCGCGAAAGTGGTTGTTTGCCTTACGGAAATGGTTGGTTGTTTGGTGAAAAAATGGTTGTTTTGGAAAATGGAGGATTGTTCTATGAAAATAACTGATTCGTTTACGAAAGTTGTTAATTTTAACGGATTTTTAAAAATTATATTCTTGATTATTGATTTTACGCATCCTGGAGGGAAAATGAAGTTACTATGTATACATGACTGTTAATTAAAGACTGGAATGAGACTCGAGAGGGTTACGCTGTCTTACCCTAGTATGTTGGTATGTTGGTGAGGAAATTATCAATCATCTTGGGATTCCTGTCCTTGCAATAACTGGAGACAAGCAGGAAAACCCATCACACGAAATCTTAACGCGGTGTGTGTATGTTGAAGATTGCGACAAGCTGCATGTGGTTTCTCGACTTCTACACTGATTAAACAGGATTATACTGTCGTTATCATTGGTAGCAATCGTATTTTGTACACGTTGGGATCTTAATATTGGTAATATTAAAAGACCTTTTCCGTCACTACAGTAATATCCTCCTTGTTCATTTGTGCCTCGTATGAGATATACTCATTACACCTGCTGATCTCATTGCAGCAGGTTAATGCAATTCCATGCAATATTGGAACTTGTTTCCTGGGATTTGAATCAAGAAAAGCCGTTTCATATCTGGTTTGGCCATTGCCTTTGTCAGCAAGCAAGTCGCAAATTATGTTTATGGAGACAAAGAGGTCGGGGAATGCGGATGAAAAGGATTTTATCGTTTGGTATAGAGAGATTATTAGGATAAAAAGAGACAAAAAGGATAAAACATGATTTTGTATTTCCTAGGGTATCAATTCGACGTTCGCAGAAGCTCGGATCTTTTATCAAAGGGATTATTTGAATAAAAATCCGGTCATATATTTCGCATAATTCGGTGTTCAGATTTGAAGAATAGTTTCCCATAAATGGTTCTCATATCAAACTTTTATTCTCTCTCTTTTGTTTGGGAGAAATCTTGTCTTAGTGAAAATGATCATTCTTGAAAAAAAGATTCACATTGTTCGAGAGAGAGAGAAAAAAAGGGTTCTGAGATATGCGTCGAAAACTTTTTTTTCTGTCCTTCCCTCTCTCATCCCCCTCTCTCTTTTTTTTCTATCTCTCCCTCTCTCTTTCACCCCCACTCTCGCTTTTTTTTCTTTTTTCTCTTCTTTCTTTTACAAGAGGGTTGATAATTCGAAACTTTATTGGGGCCTCTCTTACTCCTCAGAAAAGAAACGTTACAAATGGAATTTAAAGAGACAAACGCATTCGCTGTTGAAGTGATTGCTGTTGGGTTTCTTTTATCGTCGCAGCGCAGGCGGGCTTGTGGGCGTGGTGGGGGGAGGGGAGGGGCGTAGAGGGGGGGGAAGAGAGGGGGAGGAGGGGAGGGAGGGAGAGGGAGGGGAGGGGGGAGGAGGAGGGGAGGGAGGAGGGGGAGGGGAGAGGGAGGGAGGAGGGGAGGGAGGGGGGGGAGGGGAGGGGAGGGGAGAGGAGGGGAAGGGAGGGGGGGAGAGGGAGAGGGGGAAGGGAGTCGAAGGCAGAGGAAGGCGAGGGACGGGCGTGGGAAGGCGAAAATGTTGAATATGTTAAAGGCGAGGATGGGCGTGGGGGAAAGCTTGCAAAGGGCGTGGGCTGGGTGGAGGAAAACTTGGGGTGGGGGGGAGGGTCGGGGGCGTGAATGGGCGTGAGTCAGAGCGTTGGGCAATGGAGGAAAGCAAGTGTGGAGAGACGAGGGCGTTTGAGAGGTAAGGGCGCGTGTGCTTGGAAGGAAATGAGGAGGCAAGGGCACAAGAGAGACAAATAGATAGATATAAGTAGATAGAGAGATAGACAGAGACAGACAGAGATAGACAGACAATCTGCAAACGAACAGACAGAAAGATAAATAATTAAATAGATTGAGAGACGGATAGAGTATACATAACACACATACAGA
>NW_020870778.1:90009-92172 GCF_003789085.1 Penaeus vannamei | reverse complement strand
CCACTTCTTTGGTCGTGGGTTGGAGGGGGGTAGGAACGGGGGGGGGAGGGTGGTAGGAGGGGGAGGCGGTGAGGGAGGGGGAGTTGAGGAAAGGGGGAAGGGGGGGTGGGGTGGGTAGGGAGGGGGAGGGGGTGAGGGAGAGGGTGGAAGGGAGGGGGAGGGGGTGAGGGAAGGGGGGTAGGAAGGAGGAGGGGGTAAGAAGGGAGAAGAAGTGAGGCGAGGGAGTAGGAAGGGTGAGTGGGAGTAGGAAGGGGGAGGGGATGAAGGAGGGGGGTTGGAAGGGTGAGGCGAGAGGGAGGGGGTGGAAAAGGGTATTTGTCTGGGGGTGGGGGCCGGTATGTCGTATGTTGGTGGGAAATGTGATCAGTCAGCGAATTGCAATTACTGTCGCTAATGAACGATGAACTAGATGACGGATGGACCAGAAATAAACATCACTATATCACTATAAATGCTACTTGTCAATTCATCAGAGAACTGAAACACCGACGCAGATTACTAACGATTTGGATAATTTTGCGAAATGAAACAGCTGATAGTAAATGCGAAATGAGTCTTCCTCCGTACATAGGGTGACTATATGAGAGAGAGAGAGAGAGATGAGAGAGATGAGAGAGAGAGAGAGAGAGAGAGAAGAGAGAAGAGAGAGAGAGAGAGAGAGATGAGAGAGAAGAGAGAGAGAGAGAAGAGAGAAGAGAGAGAGAGAGAAGAGAGAGGGGAGAGAGAGAGAGGAGAGAGAGAGAGAGAGAGAGAGAGAGAGAGAGTGAGAGAGAGAGAGAGAGTGAGTGAGTGAGTGAGTGGATAGTGAGAGAGAGAGAGAGAGAGAGAGAGAGAGAGAGAGAGAGAGAGAGGAGGGGAGAGAAGAGAGAGAGAGAAAGAGAGAGAGGGGAGAGAGAGAGAGAAAGAGAAAGAGAGAGAGAGATACAGAGAGAGAGAGAGAGAGAGAGAGGAGAGAGAGAGAGCGTGAGAGAGAGAGAGGAGGAAGAGGAGAGACAGAGAGAGATAGAGACATAGCGACGTAGAGTCATACTCCACGAAGCAGGGATGGAAACGGGGATGACTTGTAATCCTAACACGGAAGGCCAGTCCGCAAAGGAGGGCGGTGGGGGGAGGGATGGGGGAGTGAGGGGGAGAGGACATAGTTGAGGGGATTGGAGTTTGACGTCTGTGATCTACAGTGTCGAATTCTATTTATGCCGTGAATTTCCTTTGATATGGAGGTACGAATCAACGAACTGGAATACCAACGCTAAATTAGTAACATTTCCCCCCTGAAGTGTAAGCATAAGCATAGAAATTGACATAGAGGGAATAATTGTAAGAGCAAATACGGAAGGACAGTGAGAAGGAGCGAGGTGGGGGAGGGGGAGAGGGAACGAGGGGAGGGGGGAGAGCAGCACCTCCTAGACATCCTGGCAGACGTGGCTGCTGCGGCCCTGACCTTGCATGCTGCTGGTGACAAGGAGGCGAGGAGTAACACTGAACAGAAGCCGTTCTTGAGCTCAAGGAAATGAACCTATTTTGTGTCGCTCCGTCTGTGCTGGTGTCGTTCCTGTGCAATGCAGGGGTTATGGTTGCATTGTGGTTGTTTGAAATTCAACTGCCTTCTTCTTTTTTTTCTTTTGTAATATGCAAGAGGAAAATAACGAAATAATAGAACATGGACTTGCAGAGTAATAAAGGAAATGTAAATGATGAACGTAACACACATGCCCCAGTTCGATTCCGCAACGCTTTGTGATTCTGCTCTCAAGGCGGCCGCAGAACGAAGTCTACGGAGGCGATAGGTGGCGTTTCAGAATGCACCCTTGGAACACAAGCTCCCTTGGAACAATGTACCTGTAGAACACAAGCGTATTCGGAGCACATACACCTTGGAACAAAAAAATGGGTAACACAAACACTCTTAGGACAAACCATCCTTGGTACAAAACACCCTAGCAACACAAACAACCTGGGAAAACAAACACGCTTGGAATTACATCTCATAGTACATTTTAACACAGCCCTTCAGACGAACTACCAAGAAGTATATGGAACTGTGTGACAATAGTATCGAAACATCAAAAATGCAACGAAATTTACCCACGCCAAATTAGAGTGAGCCAAGGTGGTGCAGAGGACTAATAAAATCCTTATCAATTTAGACAAAAAAAGAATACC
>NW_020870778.1:77509-87509 GCF_003789085.1 Penaeus vannamei | reverse complement strand
CACGGGTTCTTTTTGGAACGTAACCCCCACGAAAACGAGGGTTAACTGTATATATATATATATATATATATATATATATATATATATATATATATATATATATATATGTATATGTATGTATGTATGTATGTATGTATGTATGTATCTCTCTCTCTCTCTCTCTCTCTCTCTCTCTCTCTCTCTCTCTCTCTCTCTCTCTCTCTCTCTCTCTCTCTCTCTCTCTCTCTCTATCTCTCTTCTCTCTCTCTCTCTGTATATATATATATATATATATATATATATATATATATATATATATATATATATATATGTGTGTGTGTGTGTGTGTGTGTGTGTGTGTGTGTGTGTGTGTGTTGTGTGTGTTGTGTGTGTGTGTGTGTGTATACACATATATATACATATATAGATAGTTAGATGAATAGAAAGATAGATGAATAGATAGACTGATAGATAGAGAGAGAGAGAGGAAAAGAAAAAGAGAGGAAGAGAGAGAGAAGAAAAGAGAGAGAGAGAATGACTGATTGACAGACATACAGACATATAAGAATATAAATAGATAAGTAGATAGATAGACAGATAGAGAGAGAGACTGGCAAGCTAGTGTGTGACAACAGATAGATAGAGAGAGAGAGGGAGAGAGACGTGCAGTACTCTTTTCCATATAAATGAAATTCGTTGTTTTTTTCATCCGATCATGAATTCCAATATGAATATGGGACAAAATAATACATACATAGATAGATACATAAATGAATAAATAATGAAATGAAACAGAATTATTTGAGATGAAAAAAAACATATCAGGTACATTTGCCAACGTCATATAACTCAACAGTTTCCCTTGCTCAATTAACAATTTTAAGACCTATGTTTATAAACCGATATGAGTTTTTATTAGTTTAATTGACTGCATTTTGTCTATTTATAAAAAAACAAAACATTTCGTTGATTCTAAATGACTTTGGATTTAACCTTTCGTCAAATACAGAGCGTGGTATTATATTCACATGGCAATTATAATAGTAAAAAGAAAAACAATTGATAATAGATAAAATAAAAAGGAATACAAAACGAACAAGCTAGTATGTGACTTAAAAATAAACGAATTTCACATCCAATATGGTTATCATTTTCATGTAATGTATCTAAGATCAGGCTAGTGCTCACACAATTATTGTTGATATTCCAGTAACATGATAGGTTAGAGGGCTTTGGGTACAGAAGCCAAATCAGGTTTCAGATATTCGTACACCCATCCCCAAACTAAAATGAATAAATAAGTAAATAAATAAATAAATAAACAAGAGAGAGAGAGAGAGAGAGAGAGAGAGAGAGAGAGAGAGAGAGAGAGAGAGAGAGAGAGAGAGAGAGAGAGAGAGAGAGAGAGAGAGAGAGGAGAGAGAGAGAGAGAGAAGAGAGGAGAGAGAAAGAGAGGGAGAGAGAAAGAGGGGGGAGAGAGAAGAGAGGGAGAGAGAGAGAAAGAGAGAGGAGAGAGAGAGAGAGAAGAGACAGAGACAGACAGACAGACAGGAAGAGAAAAGAAATTGAAAAAATAAAATACATTTTCCTCTCCTCCTCACGCGTTAGCGTTGCTGTAGAGACCAGAGTCCCCAAAGTTTCTGAAAAATTGAAGAAACAGCTCCACCTTTCAACGTATGTGTGGGCGTACTTTCCAGTCTACAGACACGCGGCCAATGAGCTTTGCTAGGCAGTGAGAAAGCGTGGGCGGGTTTGAAGTATTCAGTGGAGATCATCATTGAAAGGCGACATGCGTGGGAGAAATAGGGAGAGAAAGAGAGAGAGGAGAAGAGAGAGAGAGAGAGAGAGAGAGAGAGAGAGAGGGAGAGAGGAGAGAGAGGAGAGAGGGAGAGGGAAGAGAGGAAAAGGGAAGGGGAAGAGGGAGAGGGAGGAGGGGAGAGGGAGAGGGAGAGAGAGAGAGAGAGAGAGAGAGAGAGAGAGAGAGAGAGAGAGAGAGAGAGAGAGAGAGAGACATAGCAACATAAGAGTCATAGAGAGTGAGACAGAGGAGAGAGAGACAGAGAGAGGGGAGGAAAGGGAGAGAGAGAAGCTGAGAAAGAGAGAGAGAGAGAGAGAGAAAGATCTGGAATGTGATTCATGTAATCCGAAGCCGTTGGGCAATACCTCAAAAAGAGACAATTCAGAAAAAAAAAAAATTATGTAACCGTGTGCAGTATTAAGCAGGGTACGATTACTTCAAATCAGGTCACCCTCCCCCTCATACATGGGAACACACACACACACACACACACACACACAAACACACACATATATATATATATATATATATATATATATATATATATATATATATGATTATCTATCTATATATATCTGTATCTGTCTATCTATCTACATATCTATCTATAATTAATGTTCGCCTTTAACTGAATGACATTAAGTAAAATCGTTATTTGTTTATGTTAAGCTGGCGGAATTATCTTCATGATTCATTAGCACAGCCACATTATATTTAACATTTTGTTTAACATTTTTCTCCTGACATAAAACGAAACGGCGTTAACTGGATAATATTTTAAAGTTCAACTTTCTATCTACATTTCTTGACATAAGCAACTGCGCTCTTTTTTAATTTAGTTGTTAACGCTACGAGACAACTACTTTTATGTATGTGTAGCTTATCGGAATATTGCAAAGTAAATTCAGTCCCTTGGGGGAAAAAAATGATCATCCCACAGTGAATCCATATGAATTCCGAAACGACCATTCGAGACATGAATCAGAACGAGATAGATTCGAAACCCTAATTCCCAACCCTTTCGTAACATAAGGCTCAGGGGCCGGATTCTCAAACGCGTTAAGGCGCCGTATCTCCTTAAGGCGCCTTAACTTAAGGCCGAGCGATCTTACGACCCATACACAGAGCAAGGGACCCGCCAAATTGGTGCGGGTTGAGGCGCCTTAGGTTAAGGCAGGGGGAGAGCAGCCTTCCGCGCTTTCCGGCGGGCGGGAAACCAACACTCTTCGCTCTTATACAAGGGAAATACAGCAGGACGGTTAAGGCCTCCAGCGCGGCTTAACTTTAGGCTCTTTTGAGAATCCGGCCCCTGTTCGATATTGGATGTTTAGACGCTTCTCCTTTTGATGCTTTTCTATGTACCTGTACGTGTGTATGTATGCGTGTGTCTGCGCCCATGTATGTGTGTCTAAGTAAATATGTGTGTGTGTGTGTACGCGTGTATACCTGAAATAAAGTACCTCCTCCCACGGACAGCCCTCCCGGCGCCCTCAGCTAAAGCCGCCCTTCCTCCGCAGAGCTGGTCGTCCGCCGCCGCCGTAGACGCCCAGCGCTGGGCCGACGCCTGCCAGCTGCTCGTGCACGACTCTGCCGAAGGGCGTGAGGTCGAGGAGTACGGTTCCTGCGGCCAGAACATCTTCGTGTCCACGCATCAGGTGCCATGGTACGTTCGGCCCTCGCATTCGGGTGCTTGGGAAATGCCTTTGTCGTTTTTCTGTTTGTTTCCATAACTGAATTATCTTCTCTTTCGTTTTCATTTTTATTTTTCTTTATCTGCTGCTTCTCTTTCTTCTCATTATCACTAATACTATTGTCATCTTTATCATCAATATCGTCACTATAAAGACTACCATCTTTATTCCCATCACAATCGTTAGAATATCTTTATCAGCATTAGTACCATAAATAACACGAAGGTATCTTCCCGCACTCTAAATACACCCAAAATACTCACCTAATATTCGAGAAGCTGCAATCAAAGACCCCCCTTGCAGCCCCCGCAATCAGACACCACACTTGCAGCCTATAAATCAGACCCCACTTTGCAGCTCCTGTAATCAAGACCCACCTCTTGCAGCCCCGTAATCAGACCCCAACCATCGCAGTCCCACGCAATCAGACCCCACCTCGCAGCACCCCCGTAATCAGACCCACCCAAGCCCCCCACAATCGACCCACACTTGCAGCCACCCAAAACCAGACCACCTTTGCAGCCCCCACAACCAGACCCCCCTTGCAGCCCCCACACCAGACCCCACCTTGCAGCTCCCCCAACCAGACCCCACTTGCAGCCCCACACATCAGACCCCACCTCGCAGCCCCCACAACCAGACCCCACCTTGCAGCCCCACAATCAAGACCCCACCGGTTCGCAAGCCCCCGTAATCAAGCACCGTTCCACTCTCGCAGCTCCCCACAACCAGACCCCACCTCAGATATCAGGAGCAACCTTCTCCCAGTAATCAGACCCCATCTCATCATCTGCAGCCACGCTTAATAATCAGACACACCCATTCGCAGCTACCCCACAGGCCATACACCTTTTCCGCACCGCCCCCGTAATCAGACCCACCCTGAAATCAGAGCAGCTTTTTCCCTAGCAATTCATGTATCACCCTCACCTCGTCAGGCCTCTAGCAGACAGTTACAGCACCACCTGGCAGCTTCACGAGCTGCACCCCGAACACTTTCTTCTGCTGCAGTTCCCACACACCAGACCACCCGGACGTTATTCATTCGCATGACACTAATCCTTACAGACCACTCACTAGTAGTTCTGGGGAATGGCGAGCCGCGATCAGAGCGAGAGCACAGCGAAGCGCGTTTCAGCTCAGCCCACATCAAGATTGTAGTCATTGCCTGATTATTCTTATGCTAATATTCATCGTTCGCAGCCACCCCTAACGTTTTACAAATAATATTCAGACCACATCTCGACCCGCCACCACAACCGGATTCAGTAACCCCCACCTTTTTCGCCAAGACCCGACAGTGAATCAGTAAACGGACCACACCCGACCCGCTCGCAGCCAACCGCGCAATCAGACACCCACCGGGTTGCAGCCCCCCGCAATCAAGACCACCACCATCGCAGCCACCCGCAATCAGACCCACCTCGCAGCCCCCCCGTAATCAGACCCCACCTCGCAGAGCCCACAATAAAAC
Organism: Penaeus vannamei; assembly: GCF_003789085.1. Classification (NCBI taxonomy): domain Eukaryota; kingdom Metazoa; phylum Arthropoda; class Malacostraca; order Decapoda; family Penaeidae; genus Penaeus; species Penaeus vannamei. The sequence continues at coordinate 82,567 of NW_020870778.1, read as the reverse complement.
GACATCATAAAGAACCACCGAAGTCGCAGCACCCATGCAATCCAGACCTCACCAACCATTGCATATGCCCCGGGCCCCCCGCAATCAGACCAACACCTTTCGCAGGTCCCCCGCAATCAAGATCCAGCCACCTCGCAAGCCCCATAATCAGACCCCACCCTCAGCAGCCCCCAAACAGACCCACTCACCCCTCGCAGCCCCCACACCAAATCCAGACCTCCACCTCAAAGCAGGCCCCACAATCAGACCCCACCTTCGCACCCCCGTAATATACCTTTACCACCGGGTCGCAGCCCCGCAAATCAGACGCCCACCATCGCAGCCGGCCCCGCAATCCGTAGACCCTCCACCGCTCGCAGCTCCCACATATCAGACTCTTACCGACCGGATCGCAGCCGCCACATCAGACCGCCACAACGTTCGCAAAGCCCCCGCATCAGACCCTCGCGCCACGCACCGCGCCGTCGCAATCAAGACCCCGCCATGCTGTGAGACGCGTTTTTGGTTACAGAATCCCGAAGAGCGCCACGTCGGGGCTGTGATTCAATCTGGAGGCTTCCTGACATACGAGCGTAATTAGCAATTTGCTTCCTGTCTAATTTTCCTCATTATCATTTTTCATTTCTCGGTATTTATGTCTGTGGGTTGCTTTCATCTTTTTTTTTTTTAAGGTGGGTACACATATACACCTTCTACTCTGTTTACGATAACTTGCACCACATTGTAGTGCACATGCATATATGTAGTAATGAAGTAATTACACCCAAGTATGCCTATAGTCTTACAGATAAATGTACATATATGGATATATATATTATTTATATTAGATATTTTTATAACTATTTACTATAATATATTAATATATAAGTGTATATATATAAATATGTATATATATATGTATATGATATATGTATATATATGTTATATATAAGTCATATATATATGTACTAATATAATTATATATATGTAGATATAATATATATATGTACTCAAAGTAGGTGAATATATATATAATATTTATATATCAGTATATACTATATAGAGCAATATAGTAATGTATAATCCATATATATGTATATATATATATGTATATATACTATATCAATATATATCATATATATATATATATATATATATATATATTATATCATATACATTTATATAAAATATATATATTCATATATAATATATATATATATTACTATACATTACATATATATATATATATTTGTATAGTGGATGGTATATATATACTTATTTGTAGGTATACATATATGTGTGATGTGTGTATTGTGTTTGTGGTGTGTGGTGTGTGTGTTGTGTGTGTGTGTTTTGTATGTGTGGTATTATGTATGTATGTATGTATAAGTATATATATATATAGTATATATATATGTATGTATGTATGTATGCTATAATGTATCATATATACACTATAAAATAGCTATTATCATTTTTGTATTAAATTAGTAACTGTATCCGCCATTCTGTCTGAAAGTGTTATTACTGTCATCTTCCTCAGTTTAAAATATTACTAAAACTGAAGTGCCTGAATAGGGAATCCATTTGCGAGAGGATTTCAACACATTCAATACACATATGTTCGAATGTCGAGTGTCTCTAGAACCGGATAGAACACCAAAAGAACGTAGCATCGAGTGTTTGAGTGAATGGATGAACGGCTTTCGAGGGTATGAATAGAAAACCCAGATCAGTCGTAAGTTCCTCCAGCGCGGGCGAGAGGGAGAGTGGAATCTATGGACGCATGCGCATCGAGTCCCGGGCACTGAATGAAGCTCGTTAAAGTCATTTACCCACCTCAAATAAGCATGATTTGCACGAGCACTGCACGCGTATTATTAAATTATATGTTCTTTATATCTCATCAGACCAATAACGAAAACGTAAATAAGAGAAATTCGTTTACTCCATGTCTCTTTATTCCAGCGATTCGATTTTGTTTTGGTAGCAAGTGGAACGCGGGACCAAAGACAGATGGAGGAATTATGGGCCAAAAACAAAAGTGAATCGGAGGAAAATATTCCAAACGCCCGCGCAATTAGTCTCTCTTTCCGCGTCGTCTCTGCCATCCTTTTAGTTAATATCTTTCGAAAGGTCAAAGGAGGGGATCTCCTGACTACAGGAGGGGAAATGACAATATAATGATGGAGAAAGGTAGCATGACTTCGCTTAACAATAGGTTTAGGGTCGTTTCCCTTCGATTCCATTTGCGTACGTGGTATTTAGTTTCCTTTTCATTATTATGTTAATTTTCCTTATTCAGGTTCGATTGATTTCATCTTGTTATTGTTATCACTCTTTGATCTTTTTCGTCTTATGGTTTTCGGTATCGCTATATTATTATTATCACTATATCATTACTATTATCACTATATCATTACTATCATTATCATTATTCATCATATGTAAATCCTTATTATCACCATTATCATTATTACGATCATTAGTACTTTAATCATGATAATTATTATCTTTACCGACGTCACCAACACCTTTTATCATCACCATCACTACACCAACACCCCGTCACCGCCACCTGCAACTCACCCCCTCCCTCCTCCTCCCCCCAGGTTCTTCGCCGTCAAGACCTGGTGGCTAGAAAAGGACAACTTCACCTACGGGGGCAACAACAACGACCTCCACGTGATAGGCCACTACACCCAGATGGTCTGGCACGCCACGCACGAGGTCGGCTGCGGTCTGGCCTACTGCGCCCACGCCTACCCGAGGCCCTTCTATAACTACGTCTGCAACTACTGCCCGATGTAAGTGGTGGTTGGGTTGTGTAAGTGTGTGAGTGTTGTGGGTGTTTGTGTGGGGAGGGGTGTAAGCGTGTGTGTGTGTGTGTCTGAAAAGACGTAAAAATCTTTTTTTCATGCACGAGTCCACTCCCCACCTAAGGTTGCTTCACGACTCCCCTGGGGATTAGGGAAACTGGGTTCTCTTTCTTCTTCTCTTATTTTCTCTCTCTCCCTCCCTCCCTCCCTATATACCTGCCTTTCTAGCTATCTATTTTGTCTACCTCTGTATCTATCTTTGTTGTCCTCTATATCTATCTCTTTGTTTTCCTCTATCTCTACCTATTTATCAGTCTATCTATCTACTATACATCTACTTACCTATATAATGTGTATGCAAGTATCCAAACACACACATATAAGCACATGGAATACTTTACTTGTTGCGAAGGAGACAATAGGAAAAAAAATTGCTCACGACCTGAATGTAAAAGTTGTCCTATCTTAATTCCTGACACTGCGGTTGTTGCATTTTTTTTTATCGCTCGGGGAAATTGGTCCATCAGTGAGCTAAGTGAGAGTATAATATCGCATTCCTGACCTTTGGAAGCCCGGTTATGACCTTCGCCAGGTACCCCTTCCCCCGCCCCTGTAGCGCATGGTCGTCTTAAAGGTGCTGTAAAGGGTAAAAGAGGGAGGGATGAGAAGGGATGGTCCTTCATTAGACGTCTGGGTTAGATGTTGGTGTAAGTTGTCGGAAGAATGAGGTATGAATGGGAATGAGTATCTTTACAATGCAAGAGATGTATTTAAACCGGTTTCGAATGTATATTTCGTCAGACGAAGGTATATATTCGAAACCGTTTAAACACATTTCTTGCTTTGTGAAGATATTCTCATTCATACCTTTTCTACTATTGTCAACATGAATGCGGTTCAAGTTATCGGTAGCCAAGATGTTGATTTATGTTAAATGATATTTTAAGTATAAAGTATATTCTTGTCTTGCTTTTTCTATAAGTTCTTGTCTCTTTTGATCCTCCTTTTCTGGGTCGCATTACAGTCAGTATTTTCTAAGCTCAGATTATCCCATGGCTTTACAGTGAATTGCTTTACACACACAGATATTTAATAATTCTGTAACGTATTATCATAAAAGAAAAAAAAAAACGCTAAGGCTATTTTAACAAATCCGTTTTATCATTAGCGCCTGCATCTGAAAATCGCCGCCTCATTGAGTTTTTAAATTTCCAAAATATTCGACGAAAATGCACCAAAAGAGCCAGCCGTTCGCCAAATGTCTTCGCGTTCACTCGGGCAAAACGCACCATACATTGCTCGGCAAAATTAAGTGGACGATCGACCTGACAAAACGTTTCGCGAAGCACTGCGTGGCAAACAGGGAGAGAGTTGGAAGCAGTTCGCCTCGCCTCGCGGCCCGTTTGTAAACAACGAAAATGGCCGACCTGCACCAAATCTTTCAACCTACCTTTCTATATTTGTTACCACTTAGAGCCTTAAAAGTATATCTGTCCACCTGCACCAAATCTTTCAACCTACCTTTCTATATTTGTTAGTCACAGAAATGAAAAATATGTAACTGTGGCGCCAGTGGGTCTTAACCTGATGAGTCACCAATGATGGAATCTTTCCTCGAGCTGTAAAGCTAGCAAAAAACTCAAATATGCAATATGTATCTATCAATTAATACCATTGTTTTCATTGAAAATTACTGTTTTATACATGGAGAGTGGTCCATTTTATTAGCATTGCCTATAAAAAGTAATCCTATTTGGCCTCGATGCAACAATAATATAACAATCGTGTGCCACATTTGAATTCTGAGAAAGTTCTACTTAGGGAAAGGCTAGATCAGTAGCAATTCGAGGAGGTCATGACGTCAGATTTTGATGACGTCACAAAAGTTGCGATTCTGTTTTTGGAAAAAAGCACATAGGGTTTATTTTGATGATGGCGGCACCCACGAACTGGCCGGATAGCCCGCTCTGCTGGCAAGAATTATGCCAAAAAGTGGATGGACAATTTTATGGCGAAATTGATGATGATAATCTTTCACTCGAATTAGTTATAAGAAATTACGAAATTCGTGCACTACTGGACGAACGGTGAATATGGTCGATCATTTTGGTCTTTTAAATTTTCAATTAGGATAGAAAATCATGATTTTAATGGTTATATTTTCATTGAACAATCATCCAAACAGTCCTGTAGACGAGAAAGGTGGGCGATTATGTTTATGCATGAATGATTCCCAAGTAGGAGTCAAGCCAAAAGCCTA
>NW_020870778.1:67509-72509 GCF_003789085.1 Penaeus vannamei | reverse complement strand
TCTCTCCTCTCTCTCTCTTCTCTCTCTCCTCTCTCTCTCTTCTCTCTCTCTCTCTTCTTTCTCTCTCTCTCTCTCTGTTCTGTCTCTCTTATCTCTCTCTCTCTGTCTTGTCTTTGTCTGTCTCTCTTGTCCTCTGTCTCTCTCTCTCTCTCTCTCCTTTTCTCTCTCTCTCACTTTCTCTCTCTCTCTTTCTCTCTTTTCTCTTCTCTCTTCTCTGTCTCTCTCTCTCTCTCTCTCTCTCTCTCTCTCTCTCTCTCTCTCTCTCTCTCTCTTTGTCTCTCTCTTATCTCCTCTCTCTCTCTGTCTGTCTGTCTGTCTCTCTCTTCTCTCTCTCTCTCTCTCTCTCTCTCCTTTCTCTCTCTCTCTCTCTCTCTCTCTCTCTCTCTCTCTCTCTCTCTCTCTCTCTCTCTCTCTCTCTCTCTCTCTCTCTCTCTCTCTCTCTCTCTCTCTCTCCCTCTCTCTTTTCTTTTAATGTCTGTCTTTACTCTAGGAATAATGGAATTCAACAGAGGATATGGTGTGCCGATACCATATTCATACAAATTTATACCTGCAAGTATACATACAAACGCACATGCATACATATAGTTATACATACAAGTTCACGTGCATATATATATTCATACATACATAAATACATACATACATACATACTGTATATCTACATATACATACATACATGCACGCACACATATGTCCAACCATCCACGCACACACACGTGCACACACACACACACACACATTTATCCTCATCCAACGCATAATTAACGAAGAGAGTAGTCTCACTCAAGTACAGGAAGAAGAGCAAGTCAAACAAGGAAGAACTTTCGTTTCGCTTCGTGAGATTGGAAGGGAGGGAGGGAGATGGGAAGATTGAAGGAGGGATGGGAGGGATGGGAAGGGAGGGAGGGAGATGTGGGAGGATTTGGAAGGGAGGGAGGGTGGGAGGGAGGAGATGGGAGGGTGGGAAGGGAGGGAGGGAGATGGGAAGGGAGGGGGGAGATGGGAAGGGAGGAGAGGGAAGGAGGGTGGGAGATGGGAAGGAGGGTGGAGATGGAAGGGAGGGAGGGAGATGGGGGAAGGGAGATGGATGGGAGGATGGGAAGGGAGGGTGGGGGATGGGAAGGGAGGGATGGGAAGGGAGGGGAGATGGGAAGGGACGGGAAGGGAGGGTGGGAGATGGGAAGGGAGGGAGGGGAAATGGGAAGGGAGGGAGGGAGATGGGAAGGGAGGGTGGAGATGGAAGGGAGGGAGGGGGATGGGAAGGGAGGAGGGAGATGGGAAGGGAGGGTGGGGGAGGGGGAGGGAGGAGATGGGAAGGAGGGTGGGAGAGGAAGGGTTGGGAGAGGAAGGGAGGGAGGGAGATGGAAGGGAGGGGGAGGGGGAGGGAGGGAGATGGGAAGGGGGAGGGAGATGGAGGTGGGAGAGGGAAGGGAGGGTGGGAAGGAGGAGGGTGGGAAGGGAGGGAGGAGATGGGAAGGGAGGGGAGGGAGGTGGATGGGAAGAGGGTGGGAGATGGGAAAGGAGTGGGAGATGGGAAGGGAGGGTGGGGATGGGAGAGGAGGAGGGGAGGAGAGATGGAAAGGGGGGGAAGGGGAGAGGGAAGGGAGGGTGGGAAGGGAGGAGGGAGGGGTGGGAGATGGGGAGGGTGGGAGATGGGAAGGGAGGGTGGAGAGAAGGAGGGTGGGAGATGGGAGGGTGGGAGATGGGAAGGGAGGGGGAATGGAAGGAGGGAGGAGATGGGAAGGGATGGGAAGGGAGCGGGAGATGGGAAGGGGAGGGAGGGGAGAGGGGGATGGAAGGGAGGGAGGGGATGGGAAGGGAGGGGTGGGAGATGGGAAGGGAGGGAGGAGGATGGGAAGGGAGGGAGGGAGGAGGGAGGAGGATGGGAAGGGAGGGAGATGGGAAGGAGGGTGGGAGATGGAAGGAGGAGAGGGAGATGGGAGGAGGAGGGGGATGGGAGGAAGGGGAGATGGGAAGGAGGGTGGGAATGGAAGGGAGGGAGGGAGATGGGAAGGGAGGAGGGGGTGGGAGATGGGGAAGGGGAGGAGGGAAGGGAGGAGGGAGATGGGGGAGGAGGGAGGGAGGGAGGAGATGGAAGGGAGGGGGGAGATGGGAAGGGGGGGTGGGGATGGAAGGGGGATGGGAAGGGAGGGTGGAGATGGAAGGGAGGGTAGAGATGAGAAGGAGGGAGGGAGGATGGGAAACGAGGGGAGGGGAGGGGAAGGAGGAGGGGGATGGAAGGGAGGAGGGAGATGGGAAGGGAGGGGATGGGAAGGAGGTGGAGATGGAAGGAAGGGAGGGGAGATGGGAAGGGAGGGAGGGAGATGGGAATGGAGGGTGGAGATGGGAGGGAGGTGGGAGATGGAAGGGAGGGAGGGAGATGGGAAGGGAGGGAGTGGGATGGAAGGAGGGTGGGAGATGGGGAGGAGGAGGGAGATGGTAAGGGAGGGAGGAGATGGGAAGGGAGGTGGGGGATGGAAGGGAGGGAGGAGATGGGAGGAGGGTGGGAAGGGAAAGGAGGTGGGAGGGATGGGAATGGGAGGGTGGGAGAGTGGAAGGAGGTGGGGATGGAAGGGAGGGAGGGAGATGGGAAGGGAGGGTGGGGATGGAAGGGAGGGAGGAGATGGAAGGAGGTGGGAGATGGGAAGGGAGGGTGGGAGATGAGAAGGGAGGAGGGAGGATGGGAAGGGAGGAGGATGGAGGATGAGCAAGCGAGTGAGTGAGTGAGTGAGCGAGAGAGAAAAGAGAGAGATAGAGATAGATACATAAGAGAGAGAACAGACAGACAGACAGACAACAAGAAAGTGTATTAGTGCGTATTTTTATTACTTGTAACTTTTTAAGAAGAAAAAAAGAAAGAAACAAGAAGAAGAAAAATAAAAAGTCCTCACACCTTTTCCAGGCACATCCAAGTTCTAGAATAACGAAGAAAAACAAATCAGCTGATCCCACCCACCGCACAGTTCCCAACATAGCACGACCTCCCACCAACACAACAACACAGGAAGTAAACACCCCATAGCTAACCGACACGTGACTGACACCTCAACAGCATCAGTTTAGGACAAGTTTTGGAAAGGAACTTCCGGGAAAACAGGAGCTCGGCGCATTTGCACAATCCTTCTGCACAACAAGGAATCTCCGGGCAACGGTAAGTCCCTTCACCCGATCCTCCTTGGCCGGGAGATGAAATGCTTCGTTTGGAATGAGACGTGTTCCGACTTTTTTGTGTGTGTGAAATATGACCGGAGGGATGAAGCAGAAGTGCGTGGTTTGTGTTTGTTGTGTGTGTTTGTTCGTTTGCTATGCGTGCATGTGTGTGAGTGTTTGTTTGTTGTGTTTGTTTGTGTGTATGGACTGCGTATGTGTGTTTGTTTGCTTGTGTGTGTGTGTTTGTGTGTATGTGTGCGTGGGCTGCGTATGTGTATGTATGTGTACTGTGTGTATGTATGTACGTGTATGTGTGTGTCCTGGGTATATGTGTTTGTGTATTGTCTGTGTGTGTGCTGTGCATATGCGTGAATATGTATGTGTGCTGTGAGTTTGTGTATGCATCTGTCTATTTATAAACCAACAAGCACATCTCCCACTCTCCCCATCGGAACGCGCCGCTTTATCTGAGAAACTCTCCGAGAGCAACTTCCTCGCGTGGTTCTGGCGTCCTTGTGCACCTCGCGACGGCCCTTTCATGATAGGTAGGGATGGAGCGAGAACAATGGTATTTCCATAAAGTAAAAACAAAGGAGGCTTTGATATTGTAATAGGGAGCCATTATGGAGGGGTTGCGAGGTGGGGGGGAGAAAAGGGTGAATGGGAAGGAGAGAGAGGGGGGGTAAGAGGGAGCGGTGAAGGTGAGGGGGAAAGGAGAAGGAGAGGGAAAGAGAAAGGAGGGTGAAGGGGAAGGAGAGGGGGAGGGAGGAGGGTGAAAGGAGGGAGGGAGAGGGAGGGGTGAAGATAAGAGAAGGAAAAACGAGGAAGGGAGAGGAAGGAGGATGAAGATGAGAGGAAAGGAAAGGAAGCGGAGGAGATAGGGGAGGGCGAGGAAGAGAGAGGAAGGAGGGGAGAGGATGAGAGAGGAGGGAAGCGGGGGAAAAAAGGGAGGGACAAGGAAGAGGAAGAATGAGTGAAGGGGTGGGCGAGGAAGAGGAAGAAGGAGTGAAAGGGAGGAAGGGGTAAGGAACAGGGAAAGAAAGGGAAGAGGAAAAGAATAGGAAGAAAGAGTTAAAGGAGAAGGAAGGAGAGGAAGGAGTGAGAGAAGAGGAAGCGAAGAAGAAGGGAAATTGAAAGCGGGGGGGGGGAGAGAGAGATTGAAAGAAGAAACAAAAAGAGAAGAATACATAAAAGACAGAACTCACAAACACCATCCGTGGATTTTTCCTCCTTACAAACAAAACACAAACACGTGTCTTCCTGAACACCAGATCCTTAAAACTTAAAAAAAAAAAATAAAAAAATAAATTAAATAAATAAATAAAATCTATATTCTGTAATTTTCCATTTAATCAATCGAAAGACCACTTACTCATCCTGTCTCACAATTGCAGTCCATATGGAGAGGCGGGAGAGCTGAAAAAAATAGTCAAAAATATTATTCATAACACTCAGGTTTATTGTAACTTTACTGTAACTTTCACGACGACAAACATGCATGTGCAGTTGAGTGGCGTATCGTGCAAATGCAGGAAGAAGGGATATTTCAAATGATTTCCAAAGTTTCATACCTTTTTGAACGATAAAACATAAAGATATGTACAAATGCACAAATGTACATCCATCTATCTATCCATCTATCTATCTATCTATCTATCTATCTATATCACCACATTATCTATCTATGTATATCTATCTATCTATCTACCTACCTATCTAAATATCTATATATACATCTATCTATTTACTTATATTCATCCATCTATTATTTCTTTCTATCTATCTACATGTATCTGTCTATCTATCTATCTATCTATCTATATCTATCTATCTATCTATCTATATAT
>NW_020870778.1:52509-55009 GCF_003789085.1 Penaeus vannamei | reverse complement strand
CTATTCTATCGTTGTCTCTCCTTCTCTCTTATATATATACACATCTGTTTCTCTCTATATATCTATCTATCTATCTTTGTCTCTCTCCCTCTCTCTATGTATATATCTTGTGTCTGTTCTGTTCTCCTGTCTATCTCTACTCTTCTCTCTCTCTCTCTCTCTCTCTCTCTCTCTCTCTCTCTCTCTCTCTCTCTCTCTCTCTCTCTCTCTCTCTCTCTCTCTCTCTTCTCTCTCTCTCTCTCTCTCTCTCTCTCTCTCTCTCTCTCTCTCTCTCTCTCTCTCTCTCTCTCTCTCTTCTCTCTCTCTCTCTCTCTCTCTCTCTCTCTCTCATCCTCTCTTATCTATCTATCTGCCAATATCCCCCTCGTTCGCGGAAAGGACCACACAGCTCCGAATTGGTGCCAAAAGTGTCCTCCAGATGAAAGCAAGGACGTGTGGACGAGAGAATGGATTGTGTTGATTGTTCCAAGAATTTAACTTGACATCAGAAAGGAGGCTCAGCGCTCTCTCTATTTTTTTTCTTCCTATTTCTAAACATATTTTGTTTTGCTTGTTTGATTTCCCAGGTTCTCTTGTTCTTGTATCCTTTTATCTCTTTTCTTCCCCCGCTCCCTCTTTCTCTCTCTTGCTTATATTTTTTTTTTTTTTTTTCTCTTCTCTTTTTTCTCTATCTCTCTCTCTCTCTCTCTTCTTCTCTCTCTCTCTCTCTCTCTCTCTCTCTCTCTCTCTCTCTCTCTCTCTCTCTCTCTCTCTCTCTTCTACTCTCTCTCTCTCTCTCTCTCTTCTTTCTCCCTCTCTATCTCCGTCCCTCCTTTTCTCTCTCTCCCGTGTGTTCCCATTGTCTTTCACTCCTCAGTGAGTATCATCAGCGGATATTAAAAAATTCCATCCCTCATTTTGGCAAACAGAGCAAACGCGAATGTCTTTGACACCTTTGTTCGTAATTCATTCATATTGGGTCGACTTCTGCATATGCTTCATCGACGGAACACGTTATTAGATATTCTCTTGTCTTTTTTATGCGGTTAATTGAGGGTGCCCTTCAGCCCTGCATAACGTGAATGAGCAACGAAACGATATTTTTCAGTGGTTATTTGTGTCAGACTTCAGCAAATCGTCTCAAGTCTCAGCAACTTGGCTTGATCCTTGGCAACTTATCTCAAGCCAAGGCTCGGCAACTCAGCTCCAGCCTAGGCAACTTGTCTCAAGGCTTAGCAATTCGTTTCAAATACAAGCAACTTGTCTCAAGCCTTGGTAACTTGTCTTAAGCTTCATCAACTTGTCTCAATCCTTGGCAATTTGTTTCAAGCCCAAGCAAGTTGTCTCAAGCCTCAGCCACTTATCTGAAACCTCGGCAACTCGTTTTAGGCCTAAGCAACTCATCTCAAGCTTCAACAACTCGTCCCAAGCCCCAGTAACTGAACTCTAGCATCAACCACTCATTAAAAAAGAAAAGAAAAAACAAACAGAAACCCGTCTCATTTGCAGATCTCACAGAACAGACTTTATTTTTCTTAGAACTGGGAAAGATTTCTGCGTGTTTCTGAAGATTTTATGATAAAGTTTTGACCATTGAAATTGAAGGTTAAGAAAACACTTAGACAACTTACAGACACACAGCACTGGCACCACAACAACCAAACAGACAATTACACACACAGACACATATAACACACAGACTCACACACACACGCAGGCTGCCACACACGACACACAGAACATACACACAACACCACACACATACACATACATAGACGCATCACTGGTCGTGTATATGTGTCTCTATGTATTTTTGCCTCTCGTTAATGCAGGCGCTATCGCCATAATTTACTCTAAGTAAAAAGCAAACGCATCCCCCCCTCCCCCCAAAAAAAAAGATCAAAATGGTGATCGGTTCTATCGGTTGCCATTTAGCCTTTTTTGGCAATTTGTGCAAGTGATAATACGATTCGAGTTTCAACAGGGACGATGTCCTTGAATTCCATTAGGCAAATTACATTTTATCGCTTACTTGGACTCCGATACGCTAATGACACCTGCTGGGCAAAGACCAATCTTAAATTAATTCCATTTTCATCATCATAATGGCCTTTGCTGATGATTCTTTTCTTATCATGCGGTATCAGCTGTTCTGTTGAAGTATCAAGATTGCAAATGAATGCGTTTAAAAAAAATATATATGTTATAGTTACACATCGCTAACTAACATCATATTATTATCAATAAAATCTTTAAGTTAAGAGCTCTCAAGGGGTACGATATATCATTAGATGCATTAAGTAGATGAAAGCAGATTAGGAAATATTTCATATGTAGAATAAGTGGATTTCTTAAGTAGAAAGAGACGAATCACTTCAATTCCCGTTCATTGATAAGATCTGTACTTAAACAAAGCACCTGATATCATTACTCAATAACACCTCAAGTGGAACAAGACCTTACACACACGTACGTCCACACACAGCTTCCTTCTATCGATGGATTTCCAAGAATTGTCTTT
>NW_020870778.1:37509-42509 GCF_003789085.1 Penaeus vannamei | reverse complement strand
TCATCAAATATATAATATAAATATATATGTATATATATATATCACCCGCCCGTCTACCTCTAAATTCTACTCAATACGCTTAGAATGCCCACAACAAACTATATATAACAGACACACCACCAGCACATAACCCAAACATTCTCACACACCACCCAATATAGAGACCGAGCAAGTATTCCGGGTTGATCTTTCGTGCCCATGCGTCAGGTTGGCGGGATGTTTGAATGCCTCTTCGTATGAATAGTTTGCCTGTCTTCAGTTAACTTATTCGCTCCCACGAAGTTCAGTGAGAAAATAAAACACGTTACGGGAAATTATGAACCACACAATGTTGTATCACCAATGCACACAGATTCTTACATTGAGTCCAGATTGTACACCCAATTTCCGTATTTTTGTTTAACATATTACGCTCCTGTGTTGGCGCGTTATCCTAATCAAGAAGGAATCTAAGAGTGGCTGTGTCTGACATCCCCCCTCCCCCCCCTCTCAAAAGATCCCCCCTCTCCTGCATCCCCCATCACCCTCTCCTCCACTCCCCTACATCCCTTACCTTTTACAACACTCCCCCCTCACCCTCCCCGTACATATCCCCCCTTCGCCCTCTCCTAGATCACCCCCTTACCCTTTTCAACACCCCCCCTCACCCTTCCCATTCGCCCCCTCCTAGATCACCCCTTCCCCGCCTACACCCCCTTACCCTTTTCAAACACTCCCCCTCACCCTTCCCTTCGCCCCCTCCTAGATCACCCCCGCTCCCCTACACCCCTTACCCTTTTCAACACTCCCCCCTCACCCTCCCCTTCGCCCCCTCGTAGATCACCCTCTCCCCCTACACCCCCTTACCCTTTTCAACACTCCCCCCTCACCCTTCCCCTTCGCCCCTCGTAGATCACCCTCTCCCCCTAACCCCCTTACCCTTTTCAACACTCCCCCTCACCCTCCCTTCGCCCCATCGTAGATCACCCTCTCCCCCTAGACCTCCTTACCCTTTTCAACACCCCCCTCGCCCTCCCCTACATATCCCCCCTCCGCCTTCCGTACATTCCTCCTCCCCCCCACCCCATCCCCAACAGACACCAGGAGCTAACATACAGTATCGATTAAACTACTGAAACTACGCTAATTATCCTTCAGGGACGCCACACGGGAGAATCATCCACTTCCTGTTTAAATATCTCGTCACGGCTGCCGCTCGTTTTGGACTTAATGGAGTCATTAAGTATCAGCTGGAATGAGTTTTCCAATTTGATTCGTCGGGTTGTGATATATTTTGGTTTGTGTCGGGTTGATATGCAAATGTTTTTTTTTTTTTTTTTTTTTTTTTTTTGACTAGAGATATGGTGGATTCGGTGTATTTTTGGTATGTGCGGGTTTGTTAAACGTGTTATGTTAATTGGTGGGTTCCCGATGGTCTCCTTTTTTGGAGAAATTGTATAGGGTTTGCCTGTTTGTCTTTCTTTTCTCTTCTGTGTCCTACTTTTTTGTCTATCTTGTTCTTATTTTTTCGTTGTTTCTTATATATCCTTTTCCTCTCCTCGTCTCTTTTTTGAGTATCTTCTCTAACCCTCTCTCTCTCTTTCGCTTTCTCTCTCTCTCTTTTTCGCTTTCTCTCTCTCTCTCTCTGTCTGTCTGTCTCTGTCTCTCTCTCTCTCTCTCTCTCTCTCTCTCTCTCTCTCTCTCTCTCTCTTCTCTCTCTCTCTCTCTCTCTCTCTCTCTCTCTCATCTCCTCTCTCTTTCCTTCCTCTCTCTCTCTCTCTCTCTCTCTCTCCTCTCTCTCTCTCTCTCTCTCTCTCTCCTCTCTCTCTCTCTCTCTCTCTCCTCCTTCTCCTCCTCCCTCCCTCCCTCTCCCTCCCTCCCTCTCTCCCTCCCTCCCCCTCCCTCCCTCCTTCCCTCCCACTCCCTCCCTCCCTCTCTCTCTCTTCTCTCTCTTCCTCTCTCTCTCTCTCTCTCTCTCTCTCTCTCTCTCTCTCTCTCTCTCTCTCTCTCTCTCTCTCTCTCTCTCCTCTCTCTCTCTTCTCTCTCTCTCTCTCTCCTCTCCCTCTCTCTCTCCCTCTCTCTCTCTCTCTCTCTCTCTCTCTCTCTCTCCTCTCTCTCTCTTCTCCCTCCCTCCCTCCCTCCTTCCCTCCCTCCCTCTCCTCTCTCTCTCCTCTCTCTCTCATCTCTCTCTCTCTCTCTCTCTCTTCTCTCCTCTCTCTCTCTATCTCTCTTCTGCCCCCCTCTTCTCTCTGCCCCTCCCTCTCTCTCTCCCCCCCTCTCTCTCTCCCCTCCCTCTGCCCCCCCCTCTCTTCCCCTCTCACCTTCTTCTCTTCATCACAGGCTTCGTATATCTTACATCTCGAGTCTATAATACCTGCATTCATGGTTCCACGATAATATAGTCATTAACTCCATCCATCCATTACGTAACGTGCTTCTTCTCTCTCTCTCTCTCTCTCTCTCTGCGTCTCTCTCTCTCTCTCTCTCGCTCCTCTCTCTCTCTCTCCCCCTCTCCTCTCTCTGTTCTCCCTCCTCCATACCATCCAGTGCTATATACCTACGCACGCCCCCCCCTCTCTCTCATCTCACTTCTCTCTCATCTCTCTCTCTCTCTCTCTCCTCTCTCTCTCTCTCTCTCCTCTCTCTCTCCCTCCCTCCCTCCTTCACACACACACACCAGCACTACAAACACACACCACCACACACACACACACACACAACACACAACACACACACACAACACACACACACACACCAAATTCTCTCTCTCTCTCTCTCTCTCTTCCTCTCTCTCTCTCTCTCTCTCTCTCTCCTCTCTTCTCTCTCTCCTCTCTTCTCCTCTCGTCTCTCCTTTCTACCCCTCCTCTCTCCCACTGTCTCACCCCCCCTCCCTTCCCTCACCTCTCATCTATCTTAATCCATGATCTTCACTGCGTGCGTACCGGCCGCTGCGAAGCGTAATCCACTCTCTATCCAGCACCCTCCGTTGCCCACGCGTAGCGCGAGCCTGACTACTCCGCATTATCAGACTACTAGTAGCGACTATCATCATAAGCCAGTATATCTCAGCCGCCGTGCTGCGCGTGCACACGCGCACACATCTCTCACATGCATCCATGCGTCCATCCCGCGCGACAAAGCTAATACTCCCCCGTCATTTCATTCTCTACTACTGAGGCAACACATACTCCTCCTTAATGCCTCGCAGCTCAGCACCTAGACTCTCCTCCTTTAACTACACTATCTACTCCTCCTTCCGCAAGCTAACCCGACCTCTCGCTGACTGCGCCGCTCGCTCCAACCGTGCGCTCAATCACTCCCCTCTCACGCACACACTGCGAGCATCATCAGCAGCAACGCGGCACCGGCACACCTCATCGCTCTGCGCGTTACTCCTCATCATCCAACCTAACACAGTAAACACCATCTCGACACGCAATATGGCCTAGTCCAATTCATATTGTCGACTGTTACGAGTAGTTCTATTTCTGATTTGTGTTCGTCTGTTTATTTGTATTATTTTTTCTTCTTGGTATCTCTTTTCTTTTCTTTTTTTTTTGGGGGAGGGGCTTGTTAGTTTTTGTGTTTTGCTTTTGTTTTACAACATTTTCTGGTATTCTTCGACTCTCTCTCACTATCTATCTATCTATCTTTATTTTTTTATACTTTATTTTAACAATCTATTATTTCTAATCTTTTTTTTTTTTTTTTTAGATTTTCCAGCCAATATTTTTCAAAGTCGAATTTATGTATGTTTTTAATTCTCTTTTATTTTTATTTATTTCTTCTTCCATCTCATTTTAATTTCATATCGTTACATGTTCTTATATTTATCGTACATTCTCTCCCTATTCCTAATTTTCTCCGCCATTTCCAATCTATTCCGCATCCTCTTCCTCTCTTCCCACCTGCCCATCCTGTATTTTTCTCGTGATTTTTCTCCCTCTCTTCTTCTTTCCTTCTCCTTGCTCCCCATTCGTGTCATCTTTCTTTCCCTTCCTTTTACTTTCCTCTCCTCTTCCTTTGCTTTCCCCTCCTCCCCTCTCCTATTCCCTTCTCCATCTTCACTTCCTCACCTTTTCTCAGACTCCCCCAACCTTTCTTTCCTCTCCTTGCTCCTCCGCCTCCTTCCTTCCTCTCCTTTCTCCTACGGCTCCCTTTCCCTCCTCTCTCCTCCCCCTCCTCCCTTTCCCTCCTCTCTCCTCCCCCTCCTCCCTTCCCCTCCTTCCTCTCCTTTCCCTCCTTTCTTCTTCCCTTCCCCTCCCCCTTTCCTCTCTCTTCTCCCATCTTTTCTTTTTTCATTCCCTTCCCCCTTTCCCGCCTCCTCAACCCACCCCACCCCGCCCCCACCACCGCTCCCCTCTCTTCCCTCAAATCTAATTCGTAATCCGGAGTGACCACCAAGGGGGGGGAGGGGGGCGTAAGGTCACCCTTCCCTCTTGAAGACAAGGCTCTCCCAAGGTCGACATTAAGGGGAGTTTGGACAGGACAATTATTCCTCGAGTGTCAGAAACTCCCTTGAGGGGTCGTCCTTGGTTTCGTCAAATCCAACGCGAGGTTGTCCTTGGTGGCGTCATGTTGCAGGCGATGCTTAGGAGGGAGAAGGCGTGAGAGACACGAGAGAGAAATACACGTAGATAGAACCTCTGCAGAAGCAATCATATCTTAATTCGATTGAGAATATAACATGTGTGTTTTTTTTGTAATCCATCATATTATCTATTTATAAATATTATATATATATTGATTATATATATAATATATATATATATATATATAATATATATATATATAATATAATAACTTATACATATATACATATACATACATATATATATATATATATATATATATATATATATATATATATATATAATATATATGTATATATATGTTATATATATATTATATATATATATATATGTATATATATGTATATATATATATATAATATATAATATAGTACACAACAGCATACACTACACACCCACACACACACACACACACACACACACACACAC
>NW_020870778.1:32500-35000 GCF_003789085.1 Penaeus vannamei | reverse complement strand
CAGGTTCTAACTTTCTCTGGTCACATCGTATGCCTCTGATAATCAGACAATATTATTTACCAAAGCTTTGACACATCCCTTATAATGCGCACTGTACACTCAACTTATACCTCATACTTGTGGCTCAACACACCACACGCCTCATTATCCCCGACTCCCCTTATATTCACCTTTCATGACGCATTTGACCTTCTTTTCACCGACGCTACGGGATGCTATTGCCAGCTGGTCTCGCCATGACCTTGTCACTGTCACCGTGTCGGGCTCTGCGGCTGCTGACACCACGCTCTGCGGAATCGGGTCAGATTGGGTCAAAATGGTCTTTTAGGGCAGGGTATTTGTTCATTTTTAAAATTCAACTGCGTCTCATATATTTCAGACTGTATTTAGAAAGTTTCTGCGTTTTTGCTAAACTTATGTAGAATCTACCTTATCGTTGTTTAAGGATATCTATAATAACATTCTATATGTCCTAAAATATACATGGACTGACTATTCTAAAGGTTAACAACTAAGCGCAATAAGCATCTACAACAACGCTACAAACGACCCATAAGATGCTCGAGCCATAGTCCGAGGACGACCAACCTCGCCGAGTCCATAGTTAGCGGTGATGGTGATGTTGGCCGGACTGCCGGTGACGGGGTCGAGGCTGAACAGGACTCCAGCGGCCTCTGCTTCCACCATCTCTTGGACCACAACGCCCATTCCGCCATCCACCGCCTGCCCACGCTGCCTGCACACGGGTCAAAGGTAGGGCATACTCTATAACGTGTGTGTGTGTGTGTGTGTGTGTGTGTGTGTGTGTGTGTGTGTGTGTGTGTGTGTGTGTGTGTGTGTGTGTGTGTGTGTGTGTGTGTGTGTGTGTGTGTGTGTGTGTGTGTGTGTGTGTGTTGTGTTGTGTGTGTGTGTTGTGTGTGTGTGTTGTTTGTGTTTGTGTGTTGTGTCTGTTGTTTGTCATAATGCTGAATAGAGGCATTCATATGAATAAATAAATATTAGGTTGACTGTAATTTTCGCGCCCTAAAATGCAGTAAAATGTTCATGGATACATAAAAAGAGTCACATCTGAAATAATAC
This sequence comes from Penaeus vannamei, assembly GCF_003789085.1. Classification (NCBI taxonomy): domain Eukaryota; kingdom Metazoa; phylum Arthropoda; class Malacostraca; order Decapoda; family Penaeidae; genus Penaeus; species Penaeus vannamei. The sequence continues at coordinate 33,920 of NW_020870778.1, read as the reverse complement.
ATGAGGTTTTTAAAGACAAATAGATATATTTCTTACTTAACCTCGTCCCAAGAGAATAAGCGTCTCGGAAAAATGGAGAGAGCATAGAAGGAGCAGGAGGGAGGGAAGGGCGGAGAAGGGAGAGAGAAGGGAAGATAGGGGCAGACAGAGGGACAGACAGACAGACAGAAGGCGGAAGGAGTAAGAGGGTAAAATACCTGCGGTACTCGACGCTCTGAAAGGCGAAGAGGGACGCCCAGCACGCAGCCAGGGCACGCAGTAGGTTCTCTCCGCCCACGACGCCCAGCTGCGTCTCGTTCTGGCCCGCCGCCGAAGTCTCCTCGCCGTCCTCGCTGCATCCGGACGACCTCACGGCGAATCTGGGTTGCGGTTGAGAGGACTTAGGAGGCATTTTGAGAGGGAGAGAAATGGAAATAAAAAACTGGGGAAACTTAGGAGGTCGGAATCAAGGACGATAAGGAACAGTTGCGCCTTTTGCTGAGTGGCTTGACTGCGAGATTCCGCGTATTGCCGAAATTAATGCTGAAATAATTACAGATTTCGAACCATGAACCTATTATTGATTACTGAAGGTGAACATGTGTATAGCCATACAGCTCTATCTATTGGACTGATCACCAAATTAAATATACATACGTATATACATATATAAAGTACATACATATTTGTAAGCGTGTTTTTATTTGTGTATGTGTTCTAAGAAGCGAAACCTGATTCAGACACATTTTTAACCCGTTATGAACTGGATATAAGTCCTGGACACATACATGTAATATTGTAAGCGTGACTCCTGTAAATAGTATATGTATATGCATACGTATATGTGGGGAAGGGAACTAGGGTCCTCGAGCCTGGCTCCATACTAACTCCAGTACAATAGATGGCTCTTGGGAGGCAGGCTTGTCTGTCTCCATAAGAGACCTACTGGCATCATGCCACTCGCGAGAAGACTCTGCGAGAAAGTCGACTTCCCTCCCACTCAGCAAACTATATGGTCTGTGGGTTTCATGGGTAGAGTGTTCACTTTAGCCACTGGATGGGAATACGGGTAATCCACACTGCTCATGCCCCAGTGGAAACCAATTTTGCACACATACACACTAATATGTATATGTATAAATACACGCATACAATCCTTATTTCTATGAAAAAAATGTAAGCTCACCTGCGAGACTGGTAGTTTTGTTCGAAAGTTTCCTCGAGAGTTTGCCTGAGTGCCTCCGCCACCTTTGGGCAGACGGGCGTTGACCTGAAGCTCTCCACAGCTCTGCCAAAGGATTGCACATTTAAAACTTCAACAGTGGAAACATCGATGGATCACCGACAAAACAAGATTCATAGAGTGTGGTATATCATATACTTTCAATATTCTTAATGCGTTTTTGCCAGTGGTTGAGATAGAGCAAGCTTACCCTTCACA
>NW_020870778.1:25000-27500 GCF_003789085.1 Penaeus vannamei | reverse complement strand
ATTACTTTTGATATCATAAATGTTGTCATTAGGTTTAAAATCGATTTTCCTTTTCCCTTTCTCGCGCTGACTTACCTGTTGCTTACTATCAGAGCTCCATTAACGGTCCTATCAAAACACGGTCTATCATGTAAGATTAGCGTTACTAATCAACAGATAAAGAGATGCTGTTTTGGACTTTGTTCGGTGATTGACGATCTGTTATCTGATAAGCTCACTGTCTCTTATCTTGAAATCTGATAAAGCTTATGTAACTCAGATCTGTTGGGAAAAATCAACAGCAATTTGAATGGAATTAAAGTGATTATTTTCTTTGATTGCAGTTTGTTTTGTTTTATATTAAGTAATCATGAGAAAATGGGATGGTGATGCTAATGGTGACGGTGATGATGGTCATGGAACTGTGATGATGATGACGGTGGTGGCGACGTTGTAGGTGGTGATGGTGGTGATGATAATGGTTATAGCGGTGATGATGATGGTGGAGATAGTGGTGGTGACAGTGATGATGATGGATATGATGCTGGTGATGGTGGAGATGATGGTGGTGGTGATTGCGATGGTGACGGTGGTGGTTTTGGTGGTAGTGGTGACTGTGATAATGGTGGTGGGGGATGTTGGTGGTGGAGATGATAATGAAAGTGTGAAAATAATTGAAATTACAATGCCAGGTTGACAAACTACTGTATTTTAGCAGTATATTTGAGACCACGGTGAGTGTTTGTTTACTTTTAATATATGCATGCAGTGAACCCATTTATAGTGAAACAAAATCAGAATAGCTTGTTCTGCGGCGAGGCTGTGTCATATTTGCCGGAGCGAGAGCAACAAATTATTATCGCCAACGCTCTTCGTCCCTCCCCTCAAACTCCGTTAGAAGCCACTCACCATGAATCCGGTACGTAAATGCCATGAACGCCGTCCCTCCCACTCACCTCCCACGTAATGCCACTCACCATTCTACCCACTCCACCCATTGACCCAACACGCTCACCATTGACCCAACACTGCCACTCGTCACGTAGATGAACCCAGCACGTAAGCCACTCACCATTGACCGCACACGTAGATTCACCATTGACCCAACTCCGTAGATGTCCATTGCCACCCAACACGTAGATGAACCCATGCACCACCATCACCACTCACCAGAAATCACGTAAATACGCACTCACCAGTATGAATCCGGTACGTACAATAACTCACCTCCACCATCACACCAGCACCAGGCAGCGTAGACCACTCACTCACATTCAAACCCAGCACGTAGATGCCATGCCACTGCACCATCATGGAATCCGGTACGCTCAGCACGTAGATTCCACTCACCTCAGCAAGCCGTTGAACTTGAGTCTCCAGCATCTCATGGGGTCGACGCACTGCAATGATGCGGCCCCCCTCGCCAGCCAGCGCCCGTGACGTTGACGAGGTTCGAGTCGGGCTGATCTGAGGACAAGAAAAAGGAATGATGGGACAGTCGCTGATGAACGGAGACCTAGCAAAGGAGAGAGTAATAAAGGAGAAATAGAAATAAAGATTCATCAGCTGTGGCCCTGGTGACGACAGGGCGGAGGGGAGTAATAAAGGGTAGGAGGAGAAATAGAAAATAAAGATTTATTAGACGTGGCACAAGTGACAAGGTGGGGAGGAAAGGATGGCATTTTTGCTCTTCTGTTGTCCGCGTCGTGAGGAGGAAACAAGATCTGAGGAGGAGAAAAGATCTCAAGAGGAAACAAGTTATGAGGAGGAGACAAGATACGAGGAAGAGAAAAGATCTCGGGAGGAGACAAGTTATGAGGAGGAGACAAGATCTGTGAGCGGGGCATCGGAGATATTGGGTGCCGTAGATGCGATAAGATCTTCAAAGGGTAAGGTTGCGATTCATGATTCTTGGCGGGCAGAGGGGTAGGGTCGGGAATAGGGGGGGGGGGAGGGAAGGGGGAGATGGGGGGGAAAGATGATGTAAAGTGTGATGATGATGATGATGACGATAATGATGAAGTGATAATGTTGCTGTTGTTGTGATGGATAATGATGATGATGATGATGAACGATGATGATGATGATGATGATGATGATAATGATAATGATTATGATAATGATAATGATGATGTTGATGATGATGATAGTAGATTAAGAGGAAGGGATTACAGGCGGTAGAAAATGCTATGGTAGAAGATACGAAAGAGAAGAGCCAACGAAAAGAGGGGAGAGAATTATTGTAGGGTAGGAGGCCCAGGGGCAGGATAGAGGCCGGAACAGGAAGAAGGACATGGAAAGGAAGAGGGTGGGAAGGACAGAGAAAAGGAGAATGCAAAATAGAAAGCAAGAGAGGTAAATAAATTTGATAGAACGAGCGAGCGTGAGAGGAAGAGTGAGAGAGAGAAAGAGAGAGAGAGAGGAGAGGAGAGGAGAGGAGAGGAGAGGAGAGGAGAGGAGAGGAGAGGAGAGAGGGGGGGGAGGGGAAAAGGAGAGGAGAGTAGAGAGAGAGAGAAGAAGA
>NW_020870778.1:12500-20000 GCF_003789085.1 Penaeus vannamei | reverse complement strand
TAGTTTCCATTACTAGTATTACCATCACTGTCAGTATCATATAAATTCTTGTTTTCGATATTACCACATTTAACATCATCACAATTACCACCGATATTACTCATAATTCACCGTTGATTAAAGCTGTAAAACACAGTAATAAGAATGGATATTCCAATTTTCTTAAACAGCGACTAAGTATCATCAAACGACTTACACAGCGTTCGCACCCACACACGGGAAGCACCACACGCCATGCTCATCCGTGGCCAGACCTCCTTAGACTCCCGGGAAAAAAAACTTGGTCTTTTTAAATTAAGTAATAAACCGGATATCCAAATATCTGGGACTTTCTTAAGAACAAAAAAAAAAGAAGAAAAGAAGAAAACGAAACCGAGATTTTCACAAGAAGAATGCAGTTCGAGTATCTAAGGATATTCGCTCGGGTGATGGTTCTTTTCACACACAGGAAACATGAGTCCTAAAAACGCGATTTTATGCTCGGGTAGACTTAAGAATTCGGATTATATAAATGTGCGCTCTGTATTATTTTAAAAAGTAGGAGCTTGGGGATAAAGAATAATTTCATTTGGAAGGAGGTGGAGGAAGTTGATATCGAAGAAGGGGGGGGGGGGGGCGAGGTTAAAGGTAGAGTGAGATTACAAGGTTTAAATCCCTAAGGGAAACCAGGTGATATGCTATCAGAGAGCGAAGCACACTGTCTGTCATGGGGTTTATATCAGTAAAGACCTTGATTTGTCATGACATGGACGTATATTTTTTATTGTGTTGTTTCTTCAGTTAAATTGTTTTTTTAACTTACATGGTATACACGGTAGCTCTCTTCTCTCTCTCTCTGCTCTCATCCTCTCTCTCCTCTCTCTCTCTTCTCTCTCTCTTCTCTCTCTTCTCTCTCTCTCTCTCTCTCTCTATTTCTCTCTCTCTCTCGTCTCCTCTCTCTCTTTCCTCTCTCTCTCTCTCTCTCTTTCTCTTTCTCTTCTCTTCCTCTCTTCTCTCTCTCCTTCTCTCTCTCTCTTCTGTCTCTCTCTTCTCTCTCTCTCTCTCTCTCTCTCCTCTCTTCTCTCTCTCTCTCTCTCTCTCTCTCTCTCTCTCTCTCTCTCTTCTCTCTTTCTCTCTCTCTCTCATCTCTCTCTCTCTCTCTCTCTCTCTTCTCTCTCATCTTCTCGCTCGTCTCTCTCTCTCTTCTCTCTCTTCTCTCTCTTATTCTCTCCTATTCTCTATCACTCTCTATCATCTCTCTATCACCCTCTCTCTCTCCTCTCCTCTCTTCCTCCTACTCATCTCTCTCTCGTCTCTCTTCCCTCATTGTCTTCTCTCTCTCTCATGTGTATATATACTATATATATATAACGTATACTTTTATATTTATATATATGTATATATATATATGTATATATATATATTTATATATATATATATATATATATATATTTATGATTTATATATTCTGATCTTTTTCCTGTCCTCTCCTCTATCTCTCTCTCTCTCTCTTTCTCTCTCATCTCATCATCCCACTCTCTCTCTTCTTCTCTCTCTCTTTCTTCTCTCTCTCTCATTTCTTCTCATCTTCACTCTTATGTTCTCTCTCTATCTTCTCTCCTCTCTCCTCTTTCTCATCTCCTCATCTCTCTCTCTCTCTCTGCCTTCGTCTCTCTCCTCTCTTCGACTGCCTCTCTCTGTCGATCTCGTCTGTTCTTCTCTCCTCTCTGTCTCTCGTCTCTCTTCCTCTCTCTCTCTCTCTCATCATCTCTCTCTCCTTTTCTCTCTCATTCTCATTCTCATTTCTCATTCTCATTCTCATTCTCATTCTCCGATTCTTCTCTGATTCTCTTCTCTTCTCATTCTTTCTCTCGTCATTCTCACATTCTCTTCTCATTCTCTCTCATCTCGCATCTTATCTATTCTCCGATCTTCTCTCTCTCCTCGTTCTCTTCCTCTATATATATATATAATTATATATATATATATATATATATATATATGATATATATATATTATAATATATATAATCACTCATCTCTCTCGTCTTCATCTCGTCTTCTAGTCACTCACAGAACCTCCTTCTTCGTCTCATCCGTCTCATTCACTCACCCTTCTTCTCTTCTCTCTCCTCTCCTATCATCCAGGGTATATCAAGTTCGTTTCATGATCACTCACGACTCGACTCACGTCATCAGGCAATCACTCACTCTCTCTTCTGTCTATCCCTACTTCTCATCACTCTCTTCCTTCGATCATTCCCTCTCTCTCCTCTCCTCTTCTCGATCTCTTTCTTCTCATTCGCTTCCCCTCCCCCTGTCCTCCTCATTCCACAATCATCGCCCTGGCCCCCGCCATTACCCCTCGCTCGATCGCCCTTATTCGTCTCAAAACACTCTCTTTCTTTCCCACTCTCTCTCCTCGGGTCTCTCTCCTTCTCTCTCTCTCAATATCCAGTCTCTATCTCTCCACTCTCATCTTTCTCTCTCGCGTCTCCTCTATCTCTCTCTCTCCTCCTGCTCTTTCTCGTCTCCTTCTCTCTCTCCTCTCTCTCCCTCTCATCCTCTAATCTCTCTCACTCTCCACTCCTTCTCTCCCATCCATCACTCGAAATCTCTCAACTCTCTCTTCTACTTACCTCTCTCTTCTCTTCTCCGCTCTCTCAGAACATTCTATTTTCTCTCAGGTCAAGCTCTACCGAATTGTACCCGCCAGTCACATACCCCCTCGCGTCAAGCTCTTCCTCAATCCTCAATGTCCCCACACCCCCTCATCCCCCCCCCCACCCACCACTCCCTCCCCCCCCCCCCCCCTTCCCCCCCCCCCCCAACCCCAAAAACACAAAAAAAAAAAACAAACAAAAAAAAAAAAAAAAAAACAAACACACAAACAACTACATCTTATCGTCATTTAGGTTATCTGTAATTTCATTTCTCTCGCCATCTCCCCGTCACTAACTCTCTCCTACCTATACCACTTCGTCTCTCTGCTTCTCTCTCCCTGCTCTCTCCTCCCTCCTCACCTCCTTTCTCCGTCTTTCTCTTTCTCACCCCCTCTGTCGTCCTCCCTCTCTTGATCACGCCTCACCTTCTCAGTTCCCGGCTCCCAGCTCCTCTTTCGTCACGTCCTCCCTTCGTCGCAGCCCTTCGTCCCGCGTCCCTCCGGCGTTTCTCCCCTCCTCTTCCTCTCGTCTCCTCTCCTCTGTTTCTTGCTCTCTTCTCTTTTCTCTTCGTCTTTCTCGCTTCCCTCCTCCATCATCCTCTCTTCTCTCTCTTCTTCTCTTCTTCTCTCCTCTCCCCAATCTATCGCCTGCCTTCCTCCATCTCCCTCCTTCTCTCTCTGCTTCTCGCGCTCCCTCTCCTCCCCTCGTTCTCTCCTTCGTCTCCTTCTCTCTCTCTCTCTCTCTCTCTCCTCCTCCTCTTTCCATCGCATCCTTCTTCTCCCTCGAATCTGTCTCCTCAGCCACTTCTACAGTCAATATCTCAAACATCATCTCATCTCTCCTCCTCTCTCTATTCTCAATCATCATCAAATCTTCTCGTCTCTCTAACCTTATATCTCTCCTGCTTCAACTCCACACCTCCTCCTCTCCTCTTTCACTACATACCTCTCCTCTCACATCTCTCTCTCTCTCTCTCTCATGTCTTTCTCGTCCCACATATATGATCTCTCTTCTCCCCTCCTCATCACCCATCTCTCTCTCCTCGCTCTAGGTTCCCTCTCTATCTCTCTCGGTCTCAAATCTCATCTCTCTTCATCTCTCTCACATCTCTCTCCTCACCTCCTCCTCATCCTCTCTCGGCTCTCAAATCTCTCATCGGCGATCTCTTTTACTCTTCATTCTAACTCGGAATCTCTCTCCTGCTCTGGTTACTCTTGATACTCAAATCACTCATCTTTCTCTCATTCTCTCCTCTCTCCTCTCTCTCTCTCTATCCCTTCGGGAACTACTTCATTGATCTCTCGCTCCCTCTCCACAAACTCATTACCCGAAACAATTAAAGTGAAGGACCAGCCTCCGCTCTACCGTTCTTTAATCCAGGCTCAACTTCTCCTCGCTAAAAAGACGGGTCGGGAGGGGAGGGCTCGGTGCTGCGTTATCGGGGGTCGGCGAGGTGGCGGGTCTCCTCCTCTTCCTCCCTCTCCTTCTTCCTCTTCTCTTCTCTCCCCGTGTCTCACTCTCTCTCCCTCTCTCTCCTCCTCTCTCTCTATCCTCTCCTCTCCTTCTCTCTCCGCCTCTCTCTCCTGTCTCTCTTCTCTCCTCTTCTCCTTCCTCCTTCTTTCTACTCTCGCTCTCTTCTCCCTCTCTCTCTCCTCTCCCTCTTCTGATCTTCTCTCTCCTCTCTCTCTCTCTTCTCTCCATCTTCTCTCTCTCTCACTCTCTCTCGTCTCATCTCTCTCTTTCCAGTTGTTTTCCTCCTCATCTCTCCCTCGCTCTCTCTCTCCTCTTGTCTCCCCTCTCCCCCATCCTCCTCGCTTCCGTTCTCTCTCTTCTCTCCTCTTTTCTCCCCTTCCCTCTCCTCTCTCCCTTCTCTCATTTCGTATCCATCTCTCCTTCTCTCTCTCCTCTCCTCTTTCTCGTCTCCTGCGTCTCTCCCGCCACCGCTAACCACACCACCCTCACTTATTCCCCCCTGCACCCACAACTCGATCTCTCTGTCTTTCCTCTCTCTGTCTTCTCTCTCTTTCTTCTCTCTCTCTCTCGCATCCGTCTCTCTCTCTTCCTCTCCTTCATCTTCTCACACACACAACACACAAGTATCACCATCACAGCAATAATACACACAGAGACAACACACACCTCACATTCTACTCTCCCTTCCGCTTTTCACTTGTCTCGCGTCTCATTACAGACACAAACACATCTTACACAAGGCACAACTCTCTTCTTTCATCGCTGATCATCATATTGGCGCCCCCCCCTGAGCTCCTCCGAGGTGGGACCTCCCATCTCCCATTCATGCTCATCTCCTCCCCTCTTCTCCTTTCTCTATCTGCCCGTCGCCCCTCTCGTTCTATCATCTGCTCTATCTCTCTTTTCTGCTGTCTGGTCCGCTTCTCTCTTCCACTTCTGGTCCTTAATCTAGTGTGTGTCCCCTTACTTACTCTCTGGGGGCTCTGATCCATCCTCTCCTCTCTTCCGTCTCTCTCTCGTCCCTTCGTCTCCGTCTTCATCATCTTCTCTTCTCCGTACTCTGCCCTCCCCCTCTCGTATGATCTCTTGCCCGTGTCCCTTTCTAAGTACTCGGTCAAGGTCGTGTGGCTGTCTGTCATTGTGCTGCTAAATTTCGCTTTGTGTGCAAGGAATAATTCCGGGTAGCGCCCCACTCGCCGAACCACTGGGGCCGTGCACAACACACAGCTTATATGTATGTCTGTGTGTGTGTGTGTGTGTGTGTGTGTGTGTGTGTGTGTGTTGTTGTGTGTGTGTGTGTGTGTGTGTGTGTGTGTGTGTGTGTGTGTGTGTGTGTGTGTGTGTGTGTGTGTGCAGACTTTTAGTTTGACTGTCTTCTCACACAGACAGCTGACACCGATGGCTAACCCGGCCTTGCGTAACCCTCCCCTACCTCCTCCTACATGAACACATCTGCAGCGCCTCTTCGTGGCCTCATGCACGCGAGCGGCTCTGTGCTTTCTATTTAAAAAATCTTACGTATTTCCTTGCGCCTTCCTTAACAGTGAATTGTTTTAAATGAAAAAAAAAATCAGAAAATATCGTAACTAAAAAAGGCATTTCATTTATAAATAGCTGCTTACAAAGTAATACAGATCATGTTTTTCCTTCCGTTGTTCTATCCTGTCATTCACGTTGCTGAATTCATAATTTTGTCTTCAAAGTCCACCCAGTGGCTACCCCGCGACACAACCCAGGGACCGCCAATTAAAGTACAGACACCCGATCGAGTTGGCTCTCTCACGGACAGTCACGGGGCCGGATTTCCTAACTCTCGTAACAACCACGAAAGGTATAAACAATTTCTCAACTAGTAACTTTACGACCCATTTTCAGACGCGAAACAACGAGAGCGTAAAGGTCTCTTACGATCGTATTTCCTATCGTGATGTATCTTTGGGCTTTCCTATTGCCGCTCGAGCGACCAGTCACTGAGGGAAAATCTTGAACCTGGGGAGCACTAACATGAGGTTTACTAATGTTTCTTTGTGAACATTTCACGCAAAATATGATTTAACAGCATTTACAGAAAGAAAGATAAAACATACAAAATGAAAATAATAATTCGAATGTTCCAAAATGAGGTGATTCTATGAAAAATCATGTTACAAGCGAAAAAAAGATAAGAAAACAGTGTAATCATCAGTAAGTAAAGCTTAAGACCGAATGACTGTGTTAAGTTTAACTCAGTGAAGCAATTTATTACAGTCATATATTCTTATTTTATGTTAATACACTTTCCAGTTAGGGACAACTATAAGGGACCACTTTCAGCTGGGACTGATTTTATCAATTATCATCACCTTCATCAGTGACCTCTTATGGCAGTCGTTTGCCAAAGAATTTTCGCTTTCTCTCTCTTTCTCCCTCTCCCTCCCTCCCTCTCTCTCCTCTCTCTCTCTCTCTCTCTCTCTCTCTCTCCTCTCTCTCTCTCTCTCTCTCTCTCTCTCTCTCTCTCTCTCTCTCTCTCTCTCTCTCTCTCTCTCTCTCTCTCTCTCTCTCTCTCACTGTGTGTGTGTGTGTGTATCTATGTATGCGTGTGTGTGCGTATGTGTGTGTGTCTATGTATGCGTGTGTGTTGCGTATTGTGTGTATGTGTGTTTGTGTGCGCGCGTGTGTGTATGTGTGTATATGCATGTGTGTGTGTTTGCGTGTATGTGACACGCTTTAATAATAACTTCAATAAGATGTGAATCGCTTCACTAGGTTTGTTAACGAGCAGCATCCTCTGTGTCCGCATGGATTCGCTAGGTTTTACATTGACAACATGACGCCATGCGTGCAAATTGCGAATATTATAAAAAAGCGAATGAAAGAAAATGAACAGAAATAACATCAAAATCAATAACGTATATCAAACGAAGGGAAATTCATAACGTAAATCTGTCTTTATCTCGCTCTCTCTCTGTCTATTCATCCATCTACTTATCTATCTATCTATGTACTTATCTATATACATATACATACATATAATGTCCACACACACACATATATACGTGTGTGTGTGTGGACATTATATGTATGTATATGTATATAGATCTATCTATCTATCTACCTATATCGATATATCTATATCTATCTATATCTATGTCTATATCTATCAATCTATCTATACATACACACACACACACATACACACACGCACACACACACACACACACACACACACACACACACACACACACACACACACACACACACACACACACACACACACACACACACACACACATATATATATATATATATATATATATATATATATATATATATATATATATATATATATATATAACTCAAAATCTGCAATCCTGGCCCGAGACCCACTAAATCGCCTTGATATTTCC
>NW_020870777.1:1170908-1186124 GCF_003789085.1 Penaeus vannamei | reverse complement strand
CCTCCACCTAACCGCGGCCTCCCGAAGCTGGCGCCGAGGGGACGGCGAAGCGGTGACGGTGTTCACGATGCAGCGAGGCCTCCACACCGTCCCCACCACGGCCGTGTTCCTTCGCTACGACTTCCCGCAACTTGACGTCTTTCTCACGGACTTCACGTTCTGCTACTGGATAAGGTCGGTTATGTGTATGGTATATATAATGTGTGTGTGTTATATATATATATATATTATAATATTATATTATATATATATATATATATATATATATATTATATATATTATATATTATATGTGTGTGTGTGTGTGTGTGTGTGTGTATGTATGTATATATGAATTATATATATTATATATATAATATATATATATATACTAATATATATATATAATGTATATATATGTATATTTTACATATATATATAGATATATATATATATATATATATATTATATATATATATATAAGTGTGTAATATATATATTATATTATATAAATATTATATATATACATATATATATACATGTGAATGCACATACATGCATACACACACACACACAACCCACACACACACACACAACACACACACACAACACCACACACATATATCATATATATATATATATATATATATATATATATGTATATATATCAACATCTTGATTTATACAAAATCTTTGGCATTATGTGCAGTGATCAGTGGTGTTCCAGGTAAACGTAACTTAGCAGCATTAAATATAAAAAAAATTCTGCAGACATAGCCAAGAATTACGCGGAACTTCATGATCATGATTCTATCGCGTTGGTTACGTCTTAATCATGTGCCTGCTATTTTCAGGCTGTCACTCAGTTTACACGTGATAAATAACACAGTATTCTGAGCCATGGAAGAGTACGCAGACACGCACTCTCTCGCACACACGCTAGCACGCACACACACACACACACACACACACACACACACACAAACATTTGACACACAAACGATTTCGACTTACACACACACACTACTCAACTACAACACTCTTAAGGGGGCACTTTAACGGGCACGGGTTAGGCTTGGGAGCGGCTGTGTTTCCTCATAGGGCAACCAGAGGCATCTCATTTCGTGGTCCATCGCTGGTTTATCGCAGTTGTGAGTGTGTGATCATGATTATATAGCACTCGCGCGGCGCGAGTGTGGAGAATTATATATGTGTTCCGCGACGTACACTCTCTGACAACGATCTAAGAATATAAAGGATCGAGTGGAAAGGTTGAGTTAAGTAAAACATACACGAGATAATGCTCCTCGAGGGTCGTTGGTTGCTCATTCTGTGGCTTTTTGGTCACGATGCTTTGACCTAAGTTCACGATAGAAGCAATATAATTAAGCATATGGTAGAAAAGGTATGGTGAGTAGGCTGTGTTAATTTCTTTTTTTAAATGTGGTTATTTTGTTACTTGAGTAGTGGTTTGATTTTGTTTCTATAGCTCTTAGCTTACGCAGTACATATTACACTGGGAGATTCATTAATACAGCGCATTACTTCATTCAATTAACATTTATAATGGTAAGGGAGATTACTTAAGGTATTATGAGTTAGGTATTGTTGAATTTTTTGGTATGGAGAATATATAGGGTTTATGTTGTGTATATTGTATTATACTATCAGTCAGCACGAGAACACAACATATTTGAGAGTATATACTTAAACAAAAAAGAATTTATATTGATAAGTAGAATTTATCATAATTAAAGAGTAAATGGTAAGATCTATACAAGGTATTTTAATGAGTAGATAATGCTCACATTATATTAATTGTTTATGATAAGTAATGTATGATAAATATTGTAATAGATTCAATATTAAGGCATTAATATTATAAACAGTATTGACCTAGTACTATGTAATTTGTATATAAAAATATTCAATCTCATGAGAAAATCTGACATACAGAGCATCAATTTATATAGGGCATTAATCATATAGTCGGGTATTTTATTGTGAGATCTTTATAATAGGTATCTATATATATATAGATATAATTAAATTTATCATCGGGTATATTGGAGATCTATAAGGTAGCTTATGAGTAGGCATTTATTATATAATTTAATGTAAGTAATATGAGAAAGATCTATGAGTGTAATTAATGATGCATTAAGGTACATTCATAACTCTCATAGGCTGGCGATTAGAGACATCCAACATCACAGAACAGCTAAAGACACACTACAACTCTACTCATTCAAAGCATTTAATTTCTTGGGTTATTTGGCAGATCTATACAACATGCATATATATTATTTAATTTATACATATGATTGAGTAATTTGAATTCATTATATTTTGTGGGTATATATCATGTAGACAGGTATTCATATTGAGGATTTTATAATTATTATTAATGAGCATTGTATATTAATTATGTGGGGTAATGTAATTGTGGAGAATCTAATAAGGTATATAGTTAGTAAGGAGGTATACATATAATATGTTGGGTTAATTAATTGGAGATAAATATTTATATAAGTGTTAATATTTATCGATAAGTTGTATGATAAGCGCACATCTTATATTTGGATGTTTGGTTATTTATATTGAGATAGAATCTTTATATATAATGATTATTTTGTAAGCATAACACATTTTACTAGAATATTATATGGTGGGGGTATATAGGGTAACAGTAGCATATTTAATAGTGGTGTAATTGTATTAAAGATGAATATTATATAAGGTAGTTTCGAGTTATGTATGCTCTAAATGGTAGTTGTTAGATGAATAGAGTTAGCTTAAGTTTAATATCTTATATTTCCTAATTATTGATGTGAAAGCCGTACCTATGTATAGCATATTTTATAGGTGATATTCTCTACTATCTATTTTATTCCATGTTTTCTCTTACTTATGTCTCTTTACTTCTTTGTTCGTGTTGTGTATTTATTATTTATTTATATTCCCTCTCTTATCTGTAGTTACTTATATATATATTACTTATGTGTGTGTGCTTGTGTGTTTGTGTGTGTGGTGTGTGTGTGTGTTTTTGTGGTGTGTTTCAGATGTGTATTATATATAATCATTGACATGCATACATATTCATGCTTTCTATTTGTTATATTTACTACTCCTTGTCTAAACTCACTCATTTGTTCTTGTTCTCGCTATATATATCTATCTCAATCTTGCCTATTATATTCATTATCTTCTTCTCTCTCACTCATACTTCATTCTCTAATCTACTCTCTATATCTCTACTCTTCTCTCATGTCGTGTTCTGTGTGTGTGCTGTGTTGTGTCGTGGGGGGTGTGTGTGTTGTCGTGTGGTGTGTGTGTGTGTTGTGGTGTCGTTCCGTCGTGTTTTCGTACACACATCTCAAATCTTTACCTCTTCTTACCTCTGCAAATATATATTTACTTTATATATATTCTTACATCTATATATACTTCTTTACATTATTCTTTCTCACTTTGCTTTTGCTATACCTATTCTACTCTATTTTGTATATTGTTATCTTTCTCATGTCTATCAGATCGGGATCTATTGCTTCATATTATATCCTACTCTCTATTTATATCTCTATTGCATATATAGATCGCTATTATATCGGTTAGGTTTACAACTTGTTAGATAGAATCTTCACTCATTTCCTTACCTTTGTATATATACTCACTATCTACACCTATACACTATTCTCCATATAAGTCTCTATATGTATTCTTACTCATCCTATGATTATCATATATATTCTCCAGATCGCAGTATAGTTCTTTTGTTCGATGTCTTTGTGTGCCGCCACTCGTCTACATATTTATCGCCATACAGTGACATCTCTCCTTCGTCTTCAATCGTCGAATACTCTGCGTCCGTCTTGTGTACATTGTTATCCATTTGTTCTAATCTGGTTATATTCTGGTTTTCGTTATTACTGCCTTTTCGCTCACTCATACAGAAATTTCACTATCATTACGGGATATCTACCTATTCACATTTCCTCATTTTATCATACTTATTCTTACTCATAATCCCCTATATTACTCAGCGCCTATCTACCTTTACCCTCACATATGAGACTGCTCTCACTCTCGTATGTGTGCATTTTGCGCTTGTCGCGTTTGTATACACTTTATACCTCTACTTATTCCTTACTTTTCTATATATTCTCACTTCATACTATATATATATTATATATGTACTATAGCAAATGCATAGTGTGTGTGTGTGTTAAATATATTCTATATATCACTTAATACTATTATACTATTTTCTACCTACTTATTTACCTATTCTAATAACATTATACCCCTGTGTGTGGTCGTCGTCTCGCTCTCGCTCGTGTGTTGTGTGGTGGCTGTTGTGTCGTCGGTGTCTGTGTGTGTGTCGTGTCGTGTTTCGCTGTATGAATAGTAACTTCCTTCTTATATTACTATTCATATATGTGTGTGTGCTCTGTGTGGTGCTCTGTGTGTGTGGTGTGTGTGTGTGTGTGTGTGTGTGTTGTGTGTGTGTGTATATATAATATTATAATATATATTAATATATATTATATATATATATATATATATACATATTCTATGTGAGAGAGAGCTCACTTGTTTTTGAGAAAGGCCATTTCGTTGAATATAATAAATTTCTATATTCTAATGATGCACCTACAGTATAACAATAATTGATGATGGAAAGAGAGCCGAAATCCAATTTAATTTACCACTTTCCGAATGGTAGAGCTTGGCGAGAGTGACTGACGGTAATGGGTGATTACTTATAAGTCTACTTACATCATCCCGAAAACACACACACACACACACACACAAACACACACACACACACACACACACACACACACACACACACACACACACACACACACACACACACACACACACACACAACACACACAATAATACATAACACAACACACAACACGCGGTCGCATATAACAAAATAACATATACAATGAAAAATAATCGAGTTCCGAGATGAACGACCATCCAGCAACCTCCGGCAACTCTCCACGGAAGGAGTTTTGTGTTGCGGGGACGGCCAGCTTTTTTTTTTTTTTTTTTTTTTTGTCCAAAGTTTATTTTACGACAATTACCAATTGCCTATGATAGATGAATGATTAGACATATACCTTTTGGTAAGAATTTCCTCAATAGTATGCCAAGCTTGACAACTTGTGTTTCTAGTTAAGGCAAACAGAAAAGGTGTAAACAAACTCATTACACGAGAAAACACGTTTGTATTTCACGTAAAAAATCAAAGCGAAATAAGGATATTACAGAGCATATTAATGCATATAATTCGTTGAAGTTAGATAGATAGATAGATAGAATAGATGGATAGATAGAATAGATAGATAGATAGATAATAGAGATAATAATAGTTAGATAAATAGATAGATGGATAGATGTGTGTGATTACAGATATATATAGCCATATTTGTATGCGTATGTTTATGTATAGGCCTACATGCATGTGCGAGTGCTTTTCGTGTATTGTCTAAATATGCCTCGATGATTCACAGACAGCGAAGGCAATTTGTTGTACAGCTTCATCCGCAACAAGAGCACAGCTGTCGCCAACAAGAACCGCATGGAGATCTACCCCGAGACGTGGAACCACCTGTGCCACGTCGTACAAGGGACTAATTATTCTGTCACGCTGCAGGGGAAGGTGAGGCACAAGAACAGCTGTTTGTGCTGCGTCGTTTTAGCGGGAGAATGAAGTGGATTGTGAATATTGGGACGTGTTTCGGGAGAGGGAAGTCTGTCTGTCTGTCTCTGTCTCTGTCTCTGTCTCTGTCTCTGTCTCTGTCTCTTCTCTTCTCTCTCTCTCTCTCTCTCTCTCTCTCTCTCTCTCTCTCTCTCTCTCTCTCTCTCTCTCTCTCTCTCTCTCTCTCTCTCTCTCTCCCTCCTCTCCTCCCTCCCTCTCCTTCCTTCCTTTTCTTTTCCCTCCTCTCTCTCTCCGTCCCATCTGTTCTTCTTTCTTAGTAGGAAAATAAAATAAAAACATTTCACTCGAACAATATCGACGAAAGCCTCAGTCGTACTTTTCATCCCTATATATATATATGTATATTTCCTTTCGTATTTTTTTTCTCTCCAGATGTTCGTCACTCGGCACTTGCCCTCAGAGGATGCCATCCCTCTGAACGGCACTCTCATCCTCGGGCAGGAGCAGGATTCCCTCGCGAACAGCTTCGTTCCCAACGAGGTAAGTTTCTGGGTTGTTCGCCAGTTCGATTCCCAGGTTAGGAAAAAGAGAAAGAAAATGTTATGTATTATGTGTTATATAATATATATATATATATATATATATATATATATATATATGTAATATATATATATATATATATATATATATATATATATATATATGTATATATATATATATACATACTTTTTTTTTTTGTGTGTGTGTGCGTGTTTACGTATATATGTATGTATACACACACACTCACACATATAGATAGAGGGGTTGCGCGGTACAAGGAAGCGCAAGAGAATGTATTCGTGAAGACAGAGTGATGGAATGCTGGAAGACAACGGAATGTTGCGTCCGTGTGTTAGGCTGAGTGAGTGGTATGTGTGAACTAGGGTTGTGGTAGAGCGCGTTGTGCATAAGGTAATGCTATGTACGTGTCTGTATTAGATATCAATATAGGATTCACACACGCACACGCACATGTATGTATGTACGTGTGTGTGTATATCTATATGTATATCTATATATGTATATCTGTATCTGTCTATCTATCTATCTGTCTATCTATCTGTCTATCTGTCTATCTATCTATCTATCTATCTATCTATCTATCTATCTATCTATCTATCTATCTATCTATCTATCTATCTATCTATCTATCTATCTATCTATCTATCTATCTATATATATATATATATATATATATATATATATGAGTGTGTGTGTGTGTGTGTGTGTGTGTGTGTGTGTGTGTGTGTGTGTGTGTGTGTGTGTGTGTAGTGTGTGTATATATGCATATATATATATATATATATATATATATATATATATATTATATATATATATATATATACATATATATATATATATATATATATTATATATATATATATATATATTATAATATATATATATTATATATATAATATATATATATATATATATATATATATATATATACATATATATATATATATATATATATATATATATATATATATATATATATATATATATATATATATCATATGTTCGTGATTGCTTTCTTTTGTTATTCAGAACCCTAGAAATATATATATATAATAAATACATGGACAATTCCAAAAAGTGCAATTTCAGTCGAGATACAAAGAGACCGAATTAGAAGACCTATCTCGTGACAGCCATTGCCTTCCAGGTCCTGTGTGGAGACATCGCCCAGGTCAACATCTGGGGTCACGCCCTGTCTGACCCCGAGATCAGGGCCATGGCGGAGTGTGCGGAGTCAGGTCAGGGCGATTTGTTCAACCTGGAGCGTGTGAACATGCAGGCCTTTGGTGGTGTGGCTAAGACTACGGTTTCGTTGACGGAACTGTGCAAGTGAGGAATTTTTTTTTCTTTTTTTTTCTTTTTAACTGTGCAAGTAAGGAATGATTTTCCTTTTTTTCTTTTTAACTGTGCAAGTAAGGAATTATTTTCCTTTTTTCTTTTTAACTTTGCAAGGAATTATTTTCCTCTTTTTTTAACTTTGCAAGTAAGGATTTTTTTTACTTTGCAAGTAAGGAATTATTTTCCTTTTTTGCTTTTTACTGTGCAAGCTTTTTATTTCCTTTTTAACTGTGCAAGCAAGGAATTTATTTATTTCCTTTTTAACTGTGCAAGCAAGGAATTATTTATTTTCCTTTTTAACTGTGCAAGCAAGGAATTATTTATTTCCTTTTTAACTGTGCAAGCAAGGAATTATTTATTTCCTTTTTAAACTGTGCAAGCAAGGAATTATTTATTTCCTTTTTAACTGTGCAAGCAAGGAATTTTTATTTCCTTTTTAACTGTGCAAGCAAGGAATTATTTATTTCCTTTTTAACTGTGCAAAGGAATTATTTATTTCTTTTTAACTGTGCAAGCAAGGAATTATTTTTTCCTTTTTAACTGTGCAAGTAAGTATTTTTTCTTTTTAACTGTGCAAGTAAGGAACTATTTTTTTTTCTTTTTAATTGTGCAAGTAATTGTGTATATGTATTTTTTTCTTCTTTAACTGTGCTTGTAAGGAAAGATTATTTTTTGTTTATGAAGATTTGATTATTTAAAAGAAGAATGAGATTTAGTGGATCAGCGAGAACGAATAAAGATAAGAGTATATAGCATGTCCATTCCTTTTCTATCCTTACCTCTTTCTGTCTACTCTCTCGCCATCTCTCAGTTCAGTCATCTGTCTTTCTCTATAAGTATGTCTATATTTATTTTTATCTATCAACCTATCTCTATATAAATGGATACAAACAGAAACACACACAGACATACATACACAGACACACACACACACACACACACACACACACACACACACACACACACACACACACACACACACACACACACACACACACACACATATATATATATATATATTATATATATATATATATATATATATATATATATATATATCTGTCTCTGAAGATTAAGTTGCAGATATCTATCTTAGCAGTAACCTAAGATCCACATACTAGAAATCTGGCACGCATATAGGGATAACAAGGATGATAATAGCATATTAATTTGATGAAAAAGTTATTGATGCCATGGAAGCTAGAAAGATTTGACGAAACCTCCTTCCTTTTGCTGAAACAATTGCTACTGAAAATTAGCTCGATTATTAAAAGTAGATCATACATTCAACACTACTAAATACCTATCAATACCTCAGACTCTCAATTTTTCCAGTATATACTATATATATATATATACATATGTATATATCTATAATATTAATATATAATATATATATATATATATTATATATATATATATATATATATATAGAGAGAAGAGAGAGAGAGAGAGAGAGAGAGAGAGAGAGAGAGAGAGAGATACTGATTCTGTTAAGTTGGTTGATTAGAAAGCGACAGGGCGGGATTCAAGTTTACCGTGAAAGGTGCTCAACAAATAAATAACTTTAAAATGTACAGAAATTTGGTGGTGTAAATTTCGATTTTTTTCAGTATGGCTCATTATATAGCTTACAACAATAATAATAATAATGATAATGATAATGATAATAATAATAATAATCATCTACCGAAGACCTCTTCTACAAATATCTATTTAAAGCAACCTGGAAATAAAGCGAAGATCCAAAGCTGAAACAGCAACCATTATGAGGAGAGGAACTACTCTGTGAAGACCATCTTTTGCAGTTGTGATTATTTAGTCCTCAGAAAGAAATATGCATTTTGAACACTCCTTTCGTTCTCGCTGCCTGTCGTTTGTGATTTTATTTGTCTCAGATCCAGAGGAAGTATATGCCAGTCTTGTGTTTTTGTTCTGATTTGAAATGTCCTCTTAATAAATCTTGTATGGATTATTTTAGATATCACCGTATAGTTCAGACGAAATGTGTCTGCTAGCCTTCGTTTCCTTCGCCTGATTGAATATTCATATAAAAAAATATATCTATATTAGCGAGATTGATGTGATCGACATCAAATCATTTATATATGATAATTCTATGTGTTTGTATTATGTATAGTAATGAGACTGATTTCCAACAGGACCCAAGAACGTTTCCATGTGTTACTGGAACACAGAACCTTTGAAGAAGCTCGCTTGATGTGCCATCTCCTCGGCCTGACCATGACGGTGCCGACCAGTGACGAAGAGAACACCCAGTTGTTCACTGAGCTTCTGCCTGTGGTTGAGACCTGCAGCAGTAGCATTTGGAAAGTGTGGCTTGGGATTTCCGATCTCGCTGAGGAGGGAGTGTGGATGCACCTGGAGCAACAGAAACAGATTGAATACGAAAACTTCAAACCTCCTTATCCCTTCGGTGGCCTCAAACTGAACTGTGGCTCGATGCTAGGCGATGGGTTTTGGGGAGACGAGAACTGCAGCGAGAGGAAGTGCTACTCGTGCACTCAGAGGCCTTCCGATTATCTAAACCTCCGAGGCCTTTGCTTCGTCGACGAGCATCAGACGAGGTTTTATCTCGAGGGTCGTAGGGACGAACGGCCTCTTTTCCGAGGGTTTTACGACCATATCATCTTCTGGGAGAAAGAGAGCGGAAAATGGTTCATACAGAACGTGCATACCAACTCCACGCTCGTTTGGTTCGAGGTCCTCAACAATCACGATTATCCGCTCGGTCTGAGGGAGTGGACCACCCAGGACCAGCTGTGCGGGGTTCAGGCGGACACGAAAGTCTCTCTGAGCCTTTCAGCGTGTTCCTCCAGCCAGTTCATGTGTTCCTCCGGCCAGTGCATCGCCATGGACCGTCGCTGTAATCTCCGCCATGACTGCATCGACGGTTCCGACGAGGACGGCTGCGAAGTGGTGAGTCCGGGCACGGGCTACCGACGCCACCTCCCGCCCATGGACCCCAGCGGCCTCGTCCTCACCATCACGCCCACGATCCTCATCAACCGCTTTGTTGACATCGACGACATCAGCATGACCGTGGCCTTGCAGCTCCGCATCATACTGGAGTGGAACGACGGCAGAATTAACTTCAGGCACCTCCGCAGCGAGAAGAAAACGATTCTGACGGAGAAAGAGATGGGGCGAATATGGGTCCCGCAGTACCAGCTGGCGGACGTCGAGGGGGGGAGGCCCGAGGTGCTGGAGCGGGTGGTCTCCGTCAGCGGCGCCAGCAACCCCGTGTTTCCTGACCACAACTCCGTTATCATGGGTTAGATATGTCCGGTGTAAATACGTGTGGAATTATTATTCTAGAATTACGGAATGCCGTTTTCTCATTCAGTTTATGTCTAGATGGTCAGAGATCTTTGTCTTGTTTTGTATCAAATGGCTTCATTATATCATGGTCTCACCTTTTTTTTCTGTTTTCATTCCTTTTCAGACTGGGATTATCCTGGTTTCAACAACAGCCTGATTTTAGACGTGCAGCATCTGGCCCGGTTCGCCTGTGCCTTCGAGCTTTTCTCCTATCCTTTCGACATTCAGCGGTGCAGCTTCCAGCTCCGTCTGTCCACCGCCTACGACAGCAACGTCCAGCTGTCCAGCACAAACAGAACCGTCTTGTACAACGGGTCTCGAGAACTCGTCATGTACAGCGTCCATAACATCATGATTCGAGCCAGCGGTTCGAGAGAGCACCTGGTCGTCGAGTTCGAGCTCCACCGGCGCCAGGGGATGATCCTCCTCTCCACCTTCCTGCCCTCGATGTTGCTCCTTCTGGTGAGCTGGGCGACGCTCTTCGTCAAGCTCGACGCCCTGAACGTGCGGGCGGTGATGTCCCTCACCACGCTCCTCGTCCTCTACACCCTCGCGACCAACGCCTCCCGCCTCCTGCCAGCCACGGCCACCGTCAAGCTCGTCGACATCTGGTTCCTGTTCATCATCGTCCTCCTGTTCTTCAACATCATGATCCACATCTTCGTGACCGAGGGGGAACTCAGGTCGTTATTCAGGATCGCCAGTAAGCCCTGCAGGGTTGTGAAGGTGGAACCCCTTTCGCTTGACGTAAGGATTTCGAAGACCATATTGTTCCTCAGGGTCTACCGAGTGCTCCTAATGCCCGCCATCGTGCTGTTGTTTAATATTGTCTTTTGGGTCAAGTGTCTCTTAGTCCTCTGAAGGATGAACCGCATTCATGTTGACAAATGTAGAGAAGGTGAGAATGAGAATAAAAATCTTCTCAGTACAGTATTCATGTTAGACAAATATAGAGAAAGTATGAATGAAAATTATCATCTTTATAATACAAGAGATGTATTTGGCCGGTTTCGAATACATCTTCGTCAGAAATACATGAAATACAGAAATGCAAATGCAGAAATCCGTGTATTTCTGACGAAGATATATTCGAAACCGGTCAGACACATCTCTTGTATTGTGAAGACATTCCTTCTCATTCATACCTTTTCCACATTCTCTGAAGGCTCTACATCACAGAGTCTCTATGTACAGTAGCATAACATTTCCTCTCGTCCCTTCACATGTTCACACAATCACAGCTTTATTTTGCTTTTCATTCATACCTCATCTTTATCCTTGAAGACCGTAAACACATTAATGATGTTGAGTCTGCCTGAACATTCCGTGTAATCATCTCTATATTAAAAGGATAATGTCATTTGAATATTAGTCATCCCTAAATCTTTATTCAGCCGCCCTTATATGTTTTATAAACAATTTACTATTGTTTGCTCATGCTAAATCATACAAGACAGAACACATAATACAATATGTATAACGTTTTTATATAAACCAATTATTTTATATCTATATGTATGCATATGATATATACATACAAAAATACATATATATATATATATATATATATATATATATATATATATATATATATATATATATATATATATATATATACATATATATATATTATATATATATATATATATATATATATATATATATATATATATATATGTGTGTGTGTGTGTGTGTGTGTGTGTGTGTGTGTGTGTGTGTGTGTGTGTATAGATAGATAGATAGATAAGTAGATAGATATACGTGTGTGTGTGCTTGTATATGTGTATGTGTGTGTGTATATACTCCTATGTGTGTGTGTGTGTATACTCGCATGTGTGTGTGAGTGTGTGTACATGTCCGAACCTTTTGCGGCACACCAATTAAAAACCTCCGCCCTTCGGACAATGCTGTATTGGACCGACTTTGGCACTATTTACATCCAGCCTTCTTCTCTATTCATATGACATGCTTAGCGAGTTATAGGGTAAATATAAGCAATGGAGACCAGGTTGTTGGACTTTAGATTTTAGAGATATTCAGATATCTAATTACATTGATCGTTCAGTGGACAAAAAAGAGGTTTATCCAAGAGATCTCAGCTCCTTAATCCGCAATACACGGTTCAGGGTCAGACATGTACAATGGTAAATGGATATTTTTATTTGTGCACGCAAGCATATTCCCTGCTCACTCTTTTTATTTTTTTTTATTTTTTATTTTTTTTCAAATTTTCACGCGAAAAAACAACAACGAATGTAACCGCGGAAATTCTGCAATATAAACTATTCGATTAATCAAACGAATTGCTCAGCTTTTTTTTTATTATTATTATTCCTTTGCTGGTTTATCGCATTCTTGTTAAAAGGCATTTAATTGCAGTGACTAATCATTTCCAGCAATTGTATCCTCTTTATCCTCTTGTAATAAAACCGGATATACTGTCCTTAGCGTTTTATTATCCGTATTGAGGTCCGTGTCATCGTACACAGAGCGGTTCGCGATAATGAAATACGAAATTAATGAAGGAGAGGTTTTTATTATGTTTACACTCGTTTTTTTCTCAAATGTTCGTGACTGGAGAATTGGCGTTGGTGGTGATAAACAAGGTGGTGATAAAACAGCAACATGGCGAAGGTGGTGATAAACAGGAAACATGGCGAAGGTGGTGATAAACAAGGAACAAGGCAAAGGTGGTGATAAACAGGAAACATGGCGAAGGTGGTGATAAACAGGAAACAAGGCAAGGTGTGATAAACAGGAAACATGGCAAAGGTGGTGATAAACAAGGAACAAGGCAAAGGTGGTGATAAACAGGAAACATGGCGAAGGTGGTGATAAACAGGAAACATGGCGAAGGTGGTGATAAACAGGAAACATGGCAAAGGTGGTGATAAACAAGGAACAAGGCAAAGGTGGTGATAAACAAGGAACAAGGCAAGGTGGTGATAAACAGGAAACATGGCAAGGTGGTGATAAACAGCAAGGCAAAGGTGGTGATAAACAGGAAACATGGCAAAGGTGGTAAACAAGGAACAAGGCAAAGGTGTGATAAACAGGAACATGGCTGGTGATAAACAGGGTGGTGACATGGATAAACAGGAAACATGTGGTGATAAACAAGGAACAAGGCAAACAAGGCAAAAGGTGGTGATAAACAGGAAACATGGCAAAGGTGGTGATAAACACATGGAAGGTGGTGATAAACAAGGAACAAGGCAAGGTGGTGATAAACAGGAAACATGGCAAGGTGGTGATAAACAG
Organism: Penaeus vannamei; assembly: GCF_003789085.1. NCBI lineage: Eukaryota > Metazoa > Arthropoda > Malacostraca > Decapoda > Penaeidae > Penaeus > Penaeus vannamei. Next base: position 1,171,967 of record NW_020870777.1, on the reverse strand, counting down.
GAAGGCAAAGGTGGTGATAAACAGGAAACATGGCAAAGGTGGTGATAAACAAGGCAAAGGTGGTGATAAACAGGAAACATGGCGAAGGTGGTGATAAACAGGAAACATGGCGAAGGTGGTGATAAACAGTGGCGAAGGTGGTATTACAAGGAACAAGGCAAAGGTGGTATAAACAGGAACAGGCGAAGGTGGTGATAAACAGGAATGGCGAATAAACAGAAACATGGCGAAGGTGGTGATAAACAAGGAACAAGGCAAAGGTGGTGATAAACAGGAAACATGGCGAAGGTCAGGAAACATGGCGAAGATAAACATGGTGGTGATAAACAGAAACATGGCGAAGGTGGTGATAAACAGGAAGGCAAGGTGGTGATAAACAGGAAACATGGCGAACAGTGAACAGAAACATAACGTAACTGGTTATAAATAAGGAACACTGTATATGGAATGAAGGTCGAGGTACAGCGAGTAGTACTTTTTTTTTTTTTTTTTTTTGCGAGGAAATATTTCACTATAGCTATACGAAATACGTTTAGCTGTTGTTCTAGTAATGGTTTTGATGTCTTCCTTCCACACGAGGCTATCGGAGGAACAAAACCTGTCGGTGTTTGGTAAGATGAGAAAATTCTATGGTAAAATTTTACAACCATAAAGAAAAAATAAGCACGGACTAGGAGGAATACACGCGAACAAAGATAAACATAAACACATCCGCAATGACCACATAAACACACACACGCATACACACACACAGACATATAAACACACTCACACACGCAATCATATAAACACACACAAATACAAACATATAAACACACTCACACCCACATATATATATCAACACACAAACACGAACATAAACATATTCACACAAATATAAACACACACACACACAAACATATAAACACACACACATTAACACAACATAAACATATAAACAAATTCGCACACATATAAACACAAATACACGCAAACATATAAAAACACACCACATAATATATATATATATATATATATATATATATATATATATATATATATATATATATAAACACACAC
>NW_020870777.1:1163408-1165908 GCF_003789085.1 Penaeus vannamei | reverse complement strand
AGTGCAAATGAATCAGAAAGAATAAGAAATAGATTATTCAGTGAATAATTGAAGAGCCTTAATCAGCCAAGTAGCCATTCAGACCAAGAACCAATTTATGTTTAGATTTATCGCTATTTTGTTGTTATTTTTGTTATTGCCATCACTTCATTGCTATTATCGTTTTTGTTGTTGTTGTTGTTACTTTATTAATGATTACTTTTATTGGCATTTTATTGGCATTATTGTTGTTTTGTTATTATTATTATGGTAATTATTATTACTATTATTATCATTATCATTATTATCATCTTTATATTAATTATCTTAATAATGATTATTATCATAATCATTATTATTGTTATTATCATTATCGTTATCATCATTGCTGTTCCTGCTTTTGTTGTCGTTACTAATATTGTTTATCATTTTCTTTATTATCATCGTTATTTTATTTCATTATTGTTATTATTTTCATCATCATTATTGTCATTATTATTATCATTATTGTTATCATTATTATTATCGTTATCATTATTATTATCATTTTCATTATCATTATCATCATTAATAACATCATTATTAACATTCATTATTATTAATACCATTATTATTGCATTGCTCAGCATTATTATTGTTATTTCATTATTCTTATTATAAATTATTGTTATTATCATTGTAATTATTATATTATCATTATCATTTATCATCATCATTATAATATTATTTTATTATTATCATCATCATTATTTCATCATCAGCTTTATCTTTATTAATTCCAACATTACCATTATTATTATTATGGCTATTATTATTGTTATTATCATTATCCCTGAGATAACTATTGTTTTTTGGTAGTGTTGGTATGTTTGTTTTTTTTTGTGAGAAGGATTACTACAAAGTTATAAACATCTTTATGAAATTTTAACCAAAAGTGCCATTATTTTTTTTTTTTTTTTTTTTTTTTTTTGGTGATACGGATCATGTGACACTATTGCCTTGGCGGAGGTATGCGCTCTCTGGCTGCTTCTAATTATTGGTATTATTATTATCATCGTTGTTTTTATCATTATTACTATTAGTAGTAGTAGTATTGATATTATTGTATTGTTGTTGTTGACGCCTTTATTATTTGTTATTATCTTTATTATTGTTATTGTTCGTTTATATAATCTTTTTATCATGATGATGACTATTATAATTAAAATCACTTTATTTTTTATCATTATCGTTGTTGATGTTGTTATTATTTATTATTATATCAATATTATTATTGTTATTATTGTCATTAGTATTGTTATCATTACTATCATTATTCTTAGTATCTCCAATATCATTATCATAATTACCATACTTAATATTATTATTATCATTACCAATATTATTATGGACATTATTATTACCATCAATGTTGTTATCATTATGACTGCAGTATTATTGTTAACTTTATCAATAGCATTATTATCATCTATATCATTATTATCATTATCTGTATCATCATACAATTATTTTAGATTGCTTTGTTCATATCATGTTTATAGGAATATCAGTATCCAATCAGAAGACCCATTTACTTATATCATTTTTTTTTTCATAAAAAAAAATGAAACGCGAGCAAATCAATGTCAATAATGGAAATTTACATATACTTTATCTTTGATGTTATTCTATTCAATAATCAGCTTGACGGCAAGATTAAAAGTGTAAATAGCTTTTCATTTGTCAGTATAATCTTAGGCCAGCGAAAAACAGTATATTATCTGTTCTGGTTGAACAGATAATATACTGTTATCATATAATGGTATATCTTATAATGGTATAAATATACCATATAATGGTATATCATATAATGGTATATCATATAATGGTATATCTTATAATATAATGGTATATCTTAAGTGTAGACGTACAAACTCTGGTAAGATTAGGATCCCCCAAATCTCATCTTATTTTAATTAGCTGATATCTAATACCAATATTTAGCTTTTGTATTTTTGAAAATAGTATAAAACATTTCATTTATTGTTTTGTGTGTGTGTGTGTGTGTGAAATTTGCATTCCTCGCCATTTTTGTTTTTTTTTCACAAAGGAGACGTATTGGAACAGAATTAAGTTGCCAGTAACATAGATCTTGAATTTAGACGAAATATATGATAACAACCCCATCATAGACCTAGAATTCCATAACCAAACAGACACAGAATAACCGACCAACCCTTAAACCGACAAATAAACTTGGATAGAGGGGGTAAGGACGACCATAAAAGACACACGAGTAGCGAAGTCTCGGCATGTGGGTGGGGTCTCATCAGCTTAAACGAGTTTGATGATGTATAAATTGAAAGACGTTGTGCTTGGTAGCAGCGGCGGGCACAGATGTTATACCGAGGGCTTTGTGTTGCGGAATAAAACGCGGGTTTTGAAGGTAGACTTAAATGTACTAATGCACGATGGATAAAAGTGTTTATGGTCACTGTATGGAGTTTATATCATCGTTGTTGGGATATGTTTGATATAACGG
>NW_020870777.1:1148408-1155908 GCF_003789085.1 Penaeus vannamei | reverse complement strand
TCCAAAACACAACGTACCTAAATCATTTCACCAAAAAAAAAAAAAATCTTTTTACATTTTGTCACATCCAACACGCTCTCATGTAGAGGAAAATCACATATAATTTATATAGAACTGAGAAGATGAGAGAGCATGCAGGTGCGACTACGCGAGATGACAGAATAATGACAACCTATAGACATGATGCTGACAGTACTGGATGAGACATGAGAGAAGACATGATGGTGGAGATGACATTACAAAGGCGAGGGAAGACGGCAGACATGGCGCTGCCTGCACGGGTCGAAGCAGCATTTCCTGGAGGCTGGGCACTTGGAGTCACTGCTGCAGGCGATGGGGAGGACGCAGCCGGAGCAGCCAATCTCCAGAGGCGGCCACCTGCCCATCTTCACTGTGGGGGCAGAGGGTGGCGCGTTGTTATTAGCGACTCTTCGTATATGAGGAGTGTGGGTTTTTGAGGGAAGGGAGGAGGGAGGGAGGAGGGAGGAGGAGATGAAAGGAAGGTGAGAGGAGGGAGGGAGAGGAAGGGATGGGAGAACCTAAGGCAACAGTGACCATTCATGATGAACAGATTGCAACGGGAACANATATATATATATATATATATATATATAAACAAAAAATACATGTAGAAAATGTGAAGACAGAAAGGAAAAGAGGTTGGCAATATGGAAAATAAGATAAGCCAAATAAAGTAGAGATGAAACCAAAAAACGGCTACATGAACACAGTAACGAGAACAGTCGAATGCCTAAAATCAGTCTAGGAAAAGATGTTTAAAAAAAATGGAGTAATGATTCCGAAAATAAAAAGTAGAAACGAAGTTCGTATGCAAAGCATCTTCCTTAGGTAGCCTTGAGTCGTATATACCTGTCTGTTCAAACCACCACGTTGAACGAACGGGTTTTGGCCCTTATCGGAGGTGTATTTCCGACTGACTTTTCCTGGTTAAGGTGAACGCTCGAGGGATATGGGGGGAAGGGGGAGAGAGGATAGGGGAGGGTTGGGGGAGTGGAGGGAAGAGGGCTGGGCTGGGGGAGAGATTGGGGGGAGGGGCACTTCTTCCTTGAATGGATGTCTTGGCGTTTTGGTATTTTCCCCCTTTTTCATATACCGTTGATAAAATAAAATAAAAAAGAAAAAAAACACCCACATTCCGCTCTAGCTGTCTGGATGGTGGAGTCACGCATGCGAGGGAGCTGCCGCGTGTCACTCGGCTCCTGTCTTCATCTCCTGGGGACACGATATGGCNTGGGAGGAGAGAGGGAGAGAGGGAGGGAGAAGTAGGGAGAGCGCATGGGAGAGGGAGAGAGAGAGAGAGTGAGAGACGGGAGAGAAACAGAACAGGTAGGACAGACAGCAGACAGAGAAGACAAGAGCAGACAGACAGCAAGAGAAAGAGAAAGAAAAAAAAATCCTCAATCTAGTTATGAAATATATTATCTTATAAACAGTCTTCATAAACCTAACCTCTATATATAGAACTTATATCAAAAATAATCAAATGTCCTTGAGAATTACAGATTTCCCAATACATATCATAGAGTTTACATCCAGTCACACGCATTGTCTCATAAACCTACATCATAATATCATTACAAATTATATCCTATTCGAATACCATTAAGTCTCATGAATTTACGTAATGCATACTATAAAGTTTATATTATTCTAATCCATTAAGTTCAGTGAAATAAAAACTCTGCCTCACAAATTTGTCTTAGAGGAAATTATATATTACCGGACGTTGTACAAGGTTTTTAAGTTAGGTTAAGTTAGGTTGAGTAGAGCTGAGAGAGAGAGGAGAAAGAGAGAGTAAGAAGAGAATAGGAAAGAAAGAGAGAGACGGAGAGTAAGAAAGAGAGAAGGAAAAGGGAAAGAAAAAGAGACGAGAGGAGAAGACGAGAAGAGAGAGAGAGAGAGAAGAGAGAAGAAGCACGACGAGCAGAGATAAGAAAGAAGGAAGAGAGAAAAGAGAGAGAGAGAGAGAGAAGAAGAAGAAGAGAGAGAGAGAGAAGAAAGCAAAGAGGAGAGAGAGAGAGAGAGGAGAGGAAGCGAGAGAAAGAACAAGAGAAAGAGAGAAGAAAAGAGAAGAAAAGAGAGAAAAAGAAGAGGAAGAAGAGCGAAGAAGAGAGAAGAGAAGGAAGAAAATAACGAGAGAGAGAGAAAGAGAGAAAGTGAGAGAAGAGAGAGAAGAAAGAGCGAGAAAAAGAAAGACAGAGAAAAGCGAGAAAAAAAAAAAAAAAAAAGAAAGAGAGAGAAAGAAAGAGGACCTATTAAGTTGAGTCCTTCCAATCTCCCCATCTTTGAGTGCTAAAGTGATTCCATGATATTTTCAACTGTTTTATAATGATGGAATGGGTGACGGTCGTCCTTTACTTGGCTGTCGACCAAAACTATATTATTTATTTTCGTCGGCGCAGTGAATGGGCTGAGAAAAAAAAAAGATAAATAAGTAGAAAAATTGATAAAATTAAAATAAATAGATAAATAAAAATAAAAATGAATAAATAGATAAAGAATGAATAAATACAGATAAAGAAATGAAAATAAAATACCGATAATAGAAATGAATAAATACAGATAAATAAATGAATAAATACAGATAAAGAAATGAATAAATATAAGATAAGAAATGATAAATAGAAATAAATAAATATATATAAGTAAATGATAAATAAATAAATGAATAAAATGAAATTGAATGGGCAGCGATCTAATGCAGAGTCCACGCGAGAGGATGAAGAAAAAAATAGATAAATAAATAGAAAAAGTAGATAAAATAAAAATAAATAGATAAATATAAAAATGAATAAATAGATAAAAGAACATGAATAAATACAGATAAAGAAATGAATATTAGATACAAGAAATGAATAAATATGATAAAGAAATGAATAAATGATAGATAAAATAAATAATAAATACAATAGATATAAGTAATAGATTAATAAATAAATGAATAAATGAATGAATGGGCAGCGATCTTATGAAGAGTTCACGCGAGGAGCTGGAAAAAAAATAGATAAGTAAATAGAAAAAATATGATACAATTAAAATAAATAGATAAATAAAATAAAAATGAATAAATACAGATAAAGAAATGAATAAAATACAGATAAAGAAATGAAATAAACAGATAAAGAAATGATATAAATACAGATAATAGATAAATAAATAGAAAATAAATAGATATATATAAGTAAATAGATAATAAATAAATGAATAAAATGAAATGAATGGGCGATCTTATGAAGATCCACGCGAGAGATGATGAAAAAAAAATAGATAAATAAATAGAAAAATAGATAAATAAAAAAAATAGATAAATAAAAAATAAAAATGAATAAATAGATAAAGAATAAAAATAAATAGATAAATGATGAATAAATACAGATATAAATGAATAAATACAGCAATAAAGAAATGAATAAATACAGATAAAGAAATAAATAAATAGAAAATAAATAATATATATATATGTAAATAGATAAATAATAAAATGAATAAATGAAATGAATGGGCAGCGATCTTATGCAGAGTCCACGCGAGAGATGAGAAAAAAATAGATAATAAATAAAAAATAGATAAATAAAAAATAAATAGATAAATAAAAAGAATAAAAATGAAATGAATAAATAGATAAAGAAATGAATAAATACAGATAAAGAAAGATAAAGATAAAATGAATAAATACAGATAAAGAAATGAATAAATAAATAAATGAATAAATAGAAATAAATAAATATAATAAGTAAATAGATAAATAAATAAATGAATAAATGAAATGAATGGGCAGCGATTCTTATGCAGAGTCCACGCGAGAGATTGAAAAAAAATAGATAAGTAAATAGAAAAATAGATAAATAAAAAATAAATAGATAAATGAAAATAAAAATGAATAAATAGATAAAAAATGAATAAATTAAGATAAAAATGAATAAATACATGATAAAGATAAATGAATAAATACAGATAAAAAATGAATAAATACAGATTAGAAATGAATAAATAGAAAATAAATAAATATATATAAGTAAATAGATAAATAAATAAATGAATAAATGAAATGAATGGGCAGCGATCTTATGAAGAGTCCACGCGAGAGATGAGAAAAAAAAAATAGATAATAAATAGAAAAATAGATAAATAAAAATAAATAGATAAATAAAAATAAAAATGAATAAATAGATAAAGAAATGAATAAATACAGATAAAGAAATGAATAAATACAGATAAAGAAATGAATAAATAATAAAGAAATGAATAAATAATTAAATAAATATATATAAGTAAATAGATAAATAAGATAAATGAATGAATGAAATGAATGGCAGCGATCTTATGCAGAGTCCACGCGAGAGATGAGAAAAAAAAATAGATAAGTAAATAGAAAAATAAGATAAATAAAAATAAATAGAAAAATAAAAAATGAATAAATAAATAAATGAATAAATAAAAATAAATGAAAAAAATAAATATATAAATAATAAAAATAAATAAATTAATTAAAAAAAATAAATAAATTAAAAAAAAATAATAATATAAATAAATAGATAAATAAATAAATAAATGAAAAAAGTAATGATAATAATTTAAAAAATAATTAATTAAGAATTATTTTGACATGTATTCTAGAGGATGGATAAAACAAGATATAAAGAGTCGACTCGATAAGGAAACGAAAAAAAAAAAAAAACGTTATTGGAGAAAGTTCACCGACGAAACGAAAAAAAAAATTAAACAAAAATAGAAGAACGAAACGAAACGAACTCGAAAAAAAAAATAAACAAAAATAGAAGAAACAAAACGAAAAAATGTTACGAAAAGTCACATCACGAACCTTGGAAAAAAAAGAAATAAATAAAAACAAAAAAATAACGAAAATGTCACACCACGTAACTCGAAAACAAAATCTAAAATAACAGAGAGAGAAAAGAGAGAGAGAGAGAGAGAGAGAGAGAGAGAGAGAGAGAGAGAGAGAGACAGAGAGACAGAGACAGAGACAGAGATGACAGACAGACAGACAGAGCAGAAGAGAGACAGACAGAGACAGAGACAAGACAGACAGCACAGACAGAGACAGACAGCAGACAGACAGAGAGAGACAGACAGAGAGACAGACAGGACAGAAGAGGAGAGAGGAGGCACAGACAGAGAGACAGACAGACAGAGAAACAACAGACAGAAAGAGAGACAGACAGACAGAACAGACAGACAGAGAGAAGACAGACAGACAGACAGACAGAGACAGCGACAGACAGACAGGACAGACAGAACAGAGACAGAGGAGACAAAGACAGACATCAGCACACAGACACCAGAGACAGAGAGCATACTAACACACACAACAAAAAGATTAAAACGATAACCAGTCCCCACACCGTCTCCCAACGTGCTCCAGGACTCGCCTATCTTTTGCGATTCCGGCCTTCCACGCGATTCCCGCCGCACCGCCATTCCGACAGCTGGCGAGGACGGAACGCACCTGGCCAGCTTATCCGATTCCCAGCTGTTCTGTCGCGGGACGAGAAAGGGGGACGCACAGGTGAAAGCCAGGCTGGGGACGGGGCAGTGGCAAGGGACGCGTGGAAGGTAGGGCCCGGCCAACCATGGCCGGCCTAGGGAGGTGCGGGGGGGGAGAGAGGGTGGGGGAGGCCAGTAATGCAGGTTTCAAGTTGAGCAGGATGCGCACCACTATCGCATTCCACACTGCTAATTTCACCATCGCGCCTGCTATGGAAGGCGGGGGAGGGGGGAGGGAGGAAAGGGGCGAGAGGAGATAGGGAGGGAGGAGGGGGGAAGGAGGAAAGGAGGGAGAGGGAGCAGGGAGAATGGCAGCGCAGGGACACAACCTACCTATCGCAAGAAAAGAAAAACCAAGTAAACAGCGAAATAAGGAATACCGCAAACCAACAAGAAGCCACCGCCGAAACTAAACAACGAAAGGACAAAAAGAGAGGAAGGAAAACGGAGAAAAAGTGAGGGCAGAGGGTGGAAGGGGAGGGAGCAGGGAGAGGCGAGAGGGGAGAGGGGGAAATGGGGGGCAGAGAGAGATGTAAAAGAACACTGGAGGAGCAGCAGAGAGAAGGAAGAGAAAGCGAGAAAGAAAGAGGAAGGAGAGGAGATGGAAAGATCGATAAGGGAGACGAGAACAAGAGGGAGAGGAGAGACGAGAATCGAGGAAGAGTGTACGGAAGAGTGAGGAGAGAGAGAGGAGGAGAGAGAGAGAGAGAGGAAAAATTAGAGAGAGATGAGAGAGAGAGACAACTTGGTGTGTATGTGAATGGGGAAGGGAGAAGGGGAGGGATCGATAAAGGCTGGGAATAGAGAGTGTGGTTGGGAGACAGGAAGAGTGAAGATAGAGAAATATTAGATAATATCGTAGTATATAGTGAATACGAAGAAATAAGGTGTTGTGTGTGAAGACTGGTGTGTAGTAATGTATCTAGATATAGGATAATGTATCTAATATATTATTCAGTATATAGACTAAGTAGTACGCATATAATATAGAATAGAGATGAAGAGATGAAGATAGATATGTATACTATGATAGTAAGACGAGAGAGAAGAGAGAACGAGAGGAGAGAGGAGAGAATAATAGTGAAGAATATTAACTAATACTAATCTAATATAAAATAGGAGAAGGAGATAAGAAACTAACCAGATAGGTAGCTTTAAATCAAATATTCATAGTAAATTACATTTAAAAAATTATAACATAGACTAATAAATAAATTAATTTATACTTAGTATAATATCCCGTGTATATATAGAATAATATATATGTAATTAAAGCACACCACAACACACACACACACACACCACTACCACAAGCAATATAAAAATAGTAAATCCACGAAATTATATAAATTCGCTCATAATATTATATATAGATAAAACTAAACTATCACTTAATACACGCGTCTTCAACTAAATATATCTCGGTACTACACTAAAACTACATATAAATAACAATCAACAGATTAGTATATCAGACACAGCAATATAATATATTAGTATATATATATATATCAATATAATATATATAACGTTAATATATATAGGCAGATTCTTAAAACATTTTAAAAATACCAGTCCTTCAAGTATAATAGATATTATGCACTTATTTAATCCCACACACTTTCTCTTTTCCCTTCTCTCTCCCTTCCCTCCCTCCTCACGCCTCCACACCCCTTGCTCCCCCTCTCTCTCTCTCTCTCTGTCCCTCACCCTCCCTCTCCCCCCCTCCCCCCCTCTTCTCTCTCTCTCTCTTCTGTCTCTCTTCTCTCTCTCTCTCTCTCTCTCTCTCTCTCTCTCTCTCTCTCTTCCTCTCCTCTCTCTCTCTCTCTCTCTCTCTCTCTCTCTCTCTCTCTCTCTCTCTCTCTCTCTCTCTCTCTCTCTCTCTCTCTCTCTCTCTCTCTCTCTCTCTCTCCTCCTCTTCTCTCTCTCTCTCTCTCACGCCGTTATTTCTATGTCTACCACACACACTCTCAA
>NW_020870777.1:1130908-1133408 GCF_003789085.1 Penaeus vannamei | reverse complement strand
TTATTATTTATTATTTATTTATTATTATTTGATATCACTTTATTATTTATTATTTATTTATTATTATTTGATATCACTTTATTATTTATTATTTATTTATTATTATTTGATATCACTTTATTTTATTAATTATTTATTATTATTTGATAATCTTTGATTATTTATTATTTATTTATTATTTTTTGATATCACTCGTTATTATTTATATTTTATTATTTATTTATTATTTATTATTATGATATCACATTTATAATCACAGGTTTAATTAGGGGAGAGAAGTGGTGCAGAGCGGTGGGGAAGGGAGACTTGCCGCTTGCGTTTTAAAGGTCGTGAGAGAGAGAAAGGGGGAGGGAGAGGGGGGAGAGGGTGGAGAGAGAGAGAGAGGAGAGAGAGGAGAGAGAGAGAGAGAGAGAGGAAGGAGAGAGAGAGAGAGAGAGAGAGAGAGAGAGAGAGGGAGGGGAGAGAGAGAGAGGGAGAGAGAGAGAGAGGAGTAGAGAGGAGAGGGAGGGAGAGAGAGGAGGGGAAGGGTGAGTAAGGAGAGAGAGAGAGGGGAGAGGAGAGAGAGAGAGGCGAGGGGAGAGAAGAGAGAGGGGAGAGAGAGAGAGAGAGAGAGGAGGAGAGAGAAGAGAGAGAGAGAGAGAGAGAGAGAGAGAGGAGAGAGAGAGAGAGAGAGGGAAGGGGAGAGGGAGAGGAGGGGAGAGAGAGAGAGAGGAGAGAGGGGGAGAAGGGAGAGAGAGAGAGAAGAGAGAGGGGAAGAGGAAGAGGGGAGAGAGAGAGAGAGAGAGAGAGAGAGGAGAGAGGAGGAGAGAGAGAGAGAGGAGAGAGAGAGAGAGAGAGAGAGAGAGAGAGAGAGAGGAGAGAGAGAGAGAGAGGGAGAGAGAGAGAGAGAGGAGAGAGAGAGAGAGAGAGAGAGAGAAGAGAGAAGAGGGAGAGAGAGAGGAGAGAGAGAGAGAGAGGAGAGAGAGAGAGAGAGGGAGGGGAGAGAGAGAGAGAGAGAGAGAGAGAGAGAGAGAGAGAGGGAGGGAAGGGAGGCGGAGGAGGGAGGGCAGGGGTGAGGAGGGTGAGGGAGGGAGAGAGAGAAGAGAAGAGAGGAGAGAGAGAGAGANGAACAGGCAGGACAGACCAGACAGGACAGGCAGAGAGAGAAAAGAATGAGGAGAAAACAGAGAGAGAGAGAAAAAAAAAAAGATGAGAGAGATAGACAAAGAGAGAGCATCTTGTGCGTGAGCGTGTGTACTGGTAATGTGTGCATTACATTTTTTGTGTGTGTGCGCGCGCTGTGAAATGTTTGCCCATATGTGTCCCTTTGTATAATATTTCTCTGTGGGCGTTTGTATGTGCGCATATCTATTGTGGTACATCTATGTTGTGCGTGTGTGTTTTGTGTGTGTGTTGTGTTGTGTATGTTGTGTTTTGTGTGTGTGTGTGTAATGTGTGTGTGTGTATGTGTGTGTGTGTGTGTGTGTGTGGTGGTGCGTGTTTGTGTGTGTGGTGTGTGTGTGTGTGTGTGTGTGTGTGTGGTGTGTGTGTTGTCGTGGTGTGTCTTGTGTGTGTTGTGTGTGTGTGCGTTTGTGGTGTGTGTTTGTGTGTGTGTGTGTGGTGATCTGCCCGCCCTCCCCCCGCCGCGCTCGCAAAACCACCTCCCATAGCCCTTACCTCCTCCCCCCCGGACGCCACACGATTCTCGCCCTAACGACCCTGCCTGCAAGACGCCGGGCCGGCCGGACATCTCCATTTATCACCCTCTCTCGCCTTCTACCTCCTTTATCCCGCGTCTCGCCTTTTTTTTTTTTTTTTTTTCCGTCTTACAATCTTTTTTTTTTTTACGTTTGTTTTGGTTGCTGCGGATTTTGGGACGGGGCGGGACTCGGGGGGGGGGGGGGGGGGCGCGACACCCTAGGCTGGCTCTCGCTTGTCTTCTCGCTTTTTTTCTTTTCTCTCTCTCTTTCTCTCTTCTTTGTTTCTGTTTGTTTTGTTTGTTTTTGGCTCTCGCTATCTCTCGCTTTTTTTTTTTTCTCTCTCTCTCTTTCTCTCTTCTTTGTTTCTGTTTGTTTGGTTTTGTTTGTTGAAGTCTTTCGCTGTCTCTCGCTTTTTTTCTCTCTCTCTCTCTCTTTTTCTCTCTTCTTTGTTTCTGTTTGTTTGTTTGTTTGGGCTCTCGCTATCTCTCGCTTTTTTTTTTTTCTCTCTCTCTCTTTGTTTGCTGTTTGTTTGTTTGTTTTTGTTTGGGCTCCTCTCTCGCTGTTCTCGCTTTTTTTCTGCTTCTCTCTCTCTCTTTTTCTCTCTTCTTTGTTTTCTGTTTGTTTGTTTTTTTTGGGCTCTGCGCTATCTCTCGCTTTTTTTTCTCTCTCTCTCTCTTTCTCTCTTCTTTGTTTCTGTTTGTTTGTTTGTTTGGGCTCTCGCTATCTCTCGCTTTTTTTTTCTCTCTCTCATCTTTTCTCTTCTTTTGTTTGTTTGTTTTGTTTTTTTTGGGCTCTCGCTTTTTTTTTTCTCTCTCTCTTTT
>NW_020870777.1:1123408-1125908 GCF_003789085.1 Penaeus vannamei | reverse complement strand
ATCCTACTCGTCCTCTCGCGCCGTTCCTCTCCCACTCTTCGGATGGGATGCTGCGATGATGCCGAGTTAGTCACGCGCATCTACATTGCTAATTAGGGTAAACAGAGATGACACATAAAGAACAAACTGTCTCTAGGTGGCTTTGCTGCTGTTACCCTTGGGAGAAAGGGAGAGAGAGAAGGGGGAGGGAAAGGGAGAGATAGGGAGGGAAAGAGAAAGAGAGAGGGAGGAAGGAGGGGAGGGAGAGATAGGGAAAGGAAAGAGAAGAGAGAGGGAGGAAGGGAGAGAGGTGCCTTTGCTGCTGTTACCCTTGGGAGAGAGGGAGAAGGAGAAAGAGGGGGGGAGAGAAAGAGAGAGGGGGAGGGAGGAAAGGGAGAGAGGTGCCTTTGCTGGTGTTACCATTGGGAGAGAGGGAGAGGGAGGGAGGGAGAGGGAGGGAGAGATAGGGAAAGGGAAAGAGAAGAGAGAAGGAGGAAGGGAGGGAGGGAGGGAGAGATAGGGAAAGGGAAAGAGAAAGGAGAGGGAGGAAGGGAGAGAGGTGCCTTTGCTGGTGTTACCATTGGGAGAGAGGGAGAGGGAGGGAAAGGGAGAGGGAGGGAGAGATAGGGAAAGGGAAGAGAGAGAGAAGGGGAAGGGAGGGAGGGAGGGAGAGATAGGGAAAGGGAAGAGAAAGAGAGAGGGAGGAAGGGAGAGGGTGCCTTTGCTGCTGTTACCCTTGGGAGAGAGGGAGAAGGAGAAAGAGGGGGGGAGAGAAAGAGAGGGGGAGGGAGGAAGGGAGAGGTGCCTTTGCTGGTGTTACCCTTGGGAGAGAGGGAGAGGGAGAGGGAGGGAGGGAGGGAGAGATAGGGAAGGGAAGAGAAAAGAGAGAGGGAGGGAGAGAAGGAGAGAGAGAGAGAGAGAGAGGGAGGGAGAGAAGGAGAGAGAGAGAGAGAGAGAGGAGAAAGAGGGATAGAGAGAGGGGAGGGAGGGAGAGGAATATGGAGAGAGGGAGATGGAGGGAGCGAGATAAAGTTAGGGAAGAAGGAAGGAGAGGGAGAAGGAGGGTAGGGGGTGGGAGAGAATGTTGGAAGGGAGAGGAGAGAGAGAGGGGGGGGGGGGTGGAGAGAAAGAGAGAGAGGGATAGAGGGAGAAGGAGGGTAGGGGGGGAGAAAATGTTGGGAGGGAGAGGAGAGAGAGAGAGGAAGAGAAAAAGAGAGAGAAAGAGAGAGAGGGAGAGAGAGAGAGAGAGAGAGAGAGAGAGAGGGTTGGGGTTATCGATATATAAACAAAATAGCTTCTGTTCATACATATTTGCGTCTGTGAAACTCCTTCTTCGGGATCTTCTGCTAACTGGCAAGGGATAGAATGGAGAATGACAAGAAAATGGATAAGGAGAAAAAATGAGAGAGAAGGAGAGAGAGGGAAAGAGAGAGTTAAAGAAAGAGAGAGAGAGAAAAGAGAGAGAGAGAGAGAGAGAGAGAGAGAGAGAGAGAGAGAGAGAGAGAGAGAGAGAGAGAGAGAGAGAGAGAAGAGAGAGAGAGGGAGGGGTGAAAAGAAGGGAACAAGAGAATGAGGAAAAAGAAAAAGGAGAGAGAGGGAAAGAGAGAGGTAAAAGAAAGAAAGGGAGAGAGAGAGAGAGGCGAAAAAGAAGGGAACCAAGAGAATGAGGAAAAAAGAAAAAGAAGGAGAGAGAGGGAAAGAGAGAGGCAAAAACAAAGAAAGGGAGAGAGAATCGAAAAAGAAAGGAACCAAGAATATGATGGAAAAAAGGAAAGAGATTGAAAAACGGCTAGAAGAAGAGAACAAGAGAGAAGGAAAGAGAAAGAGAGAAGAAACGAAAAGAAAAAAAAAGAGAACAAGAGTAGAAAGAAATGTGTTTCCTTCAAGCGGGTAATTCTGGACGGATGTCAGAGAGAGAGAAAAGAGAGAGAGAGAGAGAGAGAGAGAGAGAGAGAGAGAGAGAGAGAGAGAGAGAGAGAGAGAGAGAGAGAGAGAGAGAGAGAGGGAGAGAGAGAGAGAGAGAGAGGGGGAGAGAGAGAGAGAGTGTAATAAATCTCGAGTCTTATTCAACGGATGTCAGAGAGACAGACAGACAGACAGAGAGGGAAAAAGAGACAGAGAGAGAGAGAGCGAGAGCACTGAGTAATGATATTAAATAGTATGCATTGGGTCTCCAGTTATCAGCAGGCAGAACATACTCGTCTGAGCACGTCCGAGATGACACGGCGCCGTACTCTGGGTCCGCGAGAGACATGTCAACTTTTGCGTGTGGATTCATGTCATTAATTTCATGCCAGGGTGTCGTCATGGCCAGTGTTTAGCTTTATTCCGCGGGCGTTTCCTTAACTTTGAGGATATTGAGGCGAGGTATGAGGCAAGAACAGACAGTAATCAGATTTAGAATCAAAATATTTATTTCGTTAGTTACGAGGGTAATCCGGTTTACGTGAAGAGTAGTTTCGCTTCACAGATAGATATGAGATAGATAGATTAAATGAATGGTAATATATTCAGGTTGCTC
>NW_020870777.1:1113408-1115908 GCF_003789085.1 Penaeus vannamei | reverse complement strand
CATAATTACAGGGGTTTCCTTGTTGATTTAGCTGTCGCTGCTTCCTCCTGTGCCTCCCCCCCCCTCTTCCCCCCCTCTCCCTCCTCTCTCCTGTGCCTCCCCCCCTCTTCCTCCCCTCCTGTGCCCCCCCCCTCTTCCCTCCCCTTCCTGTGCCCCTCTCCCTTCCCTCCCTCCTGTGCCCCCCCTCTTCCCTCCCCTCCTGGGCCTCCCCCCCTCTTCCCTCCCCTCTCCTCTCCTCTCCCTTCCCCTCTCCTCCTCTTTCTGCCCTTTCTCTCCCCTCCCTTCTCCTGCCCTTCCACGCTCCTTCTCTACTCTGTCCTACCTACCTCACCCTCCCTTCCCTCTCCCCTCCCCTCCTGTCCCTTCCCTCCCTCCCCTCCCCTCCTCTCCGCTCCCTCCCTTCATCCACCACTCCTCCCTCCCCCTCCCCTTCCCTCCCTTCATCCACCCCCTCTCCCCCATCCCACCCACCCCACAAAGGTATTTTATTAATGAAGTTATCAATAATGCGGGTTGTGGGTGCTTTTAAGGGGGTGGGGGTGAGAGAGGGAGGGAGGAGGGGGTGGGGGCGAGGGAGGAAAGGGATAGGGGCGAGGAAGACAGGGGGTAGGGGCGATGGAGGGAAGGGGGATAGGGGGCGAGGGAGGGAGGGGTAGGGGTGAGGGAGGGAAGGAGGGTGGGGACCAGGAGGAGGGGGGTGGGAGGACAGGGAGGAGGGAGTGGGGACAAGGAGGAGGGAAAGGGGGTGGGGACCAGGGGGGGAGGGGTGGAGGAGGGAAGGAGGAGGGGGAGGAGGGAGGGAAAAGGGGGTGGGGGCAAGGGAGATGGGGGCAGGGCGTAAGGGTGATGGAGGAAAGGGTACGGGTGAGGAGGAAGGGGCTAAGGGTGATGGAGGAAAGGGAAGGGGCGAATAGGGAGCGGGAGCGAGGAAAGGAGGGAGGGGGAGTGGAGCAAGGGAGGGAGACTATCCAGGCATCCATACGCGCTGTCGTGAATGAGTGAGGGAGTAGGAGCGAGGAAGGAGGAGGGAGGGAGGAAGGGGGGGAGGGGGGGCTGTCCGGACGTCCCAATACGCGCTGCCGTAAAAGAAATTCGTGGATCCCGGAGCGTCGGCGAAGGGCGTCCGTGCCTCCTCCTTCAGCTCCCGGGCGAAGGAAGGACAAGGAGGAGTCCTTCGGGTGCAGAGGAGGACAAGGAAGAGAGGGGGGGGGGGGCGGGGCGGGGGGGCGGGGGGCGGGGCGAGCGGAGACGCCTCGGAAAAGCCATCATCTACGGGTATTGTGTTTGGAGAAAAGGTTAGCGCGCATACACCCAAACAAACAAACGCATAAACAAACATACATGCACAAAAAAGACATAGACGAACAAACAAACAATCAAAAGCACAAATAAATAAATAATTACAAGCACAAATATACACGCATACTCAAACAAACAAACAATCACAAACGACAACAAACAAACACATATACACACAAACATACAAACAAAACGTACACGCACACACAATCACAAACACAAACTAACACATACACTCAAACAAACAGTCACAAACAATCAAAAACACAAACAAACAAACACGTACTCGCACTCAAACAAACAACAAACAAACACAAACCCATACATACACGCACACCCAAACAAACAATCACAAAACACAAAAAAACATCACAACACAAACAAACAAACAAACACAATCACAAAGAAACACACACGCGGCATACACAAACAAACACACACACGCACACCCAAACGGAAAAGCAGCGCACGTGCCACCCACTCGAGACGCCCACCGGCCGTGACTCAGACCTCCCGCACGACGGCGTTCGGATTAGCTAATCCCGGAGAAAGTCCGATTAAGCGAAAAAGGAGAAAGGAATTCACGTACTCACTCTCTCAGGTCTGCCACGTCACGCCCGGCCGCCTCATCTGCATACGAGGGGGCAGGAAAAGCGGTGGGATAACGGGGGTTTAGGTTTGTTTTTTTTTTTGTTTTGTTTTGTTTAGTGTTTTTTTTTATGATTTTTTTTTTATGATTTTTTTTTTTTTTTTTTTACTGATGCACTCTGGATAGGTTTCTTTTCCTTTTCTTTTTCTTTTTCTTTTCTTATTTATTGTTTATTTATTTTTTTTTGTTATTTTTTTTCATCATTGTCTTTTTTTGGATAGGGTTTTTTCTTTTTTTTTTTTCTTTTTTTTTTTTTTTTTTTTTTATTATATTTTTTTCATTGTTTTTTTTCTTTTTACTGGGATAGGATTTTTTTCTTTTTTTTTCTTTTTCTTTTCTTTTTTATTTTTTTTTATTCTTCTCTTTTTGTTTATTATATTTTCATTATTATATATATATTTTTTTTCTGGAAGCACTGGATATTATTTTTTTTTTCTTTCTTTTAACTGGAAGATGCATTTTTTTTTTTTTTTTTTTTTTTTTTTTTTTTTTTTTTTTTTTTTTCTTTTTTTACTCGAAGATGCACTGTGGTTGGGGGAAATGACGGCGCTT
>NW_020870777.1:1101179-1103679 GCF_003789085.1 Penaeus vannamei | reverse complement strand
GGAGGGAGGGGGAGAGCATAGGGCACAGGAGGGGAGGGGAGGGGCAGGGGGAGGAGGCATAGGCTCAGGGGGAGAAGGGGAGGGGGAGGGGAGGAGGTATTGGGCCCAGGGGGGGAGGGGGGAGGCCGCGTTGGCTATTGTGAGGGAAAAGGCTTTTATGCTGCCGGAGTTACAGCATGGGAATGAACACGCGTGTACACACACAAACGCACACACACACACACACACACACAAACACACACCCATATATGTGTGTGTGTGTTTATATGTAGATCGATAGATAGATAGATAGATAGATAAAGAGATAGATAGATAGATAGATAGATAAACAGACAGATAGATAGATAGATAGATAAATAGATAGATAGATAGATAGATAGATAGATAGATATAGATAGATAGAGAGAGAGAGAGAGAGAGAGAAAGAGAAAGAGAAAGAGAGAGAGAAAGCTGAAAGGAAAACAACAACAAAGAAGTGAATAATAAAAAAAGAATCCCTTAATATAAGAAATAGACAGATAGATAGATAGGTAGAAAGACAGACAGACAGACAGATAGAGAGAGAGAGAGGGAAAGAAAGCAAAGAGGACAAATAAGCTGCCATCTTCGAGAAAAGACCACATCGTCCGAAACCGTGAAATCGAAAAGCACTTGAAAATTCCAGAGGTTGCTGCTTGTGTTCGAAACCTTGGATTACGGCGATTTGACTACGCCTTAGGATTGTTTTCGTTCGTTTGGATTGGTGAAATCTAGCATTATCGGGATGCTGTTTGATCAGGAGATTTTGTACAGGAATTGTGATGTAATTTATTGTATATAGTTTGGGTATTAAGTGGATTTACGAGGTAATGAGTAGAGGATTAAATGCACACGCGCTCTTTCTCTCTCTCTCTCGTCTCTTCTCTCGTTCTCTCTCTGTATCTTTCTCTCACTCTCTCTCTCTCTCTCTCTCTTCTCTCTCTCTCTCTCTCTCTCTCTCTCTCTCTCTCTCTCGCGTCTCCTCTCTCTCACTCTCTCTCTCCGTCTCTCTCTCTCTCTCTCTCCACTCTCCATTCTCTCTCTCACATCTCTACTCCGTATCTCGCTCATCTCATCCTCACTCTCTCGTTTCTCTTCGTTCGCTACTAACTCCCCTCGGAATCACGGAGACTCTGTTTCAATTCTCCAAACCGCCTCAAGTCTTCTTCCTCTCCATCGATCGTCGTCTCTCATCTCCTCTCTCTGTTCCTCGCTCTCGATCATTCTCATCATCTCTCATACAACTATCTCAGAAAGGGTAGAGGATCCGACTCGCAGCAGTAAGTTCAGATCGTAAGATCCGCGATGAGCAGCGGAAAGAGACTGGCCTCGGCTCTGTCTTCTCTCCTTGTTCGTCTCATCTCTTAGTCAACATTTCTTTGTGTTTCCTCTTCTTTCTTTTCTTTTACTTCTAATCCTATATCCTCTCTCTTCTCGGTCATTCTGATACCTCTCTCTCTCTCGTTCTGCTGGACCTCTGTGCTTTACTGTCTTTCTGCTTTACTTTCTGTCTTTGTCTCTGTCTCTGTCTGTATGTTTTTTTTCTCTTTCTTTCTCTCTGTCCTTCTTTCTCTCGTTTCCTTGGTCCTCTGTTTCTGTCTCTGTTCTGTCTCTGCTTGTCTTTTCCCCCCCCTGTCCCCCTCTGTCTGTGCTCTCTCCCATCATTATTTCTGTCTCTGTCTGCTGTCTCTTCTCTCCCGTCATTTCTCACCTCTCTCTCTCTCGTCTCTCTGTGAGATAGATCCTCTCAGGTTGTCTCTCCTTCTCTCTCATCTCTCCGGACAGGATAATCTCTTAGGTTCTCTCTCCGTCCATTCTCTCTCACTCCTCAGTCTCTCTCTCGTCGTCTCATCTCATCTCTCTTCCTAATTATCTCTCTCCTCGTCCCTCTTCTCTCTCTCTCTCGGCTTCTTTCAAATCCCTAATTCCCTCTTGCTCTAATCTAATTTCGTAAGAAAAAATGTATTTCTTATCACATCCCTTCCTCTCACCCTCTATGAAACAGACGCCCCCGTTCCCCCCCTCCATAAACCCACCCCTTCCCCCTCGATACCCCCTTTTTCCCCACCCTCCCCACTATGAAACAAGGTCGGAAAGTGGCCTCCTATCTTCTTGAAAAAATGCAAGAAAACTTGAAATCAGTTTTGGCGAGAGAAGCTAGGGAGGAAGAAGGAGGGAAAAGAGGAAGGAGAAGGCAGGAAGAGGAGGAGAGAAGGTGAAGGAAAAGGAAGAGGGGGGGTGGTAGGAGGGGCAATGGGTGGGGGGGGGGAGCGCGAGCCAGGGAGCTGAGGCGGGGTGGGTGCTATCGGGAGGGCGGGATGAGTAGTAGGTACTGTGTGGGGTCGATGGGAAGGGGGGTGAGGTTCGTGCGAGGGGGGGTGGGGGGGGGCTCGTGGGGGGGGGAGAGGAGGAGGGGATTGGAGAAGAGGGGGAAGGGAGAAGGATGTAGACAGACATCGGCACGACACACACACACACACAC
>NW_020870777.1:1071179-1073679 GCF_003789085.1 Penaeus vannamei | reverse complement strand
GTTTTTAGAGGAAAGAGTTAAAGTGTTTGCGAGATAGAAGAATCCTTTTCAGGTTTTTTTAAAAGAAATATATATCTGTGGGCGGGAAGGTAACCTGTACCTGTGCTACTTTTATATTCCATCAAAAATTGCTGCAAGGGTAGCTATCAAAGTAGAAAAAGCCAAAGCCAAATCTATCTTTGAATATAATACTTTAAAAAAAAATCTGTACCCTTGTTATATGCCGATAATAGTAACCACGATAGCAAAAATCATACTTGTAATACTGATAACAGCAATAGCAATGATAATGATAATAAAAATGATAATAAGAATGATTATAACAATAGCAATAATAACGATGATAATTATGATGATTTATACTACTACTTGTATTAACAACGATTATGGTAAAAATGATAATAGTAGTAGACAATAATGGTGATAAGAAAAGTGATGCTGATGATAGAAATAAAAGTGATAATGATGATAATGATAATAATAAAAATAATAATATAGTATGATGATGAAATAATAATAACGATAACAGTATTGATAATGATAAGAATAGTAATAATAGTTATGATGATAATCATAATAATACTGATAATAATAAAAATGATAATAGCCAAAATGATAATGAAATATCAATGATGATAGCAACATTAAAGAAGATCATAATAATGATGATAAAGTTGATAATGATAATAGCAATAATGATAGAAACAAAAATGATATTGAATATTAAAATGATAACGATAATAATGAAAATAATACACACTTAACAGCTGACACACACGTAAACACATTGATCAGCTGACACACACGTAAACACACTGATCAGCACACGTAAACACACTGATCAGCTGACACACGTAAACACACTGATCAGCTGACACACACGTAAACACACTGATCAGCTGACACACACGTAAACACCCCGATCAGCTGATACACACGTAAACACACCGATCAGACTCACAAAACACACTCATCAGCTGACACACATGTAAACACACAAACTGAACAGCTGACACACACGTAAACACACTTAACAGCTGACACACACGTAAACACACAAACACACTGAACAGCTGATACACACGTAAACATACTGATCAGCTGACGCACACGTAAACACACTGATCAGCTGACACACACGTAAACACACCGATCAGCTGATATACATGTAAACACACTGATCAGCTGACTCACACGTAAACACACTGATCAGCTGACACACACGTAAACACACTGATCAGCTGACACACACGTAAACACACTGATCAGCTGACACACACGTAAACACACTGATCAGCTGACACACACGTAAACACACCGATCAGCTGACACACACGTAAACACACTGATCAGCTGACACACACGTAAACACACTAATCAGCTGACACACACGTAAACACACTGATCAGCTGACTCACACGTAAACGCACTCATCAGCTGACACACATGTAAACACACAAACACACTGAACAGCTGATACACATGTAAACACACAAACACACTGATCAGCTGACACACACGTAAACACACAAACACACAGATCAGCTGACACACACGTAAATACACAAACACACTGATCAGCTGACACACACGTAAACACACAAACACACTGATCAGCTGATGCACATGTAAACACACAAACACACTGAACAGCTGATACACACGTAAACACACTTAACAGCTGACGCAAACTTAAACCCCGGCAGTTTTAAGTATACGATCTCTCTTCAGTCCCTTTGTAATGTGTGTCATTGATCGGAATCACAAAATACAAAATGCTCTTAACGTTGGCATAGCATCGCGATGGCGAGTGATCTATCTAGTTCTATGAGGTTCGTGATCTATCTATTTCTATGAGGCTCTTGGTCAATTTCTATGAGGCTCTTGGTCTATCTATTTCTATGAGGCTCTTTCTATGAGGCTCATGATCATCTATGAGGCTCGTGATCTATCTATTTCTATGAGGCTCTTGGTCTATCTATTTCTATGAGGCTCTTGGTCAATTTCTATGAGGCTCATGATCTCTCTATTTATATGAGGCTCGTGATCTATCTAATTCTATGAGGCTCATGATCTATCTATTTCTATGAGGCTTATGATCTATCTGTTAATATGAGGCTCGTGATCTGTCTGTTTATATGAGACTCTTGATCTATCTATTTCTATAAGGGTCATGATCTGTCTATTTCTATGAGGCTCTTGATCTATTTCTATGAGGCTGTCGATCTATCTGGATGGAAGTTGTGTATAATTTTTTCGTTTTTCTTCCAGAGATGGGCGGAGCTACGAAGGAAAGGGGAACGAAGTTGTGGAAGTTTATGTTAATTTTTCTTCTCTTTTTTCTATCTCTTCCTCTTCTTTGTTTCTTCTTCTTGCTGTTCTCTAGCATTCTCTTTTTATTTTATTCTTTTATTCCTATTTTCTTCATCTATCTTCTTCGTCTGTTTCTCATGGCTTCTTCCGCTGCTCTTCTCATCTCTTTCTTTTTCTTCTTCTACTT
>NW_020870777.1:1061179-1066179 GCF_003789085.1 Penaeus vannamei | reverse complement strand
ATTATTGACGGCAATTCAGAAAACCTGAGACCAAAAAGAAGAAGAAGAAGAAGAAGAGGAGAGAAGAGGAGGAGGAGGAAGAAGAGGAAGAAGAAGAAGAAGAAGAAGAAGAAGAGGAGGAGGAAGAAGAAGAAGAAGAAGAAAAGGAAGAAGAAGAAGAAAAAGAAAAAAAAAAAGAAAAATGAAAATGAAAATGAAAGGGAAAAGGAAAAGGAAAAGGAAAAGGAAAAGGAAAAGGAAAACAAAATGAAAAAGAAAAAGAAAAAGAAAACGAAACCGAAAACGAAAACGAAAAACGAAAAAGAAAAGGAAAATAAAAAATAAAAACCGAAAGGAATGTCAACCCCCTAACATTCCACCCTCGACCTCGACCATACCAACCTCCCTCCCGCTGCGTTCCCTTCGCTACCACAAGACATTTTCCAAAACCTCGTCTTCCTCAGATAGCTCGTCTTCCTCAGATAGCTCGTCTTCCTCAGATAGCTCGTCTTCCTCAGATAGCTCGTCTTCCTCAGATAGCTCTTCCTCAGATAGCTCGTCTTCCTCAGATAAGATAAGATAGTCGTCTTCCTCAGATCTCGTCTCAGATAGCTCGTCTCAACTCGTCTTCCTCAGATAACTCGTCTTCCTCAGATAGCTCGTCTTCCTCAGATAGCTCGTCTTCCTCAGATAGCTCGTCTTTCCTCAGATAGCTCGTCTTCCTCAGATAGCTCGTTCTTCCTCAGATAGCTCGTCTTCCTCAGATACTCGTCTTCCTCAGATAACTCGTCTTCCTCAGATAGCTCGTCTTCCTCAGATAGCTCGTCTTCCTCAGATAGCTCGTCTTCCTCAGATAAGATAACTCGTCTTCCTCAGATAGCTCGTCTTCCTCAGATAACTCGTCTTCCTCAGCTCGTCTTCCTCAGATAGCTCGTCTTCCTCAGATAGCTCGTCTTCCTCAGATAGCTCGTCTTCCTCAGATAGCTCGATAGCTCGTCTTCCTCAGATAGCTCGTCTTCCTCAGATAGCTCGTCTTCCTCAGATAGCTCGTCTTCCTCAGATAGCTCGTCTTCCTCAGATAGCTGTCTTCCTCAGATAGCTCGTCTTCCTTCAGATAGCTCGTCTTCCTCAGATAATCGTCTTCCTCAGATAACTCGTCTTCCTCAGATAGCTTCTTCCTCAGATAGCTAGATAGCTCGTCTTCCTCAGATAGCTCGTCTTCCTCACTCGTCTTCCTCAGATAGCTTCCTCAGATAGCTTTCCTCAGATAGCTCGTCTTCCTCAGATAGCTCGTCTTCCTCAGATAACTCGTCTTCCTCAGATAGTCTCCTCAGATAACTCGTCTTCCTCAGATAGCTCGTCTTCCTCAGATAGATAGCTCGTCTTCCTCAGATAGCTCGTCTTCCTCAGATAGCTCGTCTCGTCTTCCTCAGATAGCTCGTCTTTCCTCAGATAGCTCGTCTTCCTCAGATAGCTCGTCTTCCTCAGATAGCTCGTAGCTTCCTCAGATAGCTCGTTCTTCCTCAGATAGCTCGTCTTCCTCAGATAGCTCGTCTTTCCTCAGATAGCTCGTCTTCCTCAGATAACTCGTCTTCCTCAGATCGTCTTCCTCAGATAGCTCGTCTTCCTCAGATAGCTCGTCTTCCTCAGATAGCTCGCTCGTCTTCCTCAGATAGCTCGTCTTCCTCAGATAGCTCGTCTTCCTCAGATAGCTCGTCTTCCTCAGATAGCCTCAGATAGCTCGTCTTCCTCGTCTTCCTCAGATAGCTCGTCTAGATCTCGTCTTCCTCAGATAGCTCGTCTTCCTCAGATAGCTCGTCTTCCTCAGATAGCTCGTCTCCTCAGATAGCTCGTCTTCCTCAGATAACTCGTCTTCCTCAGATAGCTCGTCTTCCTCAGATAGAGATAGCTCGTCTTCCTCAGATAGCACTCGTCTTCCTCAGATAGCTCGTCTTCCTCAGATAGCTCGTCTTCCTCAGATAGCTCGTCTTCCTCAGATAGCTCGTCTTCCTCAGATAGCTCGGTAGCAGATAAGACTCGTCTTCCTCAGATAACTCGTCTTCCTCAGATCAGATAACTCGTCTTCGTCGTCTTCCTCAGATAGCTCGAGATAGCTCGTCTTCCTCAGATAACTCTCCTCAGATAGCTCGTCTTCCTCAGATAGCTCGTCTTCCTCAGATAGCTTGTTAACAGCGGTCATTCCTCGTGCTTCTCGCATGATTTATACCCTGGCACAAGTTCCGTCCGTCGGGGGTCCAGCTCTTCGGCGCAAAAGTAGTCAATTATTACTTGCGTGAGGCTCGGGTGTGGTTGAATAGATGGGGGGGCGGATCCGCAGGTGGGTGTAGGACATGCAGGTACGAAGAAGAGGTTCGGTGGTTTTTATTCGTGTCGGCGGATGTGCTGCCTTGTGGTTAGCTTTCCTGGTTTCAGTTATTCGCGTTTGGATTCTCTTGTTTTTTTTTCATCTTCACAGATACATACACGCACACACGCACGCACGCACGCACGCACACACACATACACACACATACATATATATATATATATATATATATATATATATATATATATATATATATATATAGAGAGAGAGAGAGAGAGAGAGAGAGAGAGAGAGAGAAGAAATATATTTTACATTAAAATAGACCCTCCCCCCACAACTCTAAAGAAGAAGGAAAGATATATAAATAAACCTTAATATATTGGATAATGAGTTATGCAACTTGAAGAAAGAAAAGAGGAATTTATTTTCTTATACGAATACCTTAATTTTATGAAATGATAAAGATGAAATGAGAAAATCATGTTATGCAACTTTATTAGAATATTCGACGAAAATTAATGAAAAAAACTATAAGGAAAATCAGTATGAATAAATAACATATAAGAAATATAATCAGATCTAATAAAGAGATAAATGTTTATATACCTTTATCTCCAGAAGGAAAGGACGATGATATGTTATTAGCAGCAATAACACATTATCTATTTTTTTTATCTTTACGAAAGACATCCATATATTGTGAGATATCTTTTTAATTCATTTGCTTCTGTTTATGCTTAGTCATGATTTTTATTTTCATGATGGAAAAGAAGTGCAGGGTTATGCAAACACACACACACACATATAGATATATATACTTGTGCGTCTGTGTGCGTGCGTGTATGTGTGTGTGTGTGTATATGTGTGCGTGCGTCTGTGTGTATGTGTGTGTGTGTGTGTGTGGTGTGTGCGTGCGTGTGTGTGTGTGTGTGTTGGCGTACGTTTATGTGCGTATACGTGTGCCAGTGAAATCAGCCACACACGTCCCTCATTCGTCTAGCATCCCCCCCCCAGCCCTCACAGTAACACTTCCAACCACAGCTACATTGCGTACGCCACATAGCGCCTGAGGGCGTGGTCGTGTACATGTGTGTTCCACATAATTAGTTTAGACACAAGATGCTGGTCGCAGCGAAGCCCCATTAGGCGTAACCTGGCTCGCCTCCTTGGTAATTATATCCTCACTATCTCCTCAACCCCAATTTGGGTCCACGGCTAAGAATCCTCGCCGGTCGCATGTTCAGCGTCCCCGCTATACGAAGCTGCCTCGAAACAGCTGCCTGAACCTGTCTCGGGGCATTTGCCTGCGATGCTTCTGTGTTTATCTTGACTTCTTTCTTTTTCTTCTTTCTTCTTTCTTTCTTTTTTCTTGGAGTCTTACGGTCTTGGAATGGGAGTGGATTTTTTTTTTCAAGGTTCTTAGTTGGGGGTTGGGGGGTGGGTTGGGTGGGGTGGGGGTGAGGGGTTGGGTGGGTGGGGTGGGGGTGAGGGGGTTGGGTTGGGTGGGGTGGGGGTAGGGGGTGGGTTCGGGGGTTGGGTTGGGGTGGGTGGGTGGGTGAGGGGGTTGGGTTGGGTGGGGTGGGGTGGAGCGGTGGTGGGGTTGGGTGGGGGGGTGGGGGGGTTGGAGGGGGTGGGTGGGTGGGTGTTGGGTGGGGTGGGGTGGGGGGGGGTGGGTGGGGTGGGGCGGGGGCGGTGGGGGGAGGGGTTGGGTGGGTGGGGCGAGGGGTTGGGTGGGGGCGGGGGTTGGGTGGGGTGGGGGGGAGAGGGTTGGTGGGCTGGGGGCGAGGGGGTTGGGAGGGGTGGGTGTGGATGGGGTGGGTGGGGGGGCGAGGGGGTTGGTGGGGGGGAGGGGGTTGGGTGGGTGGGGTGGGGGAGAGGGGTTGGGTGGGTGGGGGGGGTTGGTGGGGGAGGGGTTGGGTGGGGTGGGGAGGGGGTTGGGTGGGGCGAGGGGGGGTGGGTGGGGTGGGCGATGGGTGGGGTTGGCGAGGGGGTGGGTGGGGTGGGGGGGGAGGGGGTTGGGTGGGGTGGGGGCGAGGGGGTGGGGTGGGGGTTGGGTTGGGTGGGGGGGGGAAGGGGTTGGGTTGGGTGGGGTGGGGGGAGAGGGGTTGGGTGGTGGGCGATGGGGTGGGTGGGGGCGAGGGGTTGGGTGGTGGGGTGCGGGGGAGGGGTGGGGTGTGGGGAGGGGTTGGGTGGGGGAGGGTGAGGGTTGGGGGTGGGGGTGAGGTTGGTGGGTGGGGTGAGGGGATTGTGTGGGGGCTGGGAGGGGGTGGGGGGGTTGTTGATTCCCCTAGCGGCTGGCTCATTATTGGCTTTCTGGCTCTTATACAAGGGCGGGTTCAAGGGCCATTGAATTCATAATCACCTGTTTATTTAGAAGCTGTGAACCGAAGATTGAACTTGTGTATCAATAAACATTTTTTTCATTTTTTTTTAATTCGCTAACTTTTTTTTTTTAGAATATTTGCTATTTATCCATATTATATAATTAGCTTCCTGGAATGTGACAATCTTACTAAAATCCAACTAAATCTGCTCTTTCGTGACAAGGTCTAATATTACAATACCAAATTACAATCTCTAAGCGCCCTGGTGTTTCGTCCCCGTACACGACAGAGACAAGAAGGCAAACGAAACCCACACCACAATATTAAGCCCTTCTCCTGTACCACACAACAGCATTAACGCCCTTATGTAT
>NW_020870777.1:1043679-1046179 GCF_003789085.1 Penaeus vannamei | reverse complement strand
CACGTGTGTGTATATCATATATGGATATATATATGTATATATGTACACACACACACACACAACAGAGGTTATATATATATATATATATATGATAAATATATAAATATTATATATATATATATATATATATATATAATATTATAATGTATGTATGTGTGTGTGTGTGTGTGTGTGTGTGTGTGTGTGTGTTTGTTGTTTGTGTGTGTCTGAGTGTATGCATATATATATGTTTGATTATTTTACTTTTATATATGTATATACCCATAATGAAAAAAATATATTCGAACAGAGCCAGAGACAGACAGCCACCGATCCAGACAGACACAGACAGACCAAAACGACCAAAAAACAAAAACAAACAAACAAACAAAAAAACCACGAAATTCTTCCTTCTCGTCCCCACATCCGGCGGCAGGTGCTGTGAGTTGCTCGAAAAGAGAGAGAGAGAGAAGTGACGTTCTCCAAACAGGGACTTCCGCTGGGATACAGTTGTAAACACAAATAAATGAAGCTATTGGCAGGAGAAATACCCTTCCAAAGTAATCTCTGCCGGGTAAACATGGCCCTCGCGGTACCGGAGCAATGGGAGGAGGAGGAGGAGGGAAGCGAGGGGAGGAGATAGAGAAAGGGAGGAAAGCGGACGGGTCAAAAAAACTGGAACCGAGAATTAAATGAGGACGTAGGAGAGAGAAGAGATAAAAGAGAGTATAGAGAGAGAGAGAGAAGAGAAGAGAGCGAGAGAGTGAGAGATGATGAAACGCGAGCAGAGAGAGAAGGGAGAGAGAGAAGAGAGAGAGAGCAGAGATGATGAGAGTAAACGAGAAGCTACAGACGCACAGCCAGTCAGATACTAAGACAGAGTCGGAGAGAAAGTAGAACGTGAGGGATGGCGACTAGAAGACAGAGAGAAAAGAAATATAAACAGTATGAGAGAAGGTGCATTCGAGTTGAGAGAGCAGAAATGGAGAGAGAGAGTGAGAGAGACAGAGAGAGAGAAGAAACGAGAGAGAGTAGAGTAGAGAGAGAGAGAGATAGAAGACCCCAGAGCGGAGCAGAGAGAGAGAGAAGGAAAAGAAAGAAAGCCAGAGAGAGAAAGACAGATGAGATGAGAGACAGCACTAAAAAGATAAAGGAAGAGAAGAGTGAAAAGACACAGCCATAGAAAAGGAAAGGAGAAGAGACATTGAAAGAGAAAGAGAAAGAGCACCACCACAACTAAGAAAGAAAAGAAGAACGAAGGAGACACGAGCGCAAGCTAGGAAAGAATAGAAAAAAGAGAAATAGAGACAGACCTGAGAGCGGGAAAGCTCAGGTGGAGACATAGGGGGAGTAAGGATGTGCGGCCTTTCGAATGGGTTATGCCCTCATGATATGAAATTGGCCAGATTGGTTAGCAGATGGAAGGCGCTGATCGATACATGCCTTGCATTTCTAGGTTGGTGGGGAAGGAGAAGCCTGAATGCTGTGAATAATAACAAATAATATACCGATGATTGAAAATAATGGCAATAATAACGGATAATGAAATAATAACACACGACAGAAGTACAGTTATGCTGCTACTACTAATAATAATGATAGTAATATTAATGGTTGATAATGATAATAATAAATGATAATGATGATAATGATAAAACTAATGATAATATAGTGATAATGATAATGATAATAGTGATAATGATAATAACAACAATAATAACAAAAGCAAGAATTAGTTTATTCATTCTAATCAAAAAGTATCTTTCCAAATAACACATTGATTCCAATGATCTAACTTCTGACAATACAACAAAAGAATCTAAAATGTAAACTTTTTGGGTAGGATTCTTAAAGCTCCATAAATATGCTCAGAAAACTTGGGTGAATACCCCCTCCCCCCGAAAAAAAGAAAAGAAAAGAAAAGAAAAGAAAAGAAAAAGAAAAAAAAAGTTATCAGTCTGATGTATAGGATAATGTGTGTCTTTATCTTATTACATTGTAGAAGATAGAGAAGAAACGTTTATAATGGTAGTGTTCACAACTGTAACAGTGATTGTAACAACGTTGCATGTAATATGACTATCGATTATGTTGATAATAGTAATAATGCTCAAAAAGTTACTAACGGAATTATAATATCATTGACATAATTATGAACACAATCGTTTAAAATCATTTACCAAAAATATATAGCTGAATGTTACCCACCATATATATATAATATATATATATACTTATATATATATACTACTATATATATGATATACTACTATTATATCTACTCTATTCTACTTAGTCTATAACTATATCATACATCCATAGTATATATAATAACTATTACATACATATACTCATATATTATATAGTATATTATATATACTCATAAATCATATTATTAACTATATATATATATATATTTATATCGAAGTTAGTCCGCTCATCTTTTTATAAACATATTTATCACCATTATAATTCTCATAGCTTCTCTCGCCCCCCTTTTCTTTATTCCCCTTTCCTTCCC
>NW_020870777.1:1019378-1031878 GCF_003789085.1 Penaeus vannamei | reverse complement strand
ACTAAAAACAAACAAACTAAAAAACCACAACTAAAAAAACTAAAAAAAAACAATAAGAAAACTGAAAGAAAAAAACAACAACACTGAAAGAACAAGAACAAAACTGAAAGAACACAGACAACAACAAAACTGAAAGAACAAATACGAATAATAACTAAAAATGAATAATGATAATAATACAAAACGTATAATGTAAACATTGCCTCCTCCATTGAACGAAGGTAGAATTATCGTCTCAGCGGATTTTTTATTCTTATTTTTTTTCTGTAGTCCAAAAATTAGTCATGTAATTGGGTAAACTTGGGAAAGGGTGAAAGTGTGGGCCCGGAAGGGATGGAGATTCTGATAAGCTTTATTTCCTTCAAGGAATCATAGACCTGAATGCTTTTATTACCATCATTATCATTGTTATTATTATCACGATCATTATCTCATATGCGCATTATAGACCTGAGGTTTCCTTCTGTTTCTCTCTCTCTCATTCTTAGCAAAGAAAGCTCAAGATAAAAACAATTTTCTTTTTTTACGAGAATGACTAATTTCGGAAGTTTGCAATCGCCACTTTGATATCTAATCCTTTATGTAGTGTTATTCCGTCATGTAAAAATCTGCAATGAACACATCGACACACACACACACACACACACACACACACACACACACGCACACATCACAGTCACACACACACACACACACACACAAACACACACACATGCACACACACACACACTGACTCAGTGACTCCTCCTTTAAATCCCGACTTTGCTATTAAACAGATTCATCCCAAATCTCACCAGCCAATTAAATCCCCTTCATACCTGACACACGTGTTACAGCGCCCCCCCCCACCCCACCACACCACCCACAACCACCACACCCACCCACACCCACCCATCCCGCCCTTTCTCACTGTCGACAAACAAACAAACAAGAGCCAGTCGTGTGACACATGCCAGCTGTCATGACCTTCATCTGAGGCCGCGGTTTTAATGTCTTTCTAGGGCGGCGGTCGTGTAAGAACAGCGAAGAATTTTTACGCTTCCAAGCCAAGTTTAATAAGCTTTGGGTAGCCACGAGAGAGATAAAAGATGGTGGGCGTGGTTTGTGTTCAGGCTCTTCTCGTTTTTTGTTTTTTTTCTTTGTGTTGTGGCAAAAAAAAGTGAGGTTGTTTGTTATTGCTACATGTGCGATCTGGCTGGTGTTGGTGTCACGTTACTTGTTTTAAGAAACGTGTGGTTGATGAGTGTTGTTTTGGCTTTGATAGGATCTGATTCTTTGATTTATGGGAATTCTGGTTTAGGACAATAATTTTCTCTATACTTGTCTGGAATTTGATTTGATTCCCACGCACACGCACACACACTCACACACACACGCACATACTCACATACACACACACACACAAACAAACATTCACTCACTCACTCATGCACGCACTCACTCACATACACACACATACACACACTCACACACACGTACATACTCACACACACACACACACACAACACCAAACACTCACTCACTCACACACACACACACACACACACACACACACACACAAACAAACAAATCCTCACTCACTCACTCACTCTCTCACTCGCTCACTCACTCACTCACTCACTCACTCACTCACTCACTCACTCACACTCACACACACACACACACACACACACACACACACACACACACACACACACATGCACACGCACACACACGCACACACACTCACACACACACACACATACATAGAGAGAGAGAGAGAGAGAGAGAGAGAGAGAGAGAGAGAGAGAGAGGAGAGAGAGAGAGAGAGAGAGAGAGAGAGAGAGAGAGAGAGAGAAGAGAGAGAGAGAGAGAGAGAGAGGAGAGAAGAAGAAAGAAGGAGAGAAAATAAACCATCTTCTCAAAAACATATTTACCACAATCACTTTCCTATCTATCAACAACAACAACAACAACAAATTACCAATAAAAAAAAAAAAAAACACATCTCGTGGCTTCATATCTACTAAAATATGTTGACCCACGTATCTCCAGTGAAATATGATGACACTTGGCATGGGCGTCATATGTGGCCGAGAGATAGGCAGAAGCTGATCATTGCCTTCGATAAGGAGTACTAAATTCCATGTATGTGGTGTTGAGTGCCAAGGTTGTCAACACATGATTTTTTTATATATAATTTACGGGATATTTTTTCATTCGTTTATTGTTGTTTATCTATATTATGTGATTTATCTATGTTTCTTTTTATTTGCATTCTTTTGTTTCGTCATTGTCTGGTATTTTTTTGTATTTGTTTGTATTTCATATCGCCATTCTTTTAATTATAATATGGATATATTTGTTTATTTATAATTTGTTTACATGCTTCTTTTGTTTTCCTATGACAAGACCTAATTGTGGTTCATGTCGTATGTCATATCTATGTAACAGTATCCAACAATCCATTCCAATTTCTTTTTTTTACTGTTTTGATTCTTTTTTTACATTCGTTCAGATCGCTCTCTCTCTCTCCCTCTCTTTCTTCTTCCACCCCCCCCCTCTTTCTCTCTCCCTCCCTCCCTTTCTCTCACTCTCTCTCTCTGTCTTTCTTTCTCTCTCTCTCTCTCTCTCTCTCTCTCTCTCTCTCTCTCTCTCTCTCTCTCTCTCTCTCTCTCTCTCTCTCTCTCTCTCTCTCTTCTCCTCTCTCCTCTCTCCTCTTCTCTCTCTCTCCCTCTCCTTACTCTCCTCTCTCTCTAACACACACACACACCACACGTACACACACACACACTACCTCGTCTCGATAAAAAGCTACAATTTCAAAACCCTTTTTTTATCATCTCATCGTCTATTCTCTCCTGTTCTCGGTCTTCTGATCTACGTTAACCTCTTACAATACCACATTCTTCTTTCGGTATTTATTCCTCTCTCTCTCTTGTTTCCTTTGTGCGAGAATTTTATGCTAAAAGCTCCTCCTAAATTTAAGGAACAATGGAAAAATGCACAATGCTTTTTTCGCATCTTTATTACTGTCATAATTTTTTTTTTTACTTTTCATTTTTGCGTTTGTGGGAAGGGTTGGGGTGGGAGGGAGTGGTGGAGGGGGGGTGGGGGGGTGGTCTTTATAAGTGGGTGTCCCGTTTAAACCGGAGATTATCGCGGGATTGCGTGTGTGTGAATTATAGCACGATTTGTGAAGATGTATTAATCAAAGTGATATATGTTTCCTGATCATATTTTCAATGATGGCTTTTCAATTAAGTTTTCAGATGCAAAGTATGTAGATTATATTGAATGAATAATCATTAGGATGACAATAATGATGATAATGATAGCAATGATGATAGTAATGATGTATAGTGATGATAATAACAGCAATGGTAGTGATAAAAGTGATAATAGTATAAGTAGTAATAATGATGATAATGATTATTATAATGATAATGATGATGATCATAGTGATAATAATGATAATAATGAAAATGACAACAATGAAAATTATAATTGTAATGATGATGATAATGATATTCATAATTTTGATGATAATGATATTCATAATTTTGATGATGATGATAATGATAATCATAATTTTGATGATGTTGATAATGATAATCATAATTTTGATGATGATGATAATTAGTAGAATGATAATAATAATAATGGTAATAATGATAATAGTAATAACAGTAATGATACTACTGCTACTACTACTAATGATAATAATGATAACAATAATAATGAATATAATAGTTATAATAATATTCAAAATGATAATGATAATAAAGGTAATAATTATGATAACAATAATGATAATATGATAATGATCATGAAAATAATGATAATAATAATGAAAATAATAATGATAAAAACAACGGTAAAAACAACGATAATGATAATGATAATGATAAAAACAACGATAATGATAATAATAATGACAACAACAATGATAATGATAACAATAACAAATAATTATAATGATAATCCTTCCAAGACCTTATTAAATATTCATTCAATACAATTTAATTTGTTCTTGAAAAAAAACCTTCAATAAAGTAAAGTTTTACCTTTGTTTACCACTCATAAATGGTAACAAGAAACTGAATTAGAATAAAAGAGAGAAATAAAGAAAAGAACACATATAGACTGGCAAAAAAAGAAAGAAAGAAAGAAAGAAATAGGAGAAAAAAAGAAAGAAAAAACACAAATTAAGTGGCAAAGAAAAAAAGAAGAAAAAAAATAAAAAAACTAATTAAATGGCAAAGAAAAAAAGAAAAAAGAAAGAAAAACACAAATTAAGTGGCAAAGAAAAAAAAACAAGAAAAAAACAAATTAAGTGGCAAAGAAGAATGAAAAAAGAAAGAAAAAACACACAAATTAAGTGGCAAAGAAAAAAAAAGGAAAGAAAGAAAAAGAAAAAGGAAAAAAAAGTGGCAAATATCACTATTTATGTACATATAATCGCCTTTGTGTAAAACATTCATATCAAAGTCCTTGATATGACAAATTAAAATATATATTATTATATATTCACCTTGAATTTCAAAAAACCTAATATATATATATATATGTATATATATATATATATATATATATATATATATATATATATATATATATATATAATATGTATTTCAAATAACTTGAAATGATTTGTGATTAATTAGGACACGAAAAAATAAATCAAATTAGCAACTCTAGTCACGAATTTCAGTTAAAAAGAGAAAGAGAAGTAGAATAAGAATAAAAAAGATGAAGGAGGAGAAGAAGAAGAAAGAAGAAAGAGAAGAAGAAGAAGAAGAAGAAGAAGAGAAAGAAGAAGAAGAAGAAGAAGAAGAAGAAGAAGAAGAAGAAAAAAGAAGAAGAAGAAAGGAGAAGAAGAAGAAGAAGAAGGAAAAGAAGAAGAAGAAGAAAAGAAGAAGAAGAAAGAAGAAGAGAAGAAAGAAGAAGTAGAAGAAGAAGGAAAAGAAGAAGAAGAAGAAGAAAAAGAAGAAAGAAGAAGAAGAAGAAGAAGAAGGAAAAGAAGAAGAAGAAGAAGAAGAAAGAAAAGAAGAAGAAGAAGAAGATCGGGTAGGGGGGAGAGTGAGAGAGAGGGGGAGAGAGAGGGTGGGGAGGAAGAGAGAGAGTGAGAGGAAGAGGTGTGGGAGAGGGAGGGGGAGAGAGAGAGGGTGGAGAGGGGGAGGGAGGGTGGGAGGGGAGAGCGAGGGTGGGGGCGGGAGAGAGAGAGAGAGGGTGGGAGGGGGGGGTTTTGGGGTAGAGAAAGGTGGGGATTCTACTTTATTTTGGTTTATTCTAATTTTTAGTTGCTGCTTAAAGCTTATGGTTAATTTCGTTTACTGTGTATGTGTTTAAAAGTTTATGTATGCATGTATATATATGTATACATACATATATATATATATATATATATATATATATATATATATATATATATATATATATATATAATATATATATATATATATATATATATATATATATATATATAATATATATATATATATATATATATATATATATATATATATATATATATATATATATATATATATATATATATAATATATATATATATATATATATATATATATTATTATATATATATATTATGTATGTATGTATGTATGTATAGCATGTACCATGATTGTATAATCTCTTCAATAGCACAACTTCTTTATTTGCATATAGGCCTGGAAATATAAAAAAACACATATACTATAATGTAACCATTTCACAATTAAATGACAAAAAAAAAAAAAAAGAAAAAAAAAACAGAAATGAATATTCAAACGTGATCTACAAACAAATACACAGCCTAACAACAGAGCTAGCGACGCCCCCTTTCAAAAACACGTTCCAGACATGCCATAAGCGCTGATGATTCGGATGCAAATCACTGGGCTTCCCAATATCAGCCTCTCTTGTGCTGACATTGCAAAATAACTATCTACTTTATTATCTCATCTCCCTCGCTTTCGCTGGATGAAAAAAAAGAGCTTTGGACATCACAAAATGCGTTTTATTAAGAAGCGAAGGGAAGTTTCTGCTTTCAAAGAATGGAGACGAAAGAAAAAAAAAAAAATAGATTATTTTCTTTTAGATTTAAGAAACGATATTATATAGATGTTTATTTTAGAGAGAGAGAGAGAGAGGGGGGGGGGTCAATGCAGTAATAACAAATAAGAGAAGAAAAGAAAGAATGAAAATAGTAACAATATATTTTGGTTTTCCAAGGTCAAGATTTGAATGGAGATATGTCAAGACGATCTCTCTTTCTCTCTCTCTCTCTCTCTCTCTCTCTCTCTCTCTCTCTCTCCCCTCTCTCTCTCTCAAAGCATGTCAAGGCCCCGTCAAAAAAAAAAAAAAAAAAAAAAAAAAAGACCCTGTCAAAAAGCCAATCAGTACCCCCCTCCCCCCCAAGACCCCGTCAATATCCAAGTCAAGACCCTCCAAGACCCCTCCTAATACCGCTGCCAATACCCCCATCAATAGCCTTAAAAAAAAAAAACCTGTCAAAACCCCCCATTAAAATCTTCTTCAAGACCGACCCAAAGGACCCCATCAGCACCCCCCTCCCCCCAGGACCCCATCCAGACTCCTGCCAAGACCCCGCCAAAGACCCCCTGGAGTGTCAGCCGCACGAAGCAT
This sequence comes from Penaeus vannamei, assembly GCF_003789085.1. NCBI lineage: Eukaryota > Metazoa > Arthropoda > Malacostraca > Decapoda > Penaeidae > Penaeus > Penaeus vannamei. The sequence goes on along the minus strand of NW_020870777.1, from coordinate 1,025,251 downwards.
CAGCAGCATCATAGAGCGACTAATGGGCTCAGCATGAAGCATTTCCTTATTTGGAGAGAAGCATTTTTATTCTTCTGATCAGAGGAATATTGAAAGCTTGTTTTGATATATTTTTTTCTATCTTTTTTATGTAAATTCAAGATCGATTTAATCTCATGTGTTTTATTTATTTTTATTTATTTATTTATTTTTATTTATTTATTTATTTATTTATTATTTATTATTATTTATTTATTTTATTTCATTTATTTGTTTATTTTATTTTTATTTTTTTTGAGTTTTCAGAAAGCGAGTTAAGATTTTTTTTTAGGATTGATGTAATCCAGTTTTATTCATTTGTTTCTTCGTCAATTCATTTATTCATTTTTATCTTTATAATTTATTCAAGTTTCTTGTTATTTATGTATCTGTTTATTTACTTGTTTATCATTTCAGTTATTCATTTATTTTTATTTACGTTTTTAGTTATCTATATATTAGTTTATTTATTTGTTTGTTAATCTATCTACTTATCTCTCTATTTACTTATTCGTCTTTTTATTTATCAATTCATCAATCAGTTTATCTATATATACATTTAAAGATCTATTCATACGATGGAATTTTATAAAACGTAGTGTTTTTTTTATCAACTTCATCTGTTTTCTTGGATCAAGAAATTATAATCTTAATCGAGTTTTGATATAGTTATAAATAAATGTTATAATGTTTTTTAAATAATTATAAAATTTTATAATTATAATTCATAATATAAATCTGTATTTTTGGGTCAAGATAAATGTTTTAATCTTAATCGAGTTTTGATATAGTTATAAATAAATGTTATAATTTTTAAAATTTATTATTATAAAATTTTATAATTATGATTTATAATATAAATCTGTTTTCTTGGATCAAGATAAATGTTATAATCTTAATCGAGTTTTGATATACTGCTTCGAAGCGTATGGAAAGACACAAGGAAATTGATATTGATTGTTATATGTGTGTATTTTGTGTGTTTGTGTATGTGTATATGTCTGTCTGTCTGTCTGTTTGTATGTATTTGTGTACGTTGATTTCTACAACGCACATAGACACACACACACACACACACACACACACACACACACACACACACACACACACACACACACACACACACACACACACACACTCACATATCAACGTACACTAAAGAGAAGAAATCTGATTACTCACCTCAATACACAATACACATACCCGCTCTTTCATGACCAAATCCCACATAAATCTGTATGAGGATAGAGGAATAACTTACGACATAAGAAACCACATAACGACCCAATAGGTATTTTGTACCAGAAACCCCCATATTTTGCACATCTAAGGGAAACGACTTTCTGTACCAAGATTAGAACTTCCGAGAGACAAGAGAGGAGGGGGAGAGGGAGAGGGAGGGGAGGGGGAGGGAGGGGAGAGGGAGGAGGGAGGAGAGGGAGAGAGAGAGAGAGAGAGAGAGAGAGAGAGAGAGAGAGAGAGAGAGAGAGAGAGAGAGAGAGAGAGAGAGAGAGAGAGAGAGAGAAAGAAAGAGAGGAGAGAGAGAGAGAGAGAGAGAGAGAGAGATTAGATGGATAATATATAGATAGATAGATAGAGAGAGAGAGAAATAGATAGATAGATAGATGGATAGATAGATAGATAGATAGATAGAGAGAGAGAGAGAGAGAGAGAGAGAGAGAGAGGAGAGAGAGGAGAGAGAGAGAGAGAAGAGGGGGGGGGGGGGGGGGAGGGAGGGAGGGAGGGGGAGGGAGGGAAGGAGAGAGATAGAGAGATAGATAGATAGATAGATAGATAGATAGATAGATAGATAGATAGATAGATGATAGATAGATAGGATAGAGAGAGAGAGAGAGGGGGGGGGGAGAAAGTGAGAGAAAGAGAGAGAGAGAGAGAGAGAGAGAGAGAGAGAGAGAGAGAGAGAGAGAGAGGAGGGAGGGGGAGGGAGGGAGGGAAGGAGAGAGATAGATAGATAGATAGATAGATAGATAGATAGAGAGAGAGAGAGAGAGAGAGAGAGAGAGAGAGGAGAGAGAGAGAGAGAGATAGAGAGATAAGAGAGAGAGAGAGAGAGAGAGAGAGAGACAGAGAGAAAAAAAGAGAGAGAGAGAGAGAGAGAGAGAGAGAGAGAGAGAGGAGAGAGAGAGAGAGAGAGAAGAGAGAGAGAGAGGAGAGAGAGAGAGAGAGAGAGAGAAAGAAAGAGAGAAAAGAAAGAAAAGAAATAGAGAGAGAGAGAGAGAGAAAAGAAAGAAAGAGAGAAAGAGAGAAAGTGAGAGAAAGAGCGAGAGAAGCAAACCAGCAGAGACATTAACATATAAATTATCTCGCTGCGATAAGGTGTAACGAGAAAAAGAAGAATATTTACAGTGACTTTTTTCCCGTGTAATAATCATATGACCTTATTATCTGGTTCTTATGACTCTCCTGACATTAGGACAAAATAAAAGGAAAAAAAAAACATACAAAATAAATACGATAATGAGAATAATGAATAAATAAAAGGAAGAAATACATAAAAAAGAAAAACGATAATGAGGATAATGAAAAATGATGATGATTTACTTAAAAAAAACGATATTGAGGATAATGAAGAATAATGATGATTTACTGAAAATAAAAGGAAGAAATATATAAAAAATAAATACGATAATGAGAATAATGAAAAATAATGATGTTTACTGAAAATAAAAGGAAGAAATACATAAAAAAGAAAACAATAATGAGGATAATGAAGAATAATTATGATTGACTGAAAATAAAAGGAAGAAATACATACAAAATAAATACGATAATGAGGATAATGAAAAATAATGATTTACTGAAAATAAAAGGAAAAATAGATAAAAAAAGAAAAACGATAATGAGGATAATGAAGAATAATGATGATTGACTGAAAATAAAAGGAAAAAAACATAAAAAAGAAAACGATAATGAGGATAATGAAAAATAAAGATGATTTACTGAAAATAAAAGGAAAAATACATAAAGAATAAAAAAGATAATGAGGATAATGAAGAATAATGATGATTTACTGAAAATAAAAGGAAAAATAGATAAAAAAAAAACCATAATGAAGATAATGAAAAATAATGATGATTTACTGAAAAGAAAAGGAAAAATAGATAAAAAAGAAAAACAACAATGAAGATAATGAAAAATAATGATGATTTACTGAAAATAAAAGAAAAAAAAACAAAAAATAAATACGATATTGAGGATAATGAAAAATAATGATGATTTACTGAAAATAAAAGGAAAAATAGATAAAAAAGAAAAATGATAATGAAGATAATGAAAAATAATGATGATTTACTGACAATAAAAGGAAAAAATACATAAAAAAGAAAAACGATAATGAAGAAAATGAAAAATAATGATGATTTACTTTTTTTTATTATGTTTCTTCTCCGTCTTTTAATGTCTATTTATTGTACACAGTGCCAGTCCCTATTGTCTATCGAACGGAGAAGTGGATTCCATAATCGGAGGCTTAATTGCGGCTTAATTAATAGGATAAAAGCGATATTAATGGTGAGGAAGCCGATGGGGGTCTCAAGGTCTGAGGAAAACGGATAATGTGAACTGTATGTATTTTCCTTGTGTGTGTGTGTGTGGGGGGGGGGAGGGTTGTGTGTGTGGGGGGGTTGGTGTGTGGGGTGGGGGGGTTGTTGTGTTGTGGGGGGTTGTGTGTGTGGGGGGGGGGGGGTGTGTGTGTGGGGGGGGGGGGAAGGGGGGGTTGGTGCGGGGGTTGTGTGTGTGTGGGGGGGGGAGGGTTGTGTGTGTGGGGGGGTTGTTGGTGTGGGGGGGGGGGTGGGGTTGTGTGTGTGTGTGGGGGGGAGGTTTGTGTGTGTGGGGGGGGGTTGTGTGTGTGTGTTGGGGGGGGGGGGTTGTGTGTGTGTGGGGTGGGGGGGGGGGTTTTGTGTGTGTGTGGGGGGAGGGGTTGTGTTGTGGGGAGGGGGGTTGTTGTGTGGGGCGGGGGCGGGGGGTTGTGGGTTGTGTGGGGGGGGGGGAGTGTGTTGTGTGGGGGGGGGGGGGTTGTGGTGTGGGGGGGTTGTGTGTGTGGGGGGGTGGTGGGGGGGGGGGGTTGTGTGTGTGTGGGGGAAGGGTTGTGTGTGTGTGGGGGGGGTTGTGTGTGTGTGTGTGGGGGGGGGTTGTGTGTGTGTGGGGGGGGGTTGTGTGTGTGGTGTGGGGGGGTTTGTGTGTGTGTGTAGGGGGTTTGTGTATGTGTGTGTGGGGGGGAGGGTTGTGTGTGTGTGGGGGCGGGGGGTTGTGTGTGTGTGGGGGGGGTTGTGTTGTGTGTGTTGTGTGTGTGTGGGGGGTTGTGTGTGTGTGTGGTGTGTTGTGTGTGTTTGTGTGTGTGTGCGTGCATGTGTTTTGTGTGTACATGTGTTGTGAGTGTATGTGTATGTATGTATGTATGTATGTATGTATGTATGTATGTATGTATGTATGTTTGTATGTATGCCTGTACATGTATATGTATGTATGCATGTCCGACTTTATGACTATATACATAATGTGCGCATAAATGAATGCACCAATATAGACACACGCATCAACATTCATATATAATGTACATTCCTTTCACACATGATTTAGTTAACAGCTTGAGACACAGGAGCTGAAGATGACGACAGAAAATAGGATATCTCTTTCCCTTCTTCTCCCTCTTTCTTTTTCTCCCCTCTCCCTCTTCCCTCTTCTTCCCTCTCCCTCCTCTCGCTTTTCCCTATTCTCCCCTCTCCCTCCTCTTCCTTCTTCTCTCCTCTCCGTCCTCCTCTCTCTTCCCTCTCTTCCTCTCTCCCTCTTCCCTCATCTCCCCTCTCCCTCTTTTCTCTTCTCTCCCCTCTTCCTCCTCTCCTTCTTCCCTCTTCTCCCTCCTCTCCCTCCTCTCTCCCTCCCCTCTTCCTCCTCTCCCTCCTCTCTCTCTTCCCTCATCTCCCTCCTCTCTCCCTCCCTTCCCTGCCTTTTGTCGTCCATTTAATGATCAAATGAAGTTCGCCCTTAAAAGCAAATACAGACAGCATAAACATTATATTCATATCAATGGACTTTTATGCTGTTTTTTGTATCGTGTTCTGTGATGCTGAGAATGTGTTTGGCTCACTCTCGCTTGGGTGGTCGACAGCGCTCGCCACATAGGAGGCTGTCTCTTGGTTCTGATTCTTGGGGTTGAAGGTTCTGTGTTGGTTTGTTTGTTTGTCTTTTTATCGGATTCTGGTTCTTTGATTCTCTGTTTTGGTTTCTCTTTCATTGTTTGTTTGTTTGTTTGTTTGTTTGTTTCTTCGTTCGTTCGTCTGTATGTGTGTCTTTCCTCCTCTCCTTTTCCTTCTTTCTTTCCTTCTCTCTCTCTCTCTCTCTCCTCTCTTTCTCAGCCTCAGCCTCTATCCTCTCCTCGTCTGTCTGTCTACTCTGTCAGTCCTCTATATGCCTTTGTCTTTATCATTATCTGTCTATCTGCCTCTCTCTTCTTTCTCCACTTTCTTATTTTACTCAGTCTCTCACTTTCTATCTCTGTCTCTGTCTGTTTATCTGTTTCCCTCTCTCACTCTCCCTCTTCTCACTCTCGCCTGCTCCGCTCTTTCTTTCCTCTCTCTCTCTCTCTTCTCTCTCTCTCTCTCTCTCTCTCTCATCTCTCTATCCGTCTCTCTGCTCTCTCTCTCATCTCTCTCCTTCCTCCCTCTCCTTTTCGATAACTGCTCTCTCACTCTCTCTCTCTACTCTCTCTCTCTCTCTCTCTCTCTCTCCTTCTCCCTTCTCCCTCTCTCTCTCTCTCTCTCTCTCCTCTCTCTCTCTCTTCTCTGCTTCTCTCTCTCTCTCTCTCTCTCTCTCTCCTCCTACCTTTCTCTCTCGTC
>NW_020870777.1:1005796-1007978 GCF_003789085.1 Penaeus vannamei | reverse complement strand
AGAGAGAGAGAGAGAGAAGAGAGAGAGAGAGAGAGAGAGAGAGAGAGAGAGAGAGAGAGAGAGAGAGAGAGAGAGAGAGAGAGAGAGAGGAGAGGAGAGGAGGAGAGAGGGAGGTAGAAAAAGAGAGAATACAAAAATGAAATGTGTCCTTCCTTCGTAGGTAAAATTTCTGGGAAAACCTATTCAATCATAACGGAAAATCTGCATAGATTTTAGCATGGTATATGTACTGCAAATTGATAATAAATCCTTTATAATTACCATTAGTGCACGTATCTGTGTCAGAATGATTCTTGACACAAATCGTATGTATCTATGTATTTATATGTATACGAGTGTATGTGTATACATACATACATACTATATATATATATATATATATATATATATATATATATATATATATATATATATATATATATATATATATATATATATATATATGCATGCCTTAATTTACTCTTCCTGAGAAAGCTAGATAAATGTTTATTCTGCTGCGACCAAATTCCCACTGCCATTCAAAAGAAAAACAAATAATACTTATGCATTTTAGTATTCAATCTCCAACACGTCACAATTAATCTTTGTTCAGGGAAACTAGCTTGATAATTACCTACTGCTTATTGTTTATTATTGCAAGAGACAGCCCACGCTTTGTGCTTTGCAAGAATGCAAGTTGATATCACTTCTCTTAATCATTTTGCTCTACATAACTGCAATTTCCATATTGCTTGCAGTTGCATTATTACCTGACTGTTCTTCATAGTAGGCGTTTCTCGGCTGCATGTTTTTATTCTCTCGACTGTATTAAAAACGAAGCAATTTGACAGAAATAAATATATGATTTCATTAGATCTTGCGACTTTCCGGTCTAATTTCTCGAGATCAAAAATATAATAATAATAAATGGATACTAAAACGTTCTAGAATGGGATGTAAATATGTCACAAAATGTTCCACCACACACACACACAAAAAAAGAAAAGAAAAGAAAAAAAAGAAAAGAAAAAAAAACGAAAATAAAACCAACATAAAACATTATTTTCAAAATACAATAAGATTAAAGAAATATCTTCATATGCAGCAGAGAAGGGACTAGATATAAGAAGCAAAAATGAATTAATTCTGTGCAACACATTCAGATTATAAAGCCACAAATAGCTTTTTCGCAGCAACGAAGGTCAACGAGTGTGCATTTCATTTAATGTAAAAGTAAAATTGCATATTAGGATGACAAAGTCGGAGAAAAGTGATTGTGCCAACTCAAATGTTCTTTAACAATTAATAATGTAGATGCATAATATTGACTAGAGGGAAAAAATGTATCTATCTAATCATAACTCTAGTTAGTTATGTCTATCTATTTATCTATCTATCTCGCTGTATAGTTATCTATCCATGTATATGTATACAGTATAGGCCTATGTGAGTGTGCCCATATGTAAGTATGCGTGTGTGTGTGTGTGTGTGTGTGTGTGTGTGTGTGTGTGTGTGTGTGTGTGTGTGTGTGTGTGTGTGTGTGTGTGGTGTGTGTGTGTGTGTGTGTGTGTGTGTGTGTGTGTGTGTGTGTGTGTGTGTGTGTGTGTGTGTGTGTGTGTTAAGGAAAATATTCAAGAATTATTTGACGCATTTGAATAAAATAACCAACGCGATATAATGATACATCCATAGACACAGTCAGAGAGACACATTTGTAGACAGACAGATTAAGTACACACACACATGAATTTTATATTTTCCTCCTCCTCCTCCTCCTCTTCCTATTCATCTTCCTTTCCCTTCCTATTTTGCCTCACGTGATGAATGGGCGTGGTGAAAAGGGAGGAAGGATTGGGCGGCAAGCTGTCTGCTCGAACGGGGGGCGGAGAGAGCGGAAGAAATTTAGAAAGTTTGAAAATAAACAAAAACAAATAAATAAATACTATTGACGCTTTGGCTTATTTTTCTTTCTTCTTTTCTTATTCTCTTTCGTCTTTCTTCTTTGAGTTATGGGGAAGAAATTTAGAAAGTTTGAAAATAAACAAAAACAAATAAATAAATGCTATTGACGCTTAGGCTTATTTTTCTTTCTTCTTTCTTATTCACACACACACATACACACATACACACACACACACGCACACACACTAACCCACACACACATGAACACACATATAAACACATACATGAAATACACAATTAC
>NW_020870777.1:990796-993296 GCF_003789085.1 Penaeus vannamei | reverse complement strand
GTGGTGTGTGTGTGGTGTGTGTGTGTGTGTGTGTGTGTGGTGTGTGTGTGTAGAATATATATAATATAGTTATATATATATATATATATATATAGATAGATATTGAGAGAGATGAGAGAGAGAAGATGAGAGAGAAGAGAAGAGAGAGAGAGAGAGAGAGAGAGAGAGAGAGAGAGAGAGAGAGAAGAGAGACGGAGACACTGGGGGGAGAGAGCAGCGAGAGGAGTGAGAGAGAGACAGAACAGACGATAGCCAGAGAAAAAAGACAGGAAAGCGCTTATCCTCGTCTTCAAATGTATATACCTGATCAACTCGTCACGATCCTCCCAGTATTCCTGAAATAATTCTCCTATTTCGGTGTCCTTTTCTCTCCTTCTTCCTCGTCTCATGGAAGCGAATTTTCCCTGAATACGATCCCGATATTTTTCCCGTAATGATGTTATGGAAGGAGAACCAGCGAGGAATTCAGGAAGTCGCTTCAGCCCGGGCCGTTAGTCGGTCGGTTGGCGAGAGAGACGGCGGGTGATAGACGGCCATTTCGTCTGATGTTGCGATTCGTGCTCTCGTGTTATTAGTTGTATATCACTCATATCTCTTATCATTTCGCTTTATCACCCACTTTCCCCCTATCCCTTGTGTCTGTCGTTCCCTTTTTAATGTTTTCTGAATCATCCATCGGTGCTTTCCCCCCTTTACGCTATTTTATGAATCTTTATCTCTCTCTTTCTCTTTCTTTCTTCCTTCATTCGCCGGTCCTAATCTACTCAATTTTCCTTTCATTGTTACGCGCTCGTAATTGCATTATCTCTCCCCCACACTTTGTTATCGCCTGCTTTTCTTCGCAGTTTATTGCCTCTACCCTCCTATCCCTTCACATCCTGACAGCGCCGCCAAAGTTGAAGCGAGATCACCACATCAGCGTTGCCAATACCCCGTTATTGCCACCTGACATGGGATCTTCTCACGGTGACGCAAGCGATAAATTTTGCCGTAGCCGAACACAGTATGCCAGAGAATGGTTAACAAACAGCGAACAGAAATACACCCGTTCATGGCACAGCGTCTGTCGCCACAACACATGGCTACATGCTTGCTGGTGATTCATGTCAAAGAACACGAAGGAGAGAAGAAGGGGATGAAAGGAAAAGGGAGATGGGAAAGAGAGAGAGAAGAGAAGAGAGATGGGAGAGGGAGAGAAGAGGAGAAGAAGAGAGAGAAGAGGGGGGGGGGGGCGAAGGAGAGAGGAAGACAAGATGAGGGAAGAGAGCGAGAGAGAGAGAGAGAGAGAGAGAGAGAGAGATGAGAGGAGAGAAAGAAAGAAAGAGAGAGAGGAGAGTAGAGAGAGAGAGGAGAAAAAGAGAGAGAGAGAGTAGGAGGGAGAGAGAGAGAGAGGAGAAGCAAAGGCAAGACAGACAGAGGGAAAAGCCGACAGTGTGGAGAGGGTGAGGAAGAGAGAAAACTGAAAGAGTGGGAAGATAAAGAGAAAGAAATAAGATAAGAGGATAAGTAGATTTTTTAAATGGCAGGGCGAAGGGGAGAAAAATTACAACAGGAAAATATACGAAGCTGGAGAAGAGAAATGTACAATAAGGTCAAAGGAAATACGCGATAAAGAGAGGAAAAGGGGGTTGCGGAGAAAAGGCAGTGGAAGAGGGTAATAAAAAGATAAATGGTAAGGAGATTCATTCAAGGCGAAACCAAATGAAACAGAAAGATAAGAAGGAAGAAGAAAATAGAAAGAATAAGAGATAAGATGAAATCAAATGAAAGAGAGAGATAAGATGGAAGATGAAAATAGAAAGAATAAGAGATAAGACGAAATTAAGGAAACAGAAAGATAATGAAGGAAGAAGAAAATAAAATGAATGAAGAGATAGAACAAATGAAATGAAACAAAGAGATAAGACAGGAAGAAGAAAATAGAAAGAACATAAGAGAAAGACGAAATCAAAATGAAACAGAGTAAGTAATATTATCAAAAGACCAAAAGAGATGAACGAGACGAGAATGTTCTCCGAAATCAAGACCAATCTATCTCTTTCCTTTTTCTCTTTCCTCCTCTTCTCTCTTTACCTCTGTCTTTCTTCTCTCTTCTCCTCCCCACCCCCACCAAGTCCAGGTCTCGGTCCTCTTCTCCCCCCCTTTTCCTTACCCTTTCGTCCAGACCGGCTTTTCCGTTTCTTATTTCTTCTTCCACTTATTCCCGGCAACCTGGGACACGCTTACCCTTCATGTCCTCTTTTCTCTTGACCCCCGCACCCCTTCTTTTCTTCCGTCTCTTCATACACCCTCTGTCCCCTTCTCCGCTCCCTTCCCCCATCCTTTCCTCTCATCTCCCTCCTCCTCCTCCCTCAGTCTCTCTCCTCTCCTCCTCTGGAGCCGACCTAATTTAATTATTCTTCTAAATTATTTCATCCAGACTGGCTGGGTATTTTGTTATGGGGCCGTAATGGTCGGTGCTGTGATTATGTTCTCTCTTCTTCTATTTTTTTCCTCTCTT
>NW_020870777.1:926593-929093 GCF_003789085.1 Penaeus vannamei | reverse complement strand
TCGTTGCGCACTTATTGCTGACTCCTTGCTGCACGCACACACAGACATACATACATAGAGAGCATGCATGTAAGTAGATGTACTTACATACATGCATATATAGTATGTATGTATATATATATATATATACATATCTATATATATATATATATATATGTGTGTGTGTGTGTGTGTGTGTGTGTGTGTGTGTGTGTGTGTGTGTGTGTGTTGTGTGTGCGGTGTGTATATAAATGTGTGTATATATTATATAATATATATATATATAATATATATATATATATTATAATATATATATATATATATATATTATATATATATATATATATATATATATATATATATATATATATATGTATATATATATATTATATATATACATATATATATATATATATATATATATATATATATATATATATATATATATATATATATATATATATATATACATATATATATATATATATAACATATATATAAATCGATAGAGAGATAGAGAGAGAGAGAGCAGAAGATAACGGCGTTCGACTTTAGCTTTACATGCAGATCCACCAATATACCCATCTATATCCATAGATATACCACACCACACATTCCCCCATACCATTATCCCGCATAATCCAATCCAAAAGAATGAAATAAATGTATTTCCGCTCCGCCAAGAGTAATCATGACAAGAAACCCTTACTCAATTCAACTGCCAGTTTACTCAAAAAAAAAAAAAAGAAAAAAAAAAAAATCTCTTAATTTAACCGGTTTATTCACAAATGAAAAAATAACCCCTTACTCTTAATTCAATCGCAGTTTACTACCAAATGAAAAATAATGATGATAATAATAATAGCAGTTTACACAAAAGAAAGAAAGAAAAAAAATTATCTTAATTTAATCGCAGTTTACTACCAAATTGAAAAAAAAAAAAACAAAAAAAAAACAATAAAATAATGATAAGATAAAAATCACGAATAAAGATTTAATTTATACCCATAATACTTTTTCAAGGTTCAAGATAACTTCTTCAGCNTAATGTACTTACATACATGCATACATATATGTTGCTATATATATATAATATATATTTATATTAATTAATATATATATATATATATATATATGTGTATATATATTACATATATATAAATCGATATGATAGATAGAGAGAGATAACGGCGTTCGACTTTAGCTTTACATGCAGATCCACCATATACCATCTATATCCAAAGATATACCACACCACACATTCCCCATACCATTATCCCGCATATCCATCAAAAGAATGGTAATGTGTATTTCCTCTCCGCTAGAGTAATCATGACAAGAATCCCTTACTCTTAATTCAACTGCAGTTTACTCAAAAAAAAAAAAAAAAAAAAAAAAAAAAATCTCTTAATTTAACCGGTTTATTCACAAATGAAAAAAATAACCCCTTACTCTTAATTCAATCGCAGTTTTACTACCAAATGAAAAATAATGATGATAATAATAGCAGTTTACACACAAAAGAAAGAAAAAAAAAACTTTCTCTTAATTCAATCGCAGTTTACTAAAAATGAAAAATAATAGAATAAAATGAAATAAAATCACGAATAAGATTTTAATTTCTACCCATAATACTTCAAGGTTCAGATACTTCTTCAGCCATCTTCTCATCGGAGCGAAGGAGTCCTTAGAAAAGTGCATGGGGCTGGACCAGTCGCCGTCGCAGTACTCGGAGAGCCGTAAGTAAGCTCTGTGGACGTGTGGTGTGTGTGTGTTTGAGGGGGGGGGGTGAAGGGGGGGGAGGGTGTGTGTTTGAGGGTGGGGGTGTGTGTGTGGTGTGTGTTTGAGGGGGGGGGTGATGAAGGGGGGGAGGGTGTGTGTGTGTGTGTTTTGAGGGTGGGGTGTGTGTGATGGTGGGGGAGGGTGTGTGTGTGTGTGTTTGAGGGTGGGGGTGTGTGTGATGTGGGGGAGGGTGTGTGTGTGTGTGTTTGAGGGTGGGGTGTGTGTGATGGTGGGGGAGGGGTGTGTGTGTGTGTGGTGTTTGAGGGTGGGGGTGTGTGTGATAGTGGGGGAGGGTGTGTGTGTGTGTGTTTGAGGGTGGGGGTGTGTGTGATGGTGGGGAGGGTGTGTGTGTGTGTGTGTTTGAGGGTGGGGGTGTGTGTGATGGTGGGGGAGGGTGTGTGTGTGTGTGTTTTGAGGGTGGGGGTGTGTGTGATGGTGGGGGAGGGTGTGTGTGTGTGTGTTTGAGGGTGGGGGTGTGTGTGTGATGGTGGGGGGGGTGGGGGTGTATGATGGGGGAAAGTGTGTGTGTTTGGGTGGGGGGTGATGAAGGGGAAGGGTGTGCTTGTATTTGAGGGGGGTGTGATGATAAGGGGGGAGGGTGTATGTATGTGTGATGAAGAGGGGAGGGTGTGTGTGTGTGATGGGGGAAAGTGTGTGTGTTTAAGGGTGGGGGGTGATGAAGGGGGAAGGGTGTGCTGTATTTGAGGGGGGGTGGATGATAAAGGGGGGAGGGTGTATG
>NW_020870777.1:916593-921593 GCF_003789085.1 Penaeus vannamei | reverse complement strand
TTTTGTAGTCGGAATCCTGTATCCTGTAATGATTTATGTATTGAGATAAATCCTTATTTTTCGCACTCATAATAACTTGCCCTTTCGTAAACGCACAATCCGTGACATGCAGGCCAACATACCACTAGACAGCCTGGATTAATGACCTGTGATTCGACTTCTGACCAATAGTAAGAACATCCGTGGCGGAGGCAGACAGGCGGCCCCCCAGGCGACAGTCAACAGTGGGGGGAAGACGATTTCCGGGCTACCTGTTAAGCGCACGTGTGTTAACATTCGCTCAGTCGTCGCGCTTCTAGCAGTCGGGGCCAATTAAAATCGCCCTCGCCTCTCCTTCCTAACGGGGGGTTGAGGAGGAGCTAAGAAAAAAACAGTTACACGAGCGGCCTTTACTGGTGCCTTCTGCATCTCTACAGAACCACGTATTGTGGCAGAGATTTTTAATGGACCGGGGACTGCTGGGGAGGAGCAGTATGGCACGCGATCATCTATCCAGGACGCGTAAGTCGGTTTACCACCACACGGCGCTTAGAACAGGAGTGAGCAAGTTATCTCATCGGACTCAAGTGTGCGTCTAACAAACTCACTAGGTGATTTACTATTCTTAGATCTAGCCTGGTTATGCCATCACGCTCGCACGGTCCATGATTATCTCATTTCGGAATTGAGCGGATTTTTTATCCGCCTAACAAAAGAGAGAAACCCACGCCACGTGCACAGGGCCAATGAGGCGCGCCCATGAGCCAGTGGGAAGAAGAAGCACGGCAGGATAGGATGTCGTGCAGATGATGTGCACTGGACCCGCATAGAACTATAATCTTTGCATTGTTTACCACGCAGATCGGATGAAAGTGCGGTGTCGTATTCTGCAAAGGGAGAACTATTTTTCTATATTATGACAATAAAAACTGGTCCGGTAACTCGACGGCAATCTCAAGTGTGTGTAACCCTCATTCACAGTTACAGTTTTGTGACTAATTATTTTGACTATGTGATTTCAGGTTAGCGCATGCTAGAGTGTGAGGTTTATTCTCACTCTCGTGCGCATCTAAATTTAAATTTGATCTAATATCTGGTGTAATTTAATTTATGGACAATACACAAAATCGTATGAAAAAGCTGAAGACACTGGAGGCGTTGCGATATTAGTGAGTGAAGTAGAATAATCTTTTCGTTCTCAAAAAGATAGTATTGTTGACTCAATACTCTGGAGGTTCACCGTGAACTATTTATTTAAATAGAGAACCTTCTCTTTGTATATATTATTTGAGACGCTCATTAAATTATTTCTGGGTGTGTGTGTAGAGAAGGATATGTGGAGGATAATCTCTCGACAAAACCGTTGACTATTTTCTTTCCCATTGTTTTGTAATAGTCTTTGTACTTGACTATAATGTGTAGATCTATTCGTGCTATTCGCCCCACCTGTATAAACCAAACACACAACTAAACAACATTCGTTTCATTTGTCTAAAAATACTTCGAAAACCAAGTGTGATGATGAGGAAGAAATAAAATTTGTTTCGGGTTATTATATAGAGTAATCTCTGGTGACTCTCCTAACAACAACTGTCCTCAGTCTTATTCCTGCTCTTCGGATAGGCCGGAGTTCACACTACTAAGAAAGGCCGCTTAATCGTCTGCTTTTCTTTTGTGATCTTGTACATATCCAGGATCCAGGGCTTCTCACCTCCATAATTGTATTGCATTGCTACATTTGTTAATCTTCTTAGTGGTCTTCAACAATTTATGCGTGAAGTGAGTGAGTTTTTTGGAATTGATAATGAGTATATCTATGGCCATAAAATCAATTAGATGAATTAGCATAAAGTACGCATATCTCTCTTAATCACTTCTCTCCCCCTCTTTTTATTATTCTTCTTGTTCGGATATGCAATCGCTGCACGGATACTTATCTAGAATATCGCCTCACGCCCATCGAGACATTGGACGTAGGTTTAAACTATCGAGTGCATTATCGGATTTTATAACTTTAAATCGTAAGGCACAATACACGTGTCGAATACACTCAATTTATTGTAACTGGAGTGATATATATTATTGTTACTTACTTTTTATTAGAGAGCATTACTGTGTGTAGAATAATGCTTAAGCTGCAGATTAAGATGTAATCATACTTAATCTTAATAAGTAAGTACTCGAGTGTTATGTTTTGCATGTACACTATCGTTGTGTCTACAATCGAGATATTTCGTACAGCTGTGATTGAAAAGAATGATATGAGAGTGAGGAGCGCTATGACTTCTCTGTTCGTCGCACTATGTTGAGATTTGTCTTCTTACATATTCTCTGCTGCTTCCCTTACGCTTCCTACTTTGCGTAGCACCGATGTTGATGTGGGCCAGTAGAGTCGTCCCATCACTCGGTTCTGTGGGGCCTGTGTTTATCTACTGGAGTGAGGCGGAATTTTTAGTAGTTGTTGTAGCGCCTTATGTGCTTACACGTCTAGGACAGCGTGTAAAATCAATCGATCTGCTGTCTACTTTCACTCCGTGCAGTACGTCGTCTCTCTTCGGTCAACTCTCCATATGGTGCATTTAAACTCGCACGCGATATGTATTTATTTTCGGACAATCTAGTTCAGAGTGATTCTTCGCTTCTCGTGTTTAGCATCGTTTCCTGTGGTTCTCTACTCTTATATTATATTATTCGCTTTTTCACCCGCCGAGACGTAAATAGGTCATGTACGCCGAAAGAAATGCAATAGCAAGTGCAGCCTCTCCACGCTACCGTAAAAAAGAAAAAAAAAAAAAAACAAAAAAAAAAACAATACTTATATGATATCGATCAGTATATATATCACTTATCACTAATTACATGAGGTGATTGAGTAGGAGTATTGATTATAATAAATTGTTTAATAGATGATTTGGATTAGATTTATGTTAAATTATGCTTGGAACAATTAAATGGGTTATTGTATTAATTCATGACTACTATATATATTATATTATATAATTAATTATTTTATATATAGTTATATAATTTTTGTATAATTTATAATTATTAATATTATTATTAATAATTATTAGTTGAGATTAGGAATAAATAATCCTTACAATGAGTTAGGCGGGGTATGAAACATCAGTAATACGAGATAGAAAATCGGAACAGGAGGATAATGATATCCTCTAATAATTGACGTATAGATAGGAAATTTACTGGCTTTATTTTTATCAAGTGATCATTTTTACTAAAGGGTGCTAAGGTTTTATATCCCATTCTTGTTGTTGTGTGGTGTATGACAATGAATGTTGGATGAGGCGAATATATGCACGTGAGGGCACGGAATTAGGTATGTAGGATGGTATGATTTGATGTATATTATGTTGTGCATGAATTGTAAGTGTGTGTTAATAGTGTAATAGAATATGATGATTGATGGAGTTAATGGAGTAATAATGGCTGATCATAACAATTGAATGTAATAATTGTGAATGGATAATCAATGATATGATAAGTGAATAATCATGATGATGTGATAATAATGAGATGACATTGATTAATAATTGCTATGATAAGTTGTGATTTTGTGTGTAATGGTATGCTACAGTCGAGTAGTACGTGAGTGATAGAGTCACTGCTAGCGCGAGTGTGGTGTGTATGGAAGTTGCATCACATAGGCATGAATGTGAATAGTAGGTTAGGATGATTGAATATAGTACAAGTAATGGATAATAAGTGCTGTAGACATCAAATGCATAATAATCGATCTGTGACGTGCGTGTGATAGTGTAGCATTATAGCTGCAGTGTCTTGTGTATGGTGACCTAAATTTTATAATAACTGGAATAAAAGACGGAAATATCCGAACATTTGTTTATTACTCGTCATTTTCGTACTTGATCTACCATTCCACCTGACTCGTTTTTATTTTTCTGCCTCATAGCAATTTATTGAATTAATCTATCCATTCCTCATTAGATTCTACGTACACTTTGAGTGTCCACTATAATTAACTCGGTATTTTATCCTTAACGCGAAAAATATTTATGTAATATCGCGAAATATCCTCAGAGTTTGAACGTGTTTTTTTTTTTTATAAAGAAAAAGAAAGAAAAAAGACAAGTTATTTTGGGACAGTCATATATATATATATATATATATATATATATATATATATATATATATATATATATATATATATATATATATGTGTGTGTGTGTGTGTGTGTGTTGTGTGTGTGTGTGTGTGTGTGTGTGTGTGTGTGTGTGTGTCAGCAGTATTAAGAGTTATAGACATAAAAGGATAAGCGGATATAAAGATACAAACAGCCGGAGGAACAGCCAGGCTTCTAGACAGACAGCTGGATACGTCCTTTTGCATTTTCCACTTTTTAATGATTATCTGAGCGAGAGGTAGCCATTAATTGTACCGTGATGGTCTAATGTCAGGAGAAAAGAAAGTGATTTAGTAATGTACGTGTTGATGCTTTTATTTGATGCTGAAAAAGTGTGAGTTGTTTTAATTTTTTGAGGAATTCAAAGTGTGTTACATTAACATAGATAATATGGTGAAAGTATCAATAAGCCATAAGACGACGAGTCTAGACAGATTGCTTACTGTTATTAAAAATAATCTACTTGAAATTAATACCTCATGTACTTACATTGAAAAATTAAAAAGAATATATCATAATTGACTGAGGACTTCATATGCACTTATTTATCACATTGTTAAACCGTAAGCAATCATGATCATAACAGTAATAATAAAGGATAGCAATAAAGATAGTAAGTAATGACTATATTTTACACGTTCGCATTTTAATATGTCTCTCTCTCTCTCTCTCTCTCTCTCTCTCTCTCTCTCTCTCTCTCTCTCTCTCTCTCTCTCTCTCTCTCTCTCTCTCTCTCTCTCCTCTCTCTTCTCTCTTCTCTCTCTCTCTCTTCTCCCTATCCACGTTTGATAGCTCACTTCCGTTTTCCACTTCTCTTCCTCCCTCACCCTTTTTCCTGTTTTATCTCAGTTTCTCCTT
>NW_020870777.1:901593-906593 GCF_003789085.1 Penaeus vannamei | reverse complement strand
GACATTTTGGATGACCCTCAGCCATTCTTTTGAGCAAAATAAGATGCGAGCATATAAGCTATTCATAATAAAGCATTTTGAATAAGCTTTAAAATGCGTGGAATTTCATTTTCAATAGTGTATATACCCTCTGACCTAGTCATTCGTCACTGCAACTTTAGCTTTGTGTCTGTTGAATATTGTGTCTTTCTGTATTAAAGAGAACATTTATTTTAGTTAGACTTCAAGTAATGGTTTTCAATACTTCTTTACGAACCACATTTTCCTTTGCATCCTTTTGTATTTACTTCTTCTTTGAAATAGAAGATTGAATATATAAATCAAAAACTAATTAATTACCCATAGACCTTCTTTATCAAATATACAATATAGAAAACCGGTGGGATGGCCGTGTATGTCATGGTGATGGGTAAACAGGCACAGCATGTGAGGATACAATAGAATTCCTAACTCAGTGCTGGGTTTGTTGTTGTTGTTATTCCTCCTCCAGTCGTCTTTCAGTCTGTCGTCATGGGCGCTTAGATCTCAGGGGTCATACATAGATGATGATGTGTATAAAACTTCAACTAAAATGTATCTTTGTATAGAATAAATATTTCACTTCTATAACTTATATATATAATATATATATATATATATATATATATATATATATATATATATATATATATATATGTATATACTATATTATTTACAATATCAATGGTACTAATATGACTGAAATTTAGTCTTATCCTAAAAAACACTATTTTGTTTATTTTCAGAATGCTTTACTTTTACCAAGAGAATAAATGTTGGCAAAATTGAAAAGACGATTTTTTTTTTTACTTAACTTTGGATCTAACTTTTACTAAGTAAATGTCCCAATTCGACAGTTTCCTTTCCCTCCTTAGCGCCAGACCTTCCACTTTTGGGGATTTTGTCTCCAGATTGGTACTTCTTAATACATTTGGGGATAGATTTGGGGATTTGAGCTTCCTGGGATTTTCTGGGGGAATTCTGGTCATGCTTAGTGATAATTTAAGGATTTATGGTGGGTTAGATTAGGTTAGGTTAGGTTAGGTTAGGTGAGGTTAGGTTAGGTTAGGTTGGGTTGGGTTAGCCTAGAGTATGTGTCTTTACTGAAGGTAAAATGCATGAGGAAGGGGCGGGATCACCTTTTAATTATTGAAATAAATGGAAACTTTACCCAGGAACTGTTTTTAATGTAGTAGCATATTTCTGCTTACGACACTAGATAGCACAGAAATGAAAAAGTCGTACAAAATATTAGTACTTATATCAGTGCATTCTTGTGGGGATAAAATGAAGTGCAGAAAGTTTTACAACAAATATTAACAATTATATACATCGAAGTGTAGCCTACTGCATACTTACATATTGCAATTTGTTGGCAGAGAAAATGTTGGTGTGAGCTAACTCGGCAGTATAATTATTTTACTAGTACAAGGACGTCTTCTGCACGTGCCATAAAAGTTAATCCAGTATTAAGTTTTAATCCAGATATTGAGTGTGCACGCGCAATGGCAGCGTCCGGGATAAACTTTTAATGCTCCTCTGAACCAGCATTAACTTTTAAGCTCGAAATTTAATCCTGCACATGCGCAGAACGAGCTAGTTAATCCCCCTAATCATGTATTGATACCTAATGATACCATCAACTCCACAGAAAAAATGAAGTTGAGTTGCCATTATTGTTTATTATAGGGAATAATATAACAAATTCTGACGTTTTCATGTTAATGACGTATATGAAAATTCATCAACATATATTCTTATAGGTTGTGGGATACTTAGACTGCAGATATAACTTTCAACAGTGAATAGAAAAACGAAAAGAAAATACCAGAGTATTCCAGAGTTTACAGATACAGAAAGGTAATGTTAAATCCGGGTTAGAAACACCCTCCCAATTCATGTAATATACCAATAAACTTTTTAAAAAAGAAAGAAAGATCTTAATAACATCGCGATTAGGTTTCAAAACCAAAGCACAAACTTCCTGAATCTTTATATTACAATTACTTTAACACCGCGTGGAAATATGTTATCATATTCCTCGATAGCAACATCCTGAAAAATGACCCTACCTCGGGCCCCGCGATCACCCAAGAGAAAGAGCTCTCGGAGTAAATTCTCCCGCAAATATACACTGATGTTGCGAGTATCTGTTGACACCTTTAGCTCAGCTGCCTATAAAATCCAAAGGGTAGTTTAAGCCATTTTATATATATTTATTCCTAGTGACACAAATGCATACCGTATATGTGTATATTTTTTCTATGTTATCAACATTAGTGTGTGATATAAAACTTAAAGAGGGTGACTGCTAACTGCAACTACAGAAATACCCGACCTACCATGCAAAGGAGCAGATTTACCAATAATCACATAATCATGCGTCTGGCAGCGTGTCTTACATCTGTGCAAATTCTGTGGATTTGGATTAAACTTTAATCCGGATTTAACTGTTATGACGCGTACAGAAGACGCCCTAAGTTGTGCATTTTTTTTTTTTTTTTTTTTTTACTGTAGACCAATTTTAGTCAATATACAGGGTTTTATTTTTGCTTTCTGAGATGCTAGATTTTCTCTTGGCAGACTATGGGGTTTATATTCTTTAACTAATGCCGCAGCTAAAAATACTAATATATATTACTGTATGAAGATAAACCTCTCTAGTAGAATACCACAAATTTTGCCTTATATTTTCATCTAAAAACATGTTTTTCTTTTAAATAAGACTTTAAAATCGGTATTTGTAAAATCTGGGGACATTCTGTCCAATCTGGGGATATTTCAGTCTAATTCTAGGGAATTCCTGATCTACCTCGCGGGAGCCCTGCTTACCGCGGCCGCATTATGCAGAACCGAAGACGTGGCGACCCACACCGGAAGGCCCGTCTCCACCAGTTCCTCCAGGCTGTTGAAGGCCACACTGACCCTGGGCAGGATGAGCATGGCCTTGAGGTTGGAGCGGTAGACGGAGGCCAGGATGAGACAGCCGAAGAGCCAGAGGCATGACACGAGCCTGATGGAGTCTCCGCGCAGGGCTTTTGGAGTAGCTGCGGCAGTGGAGGGCAAGAGTCTTCCTTAAACGGTTATGGATAAAACAATAAGTGCGTTCTATCTATAGAACTAGAAGCATTTATCTGATATTGCAATGGAAATATCGCTAAGGATTTTCATACAGCCCTTAAAATCTGAGAAGAGAAAAGGACTCACACTGTGCCAGCAAAGTATAGACGGTCCACATGGCAGAGTCTTTTGTGACACGCAACAGCTCCTGACGCTGAAAGTCCTCGGTGTCAGAAGGACTGTCATTCATCTTAAATGATCTAGGAGGAGAGGACGGTTATTCGTGTCTCCCTCTGTGCGTATAATCAATTCTGTTGTTTGTCACTCACCCTTATTTGTTATGTTCGTTGCGTGTGAACAGGGCATCAAGAGGCAAAATCTAACGTATTACCAGGTACCAAATCGATTCTTATCCTTACCGTATCAGGTAATTGTATCCAAGACGGATAAGACTAATGCTCATCATAGTCACGAACACCATTGCCAGTATCACCATCCACATCTGTGAAAAAGGAAGGTCGAATTAGAGGAAAGCTACTAACAGAGATATGTAGCATATATTTATCATATAGGTATGTACTATCAGACCTTACAAGCTTGTTTCCATAGGGACCTCACACACACACGCCCTCATTCCCTCCCCCTCCCTTCCCAAACACACTCATTCAGCGATCCATCCATCTATCCACTCACCCAGTCATCCTCCCCATCCATCTATCCACTCACCCAATCATCCTCCCCAGCCATCCACCCACCCACACCTTCCCTCCTCTTCCCCTCCCTCCCTTCTCGCAAATGAAATCAAAGCAACCAACGCGGAAGGTATATGGCCTGAGGAAGCCATCGACGTGGGACCCGACGACCGGCCTCACGTAAGCTGCCGAAGACTCGTCCAGGTAAAGGTACTCGCTGATGTCGACGGCCAGGAAGCGGTCGTGGCTCATGACGAGTCCTAAGCCGGACATATTCAGTTCCTGAGGGAGAAGAGATTAGGTATTGATTAGTGATTAGAGGGATTAGGTGATTAGAGGGGGTTAAGTGTTAAAGGTGATTAGGGCTGTGAAGTGCAAAGGAAGTGATTAGGTGATTAGTGGATTAGTGATTAGAGGGGGTTAAGTGTCAAGGGGGTGATTAGGTGATTAGGGGCTGGTGAAGTGCAAAGGAAGTGATTTGGTGATTAGAAGGGGTGAATTGTCAAGGGGATGATTAGGTGATTAGGGGCTGGTGAAGTGATAAATTAATTAGAGGTCGATCAGGGGATAAAACAATAATATGAAAAAAAGATAAACGAGGAAGTGACAAAATGCCAAGGATAAGACACACTGACACGGCCATCATTGATAGTATAAATATAACGATTCTTCTTATCGTTTCTGACTGCACTTTGTTGCGAAGAATAACTTACGTTCCGATGGACGAGACCCATCAGGCCGTTCCAGGATCCGTTGGGAAATCGCTTTCCTCCGACCATGTCATACCTGGCCATGAACTCGTAGCTGGTAGAGAGGGGAGGAGAGGGGAAAGGAGAAGGAGAGAGGCAGGAAGGGAAAGAGGGAGAGAGGGAGGCAAGGAGGGAGGGAAAGAAAGAAGAAGGGGAGGGAGAGAGAGAAAGGAGGGAAAGAGGGAGGCAAGGAGAGAGAGGAGAGAGGGAAGATGAAAAGAAGAGAGGGGGATGTAAAGATAGGAAGGGGAGAGGAGGGAGGAAAAGGAAGAGGAGGGGAAGGGGGCAAAGAGAGAGAAAAGAAGGAGAGGAAAGAGGTAGAGAGGTAGGAAGGCAAGAATGGAGAAGAGGGGAAGAAGGAGAGGGAGGGAGGAGGCAAGGAGGGAAAGAAGAAGGAGAGAGAGAAAGTAAGGTGAGGAGAGTGGAAGAGAAAGAGAGGGAAGATAATATTAATTATTATTTTATTTATTGAATATTCTTA
>NW_020870777.1:879093-889093 GCF_003789085.1 Penaeus vannamei | reverse complement strand
CTCTCTCTCTCTCTCTCTCTTCTCTCTCTTCTCTCCTCTCCTCTCTCTCTCTTTTTTCTCTTTTCTCTCTCTCTTCTTCTTTTCTCTTTCTCTTTCTCCCTCCCCTCCTTCCCCGCCCCCTCCTCTCTCTCTCTTTCTCTCTCTTCTTTTCTTCTTCTCTTCTTTTTCCTCCCTCTCTCTCCACCATGTTTTCTCATTTCTCACCACTTCTTCTCTCCCTTTCCTTCTCCTCCACCCTCTTTTCCTCCCTCCCTCCCTTCCTCCCTTTCCCTCCCTCATTCCCTCTCTCTCCCCTGTCTCCCTCCCTCCCTTTTATTTCCTCCATCCATTTTTTTCTCTCCCCCGTGGAGTCAACACAGTCACAAACGACCGGGATCCGTACGGTCGAACGCCGCGGCTTATCCTCGCCAGATTGTCGACCTTATGGCCGCGATAAGGATCTTTGCCTTCGTCAGCGCCTCCGAGAGAGCTTCCAACAGACTAAGAAGGAGTTGCTTTCCTGGCAGCTAACTCGGAGGGGGGGGAGGGGGGAGGGTGGGGGGGGAGGGGGAGGGGTAGCTTCCTCATGGGCGGGGCAGCGGGGGATGGTCTCGGATAAGAGGTGCGGGTGGGAGGGGGGGCGGGTGGGGGGGAGAGGGGGCGGGTGGTTGGGGGAGGACGAGGCGGGCGGTTCTTTGGGGTTGTCCATGCAAGGGGGAGGGGGGGGGTATGGAGGGTGCTATGGGGTAAGAAGACAGAGGGGGGGGGAGGGGTAGGGGTGTCCTTAGGCGTGGGCGTGGCGGGCTGCAGGGCTTGGGCGGGTGTGGGGGGAGGTGGGGTATGGGAGAAGGAGGGGGGGGTAGAGGGTGGGTAAGATGAGAGTCCTGGTTGGCGGGGATAGAGGAAGGGGGGGGGGGTGAGGCTACGAAGAAAAGGAGGGGGGGGGAGGAGGAGGAGATTCACATAGTGAGTCTGAATACCGTAGGGAAAGCTTATTTCTAAAAAATAGTACTCTTTTTCTTAACTTTTCATATTTCTAATGAAATTTATTCAATTCTTCCATGTTTTTTTTTTTCCCTTTGGAGTATTTCCCTAACGTTATTTAGAAATAATATCTTATGTAAATTCGTATAAACATCTTATGTTCCTTCTAATTCTCGTCATTTCTCTCTCATTCAGTTAATAATTAAAGATATTGATGATTATTTTCATTTTTTTCTCAACACTTAATATCATGATTATCGTTCTTGATCATCAATATCAGTAATCACATAATGCGGTCTTCGTAATTATTTTGTCATTATCATTATCATTATTTCATATTTTTCATCTCAATTTATCATCATGATTATCCTTTATTATCATGTACACGATCGTCATTCCCACGTCTTAAATGCACAAGCAAAAGCACTATACAGACAGACAGAAAAAGTTGTCAAATGAATAAAGTTTCACAAATTTTCGTTGGTTGTTGATTGAGGCAAAATATTTAATGTTTTTCTTTTCAGTTCTCTTGCTCGACGGCTGTGGCTTGCTAAATTCCTTTACAAAAAGAAAGAAGGTATATATATATATATATATATATATATATATATATATATATATATATATATATATATATATATATATATATATTATACATTACACACATACACACTACACTACACCCACACACACACACACACAACACACACACAACACACACACACACACACACACACACCCACACACACACACCCAACACACACACCACACACCACACACACCACACACACACACACACACACACACACACACACCACACACACACAACACATATTCAACTCTTAGGTAGTTTTTTAGATTCTTATGCATTCAAATCAAACACGCGTATGTGTGCGGTGCATGTGTGTTTTGTGTAGTTACAGTAATAATTGATGTGATGATGATGATGATAATAATAATAATAATAATGATGATGATGAATAATATTAATATCAATAATGATAA
The DNA here is from genome assembly GCF_003789085.1 of Penaeus vannamei. Taxonomy (NCBI): domain Eukaryota; kingdom Metazoa; phylum Arthropoda; class Malacostraca; order Decapoda; family Penaeidae; genus Penaeus; species Penaeus vannamei. The sequence continues at coordinate 887,125 of NW_020870777.1, read as the reverse complement.
TAATTATAATAATAATGATATAATAATAATTAATAATAATAATATATAATAATTAATTAATATATAATGATAATAATAATGGATAATAATGATAATAATGATAATAATTAAATAATAATAATATAATATGCTTTATTTTCCTCTTTTGTATTTTTGGATTTTTGAGTAGTAATTTTTAAAAGATCATTTTCTTTTCTTTGGATATCCCTTCCCTCTTTCTGTATTTGTGTATCTATTTTTTCTAATAATACCATGTTTTACCAGTTCTCTCGTCTTCTCTCTCTTTCTCTGTCTGTATCTCTCTCTCTTCTCTCTCTCTCTCTCTCTCTTTCCTCTCTCTCTCTCTTCTCTTTCTCTCTCTCTCTCTCTCTCTCTTCTCTCTCTCTTCTCTTTTCTCTCTCTCTTCTCTCTCTCTCTCTCTCTCTTCTCTCTCTCCTCTCTCTCTTCTCTTCTCTCTCTCTCTCTTCTCTCTCTCTCTCTTTCTCCTCTCTTCTCTCTCTCTCTCTCTCTCTCTCTCTCTCTCTCTCTCTCTTTCCCTCTCTCTCTTTCTCTCTCTCTCTCCCTCCCTCCCTCTCTCTCTCTCCTCGTCTCTCTCTGCTCTCTCTCTCTCTCTCTCTTTCTTCTCTCTCTCTCTCTTCTCTCTCTCTCTGTCTTCCCTTCTCTCCCCCCTCCCTTCCCTCTCTCTCTCTCTCCCTCCCTCCCTCTCTCTCTCTTCTCTCTCTATCCTCTCTCTCTCTCTCTTCTCTCTCCTCTCTCTCTCTCTCCTCTCTCTCTCTCTCTCTCTCTCTTCTCTCTCTCTCTCTCTCTCTCTCTCTCTCCCCTCCCCTCCCTCTCTCTCTCCCCTTCCACCCACCTCTCTCTCTCTCTCTCTTCCTTTCCCCTCCCATTTATCAGGGCCAATTACCCGAACATAACGAAAAAGATGAAAGTTACATAACAACAGCTCACGCACAAACAAACAAACAAACCAACGCATCCACATCCGCCCATTCGGAGCATCCGTTTGCTATCAACAGACTTTCGCTCTAAAGCTTTTTAAGAAAAATTACCTTCTTAACGGCATTCAACCTTGTCACTTCCATTTACTCTCCGGCGAAAATAACGAAGACTGCGAGGAGTCGGAAACTTTTTGTTAAAAGAGCCTCTGGCGGGGGAGGCAGGGGGGAGGGGGGGGGTATGTTGAGCTGCGTCCCACCACCCACCCCCTCCTCCCTATCCTCTGCTTCGCTCCCTTTCATATCCTTCGTTTCCGTTCTATCCTTCCTATCCTACTATCCCTTCCTCCCCTCTTCCTCTCCTCTCCTATCCTCCGCTCGTCCCCTATCCTATTTATATCCTACTATTCCTTTCTCTCCCCTCTTCTCCCTCCTCTCCCTACCTCCGCTCCCTTATTCTATCCTACTTTGCGGGGTATGTTGAGCTCCGCCCCCCCCTTCCCTCTCCCCTCCCCTCCTCTATCCTGCCGTGCTCACCTATGCTATCCTATCCTACTACCACGCCCTCTCTAATCTCCGCTCCGCTCCCCTATCCTATCTAGTCCTAACTACCACCCCCCTCCTATCCTCCGCTCAGTCCCTATCCTATCCCTATCATACTCTGGGGCTATGTCTGAGCTCCGTTCCCCCACTCCTCTTCCCTCCTTCTCCCTATTCCTCGCTCCTCTCCTCTCCTATCCTACTACCCACCCTCCCCTCCGATCCTCCGCTCCGCTACCTCTATCCTGTTTAAATCCTGTTTGGGGTATGTTGAGTCTTCCGAACCCCCGCTCCACTCACCTCTTTCCTCTATGTGTACACACATAGACCAACGAACAAAAACACAGAAGCGCACATACATAAACAAATAACGTGCACACATTCTGCAAAAAACACACCAGACACATACAAACACACACGCACACACACATACACACACGCCGTATAAAGAACCTACACACTAACAATGAAACCAAGCAAACAGACACACACACACACCAAATACATACACACAACCCACACACCCCCAAAAAAAAAAAAAAAAAACACACAAAGAACACATCACAACACAGAAACACACCCACACACAAGAACACACACACACACACAAACACAGAACACACAAACACACACAACCCAAACACACACAAACACACCACACCACACCCACACACACACCCACACCCACACACGACACACAACGCACGCACGCAACCAAAGCACACACAAAACCCACCCGCAAGACCCGAGCAAGAAAAGCCCAGTTCATTACCTGGACACAAGATCTATTCCCTTTCCCTCGATAAGAGTTATCCTAGCTTGGCCCCAGAGAGCACTCGACTTCAGTCTCTATTCGCTCTTGAGATAGAGGCTCTTTTCCTGCTGCTGTTCTCGCCTCTCTTGTTGTTCGGAGGAGGAGGGAGAAGGAGAGAATGGAGGAGAGTAGTTGGAGAAGTAAGAGGAGAGAGAGAGATTGAAAGAGAGATTGAGAGAGATTGAAAGAGAGAGAGAGAGAGAGAGAGAGAGAGAGAGAGAGAGAGAGAGAGAGAGAGAAGAGAGGAAGAAGAGAAGAGAGAGAGAGAGAGAGAGAGAGAGAATGGGGAGGAGGGAGGAGGCAGAGGGAGAGGAAGAGAGAGAGGTAGAGGATAGAGAGAGGAGAGGGGAAGGAGAGGAAGATAGTATTATAGATAGGGAGGGAGAGACGAGAGAGAGAAGAGAGAAGAGAGGGAAGAGAGAGAAAGAAAGAAAGAAATACAGACAGAGAGAAAGAAACAGACACACAGAAACAAAGACAAGAAGGGAAGAACACACACATTTAAAAGAAAAGAAAGAGAGAGAGAGGAGAGAGAGAGGGGGGGGGGGGGGAGAGGGGGAGAATAAAGAAAGAGATACAGAGAAAGAACAGAGCACATAGAACATAGGGAAAGATAAGGAAGGAAGAACAAACAAAAAAGATAAAAGAGAGAGAGAGAGAGAGAGAGAGAGAGAGAAATCAGAGAGCACAGAGAGAGAGACAGAGAGAGAGAGAAAGAGATACAGACAGAGAGAGAAAGAAAGAGAGAGAGGAGAGAGAGAATATCGGGCCGTCCGAGCAGCTATGGCGGCCAAGAGGAACAGACATATCATTTGGACTGCTTGGGGCCGCTGGGACTTCGCCTTCGAGAGAGAGAGTCGAGGGGAGAAGCTCTCACCAAGACGAATCTCTGTAATAAAGTGTAACAGCGTGGGAAAAACGGCGGGGCATTGCCAACGTACCCTAGAACACTCTCAGAATTAAGAGCCGCCAGCGGGGCCGTGGTGGACTCATTCCAACACGCGCTCTCTCTCTCTCTCTCTTTTTTCTCTCTTTCTTTTTCTTTCTTTCTATCGCTTTCGCTTGCTCTCTCTTTCTCTTTCTCTCTCTCTCTTTCTGTCGCTCGCTTGCTCTCTCTCTCTGTCTGTCTCGCTCTTTCTGTCACTCGCTTGCTCTCTCTCTCTGTATGTCTCTCTCTTTCTGTCGCTCGCCTTGCTCTCTCTGATGCTTCTCTCTCTCTCTCCGAGTATCTCTCTCACGTCCTCGTCTGTCTTCACTCCTACACGTCCATTCTCTAACTCCTCCCTCTAACTCCTCAGATCAGCGTACGCTTCCTCTCAGACTCTCTCAATCCCGCAATTTGCATCGCTCCTCCACCGACCCTCTTTCACTTCTTCTGTCAAGTACTGCTCTGTCATCTCTGTACGTACCGTCCTCTTCAGCGTCACCCTGGTTATTTCGTCTCTCTTGACTCTTCTCTCCTCTTTCCTCTTCCCTTCCCTCACTCACGCTCCACCTTTCCCCGCTTCCCGCTCATCTATGTCCCCTTCCTTCGCTTCCACCGGCTTGTCTCACCTTGCCTCGTCTCTTTTTTTCTTTTCTTTTGTTGGTTGACTCAGGTTGCCATCTCTTACTCGGTTTCTTTTCGACGAAGCTTCCCCCGTCTCTCTTTTCTTTTAGATTGTTTTCGATGAATCGGATTTTTAACTTTTTTCACTTTTTTATTTATTTTCTTAATTTTCTTATTCTCTCTCCTCCTCTCCTTCGCATCTCCACTCCCTCCGACTCCTCTCTCTCTCTCGGTCTCCCTCTCTCTCTCACTCTCCTCTCTCTCTCTCTGCTCCTCTCCCTTCTCTCTTTCTTCCTTTCCTCTCCCTCCTTGATTATCTTTATCATCATTTTTCCTCTTATAACACGCCTTCCTTCCTTCCTCCGTCTATCTCCCACGTCCGCCTTCCCTTTTACCTTCCACCCCTCCCTTCCCTTCCTCTCCTACCGCTCCCGGATTCCTTCCTCATCACCAGCTTCCCTTTCCTTCCTAATAGCCCTCCACAAACCTCCATTCCTCACCAGCGCTTTCTACCTCCCCTATGCTTCGCTCTCTTCCCCTTCTGACCCCACTTCACTCCGCCTTATTTGCCACCCCCTCGAACCTCTCACTTCCTCCTTTTACCCTTCTCCCTTCTCTTCCCAACCTCCCTCCTTCTATCCTCCACTCCCTACCCAAGCCCTCCTCCTCTCCCCTTCAACTCCTTAACCTTTCCATCGCCCTCAATCCCATCCCCTCCACTTCCTCTCTTCCTCCCTCACTTCTCCCTCCATCCCATTCCCTTCCCTCGCATTCCTCCCTTTCTTCCTTCCTTTACCTCTCCATCCTGCTCGAACTTCCTGCCCACCGCATCACATCGGCCCCATTCCTTCCTCCCCACCTCCCACCTCGCTCAAGCCCATTCCCTATCAGTATACATGTGCCGCGTGTTTCCCTCGGCAGTTTCCCAGGATTAGTTTTGATGAAGGAAGTAGTGTTGGTTACGGAGCTGAGAGGTCTCTTGAGACCTTGTTTAAAGAGCGGCAGGAAGGATGAGCTGAAGACAAGGGAGAGAGGGCTGCTTCAGGGAGGCCATCCTCTAGGCCCCCCTCGCTCCCTCGTCTCTGCTCTATCTATCTATTCTTTTGCTTGTTTATCTTCTATATATTATCTTATCCTATTCTATTTATGTGTTTCTTATCTCTCTCTCTCTCTCTCTCTCTTCTCTCCTTCTCTATTCTTCTCTTCTCTCGGTCTCGCTCTCTCTCTCTCCCTTCTCTCTTCTATATATATATATATATATATTTATATAATATATATTATATATATAATATATTATATATGTATGTATGTGTGTGTGTGTGTGTGGTGTGTGTGTGTGTGTGTGTGTGTGGTGTGTTGCTTATAACTGTATCATACATCAACGACAACGCACACACACACGACCTCTCAATACTACCTAGTTTTTAATATATGAAAATTTATTTGTCTTTGTATAATATTCAGTAGAGAGAGAAGAGAGGAGAGAGAGGGAAAGAGAGAGAGAGAAAGAAAGAGAGAAGAGAGAGAGAGAGAGAGGGAGAGAGAGAGAGAGAGAGAGAGAGGAGAGGGAAGAGAGACAGACGAGACAGAGAGATAAGAGAGAGAGAGAGAGCAGAGAGCGAGAGAGAGCAGAGATAGAAAGAGCAAAGAGCGAAAACACCAACACGAGACGATCAAGAGCGATAGCGAAAGATAGATAGATAGATATAGAGCAGAGCAGAGAGAGCGATAGCGAGCACACCAATTCAAAAACACAGCGACAAAGAGAAGCAAGCAAAGGGCGAAAGAGCGAGAGCGAAAGCGGCCAACGAGGCGGGAAAAATCATCATAACCTTTGATTTAGCTCACACGCCCAACAAGAGCTCGAGTCCACACGTCCTATAAAGCCAAACAAGGGAGCCACGAGGTCCTCCCTGCAGGATGTGTAAGTCCTCCCCCAACACACTTTGATCCGCAGGGACATATAAGCCTGTACCGAGGGAGATACAGGACACTAAATCCTTCCTAATGGGATTTATATAGGAGCCAAGTAATCCATCCTCAATGCTAGAGAAATTGTACCCCGTGTTATGTGCTAGGGTGTGTTAGAGAGGAACTACACCGTACTGTGTTAGGTGGGTGTACTGAACGCTCTAACTGGCTTCGCTGCTATTGGTCGATGTCCATAAACGTGTAAGATATAGGACGCTTGTCAACTCTGATACTGTCCATCGAGGATGACTTATAGCCTTAATCGTACACTTTGGAACTTTCCAGTAAAGTTTGCAGTGTGGGGATAGAGAGAAGAGAGAGAGGAGAGGAGAGAGAGAAGAGAGAGAGAGAGTAGAAGAGGAGAGAGAGAGAGAGAGAGAGAGAGAGAGAGAGAGAGAGAGAGAGAGAGAGAGAGAGAGAGAGAGAGAGACGAGAGAGAGAGGAGAGAGAGAGAGAGAGAGAGAGAGAGAGAGAGAGAGAGAGAGAGAGAGAGAGGAGAGAGAGCGCAAAACACGAATCAAAAATACAATAAAACAGAAAAAAGTAAGATACAAAGAGGAAGAGATAAAGAGAAAGAAAAGTAAAAAGACGAAGAGAGAAAGGGAAAGAACATAACAAAGACGAAGAGAAAAAAGTGAGAGAAAAGAAAGAAAGAAACAGATAAAGAGAGAAGAAGAAGATCAGTTATTCCCCTTCGGACGAAAAAGAAGCATCAGAAAGCGCGATGGAAATTGGGACCAATAAGATCTGATCTCGAATCATCTCTGACACGAAAGAAAGGGTTGGGGAAACGGGGGAATAAAGAATGATTGGGAGAATGTGAAAATAGCCGATAAACGATATGGAGTGATGGACAAAGAGTCGGTCTTGACGGTCAGATCGGGATGGGTTGGGAGATAAGGAAGCTATGGTGGAGAGATAAAGGGGTAAAGATGGAGAGATAGAGAAGTAAAGATGGAGAGATAAAGAAGTAAAGATGGAGAGATAGAGAAGTAAAGATGGAGAGATAAAGAAGTAAAGATGGAGAGATAAAGAAGTAAAGATGGAGAGATAGGGAGTAGTGGGAGATAAAGAAGATAAAGAGAGAAAGAAGAAGTAAAGATGAGAGAGAAGAGTAAAGATGGAGAGATAGAGAAGTAAAGAGGAGAGATAGAGAAGTAGATGAAGAGATAAAGAAGTAAAGAGGTGGAGAGATAAAAGTAAAGATTAAGAGATAAGAAGTAAAGATGGAGTAGAGAAGTAAGATGGAGGATAAGAAGTAAGATGAGAGGATAAAGAAGTAAAGATGGAGAGAAAGGGTAAAGATGGAGGATAAAAGAAGATGAGAGTATAAAGATGGAGATAAGAGTAAAGATGAGTAAAGATGGAGAGATAAGATAAAGATGGAGAGATAAAGAAGTAAAAGATGGAGAGATAAGAAGTAAAGATGGAGAGAAAGAAGTAAAGATGGAGAGATAAAGAAGAGAAGTAGGAAGAGATAAAGAAGTAAAGATGGAGAGATAAAGAAGTAAAGATGGAGAGATAAAGGGTAAGTAAGATGGAAGATAAAGAAGTAAGAAGTAAAGATGGAGAGATAAAGAAGTAAGATAGAGATAAAGAAGTAAAGATGGAGAGATAAAGAAGTAAAGATGGAGAGATAAAGAAGTAAAGATGGAGAGATAAAGAAGTAAGGATGGAGAGATAAAGAGTAAAGTGGATGGAGAGAAGTAAAGATGGAGAGATAAGAAGGTGATGGAGAGATAAAAGAGTAAGATGGAGAGATAAGAAGTAAAGATGGAGAGATAAAGAAGTAAGATGGAGAGATAAAGAAGTAAAGATGGAAGAGATAAAGAATAAAGATGGAGAGTAAAAGAGTAAAGATGGAGAGATAAAGAAGTAAGGATGTGGAGAGATTAACGAAATGATAAAAAGAAGTAAAGATGGAGAGATAAGAAGTAAACGATGGAGAGATAAGGATAAGATGGAGAGATAAAGGAGTAAAGATGGAGAGATAAAGAAGTAAAGATGGAGAGATAAAGAAGTAAAGATGGAGAGATAAAGAAGTAAAGATGGAGAGATAAGAAGTAAAGATGGAGAGATAAAGGAAAGTAAGATGGAGAGATAGAGAAGTAAGATGGAGAGATAAAGAAGTAAAGATGGGAGATATAAAGAAAGTAAGGATGGAGAGATAAAGAAGTAAAGATGGAGAGAAATAAGAAGTAAAGATGGAGAGATAAAGAAGTA
>NW_020870777.1:867057-870221 GCF_003789085.1 Penaeus vannamei | reverse complement strand
CTATGCAATGATGTGCTCTTTTGATATAATGTTTATCAAAGGCTATTGGATTGATATTATGTGATATCCAATAAAAAAAACGTAACAAAACAAACACATATCATTGTTAATATACACAAACTCACAAACAACACACGTTACTAACTCCTACAAAAACACACAACACACACAACACACACACACCACACACACACACACACACGCACACACACACACACACACACACACACACACACACACACACACACACACACACACACACACACACACAGCACACACACACACCACACACACACACACACACACACGCACACACACACACACGCACTTCAAAGATACTCCACGACCAAAGGGAGAGACATCCGCTCACATGAAAACGATCTATACACTATACAGTCTATACAGATATATATATGTATATACAGATATATACACTATAGATCTATACAGAATACACTATGAAGTACTATTCTAGAACGTCGCTAGTGTTTCCATAAGAAGCTCTTTGATCCCAGGATTCACGAGGCTTCCGACCAGAGGCTTCCGACTAAAGGATTCCAACTGAGGCCTCGGCGTGGGAGGAAGCCCGCGGTTTACATGCTAAGGGGCTTCCTCTTGCCGCAGTGAAGATTGTGAAGGGAAGATGGGGTTTTAAAAAGAGGTGCGGAACCGTATTGAAATAAATATATCTGTATCCATATTCATCTCTCTCTTCTCGCTCTCTGTCTCTGTCTCTCTCTCTCTCTCTCTTTCTCTCTCTCTCTCTCTCCTCTCTCTCTCTCTCTCTCTCTCTCTCTCTCTCTCTCTCTCTCTCTCTCTCTCTCTCTCTATCTATATATCTATCTATCTTTCTATCTATCTATCTATCTATCCATTTATCTATCTATCTATCATCTATTATCTTTCTATCTATCTATCTATCTATCTATATCTATCTATCTATCTATCTATCTATCTATCTATCTATCTATCTATCTATCTATCTATCTATCTATCTACCTATCTATCTATATATCTATCTATATATCTATATATCTATATATGTATGCATGTATGTATATGTATGTACATATACACATACATGTACATCTGTGTGATTGTGTGTATTCACGTCTATGTGTATGTATAACATATATGTCTTTCCTTTTTTTCTGTCGCCGAAAAATGAAAATAAATCATAGGCAAGAACAAGCCGAAGAACAATTCAAAAGAAGATTGAACAACCAAACACATCAAGGTAGAACAAAACCGAAAGAGATCGAGTCACGGAAAGAAGAAGAAGAAAAGAGGAAGAAGAAGAAGAAGAAGAAGAAGAAGAAGAAAGAACGATGCGAAAGAAGACATCGGCAAAGAAAAGAACAAAAGATGATTGAAGTACTGCAGACATTGCTAAAGAATGGAAGAGAAGACTGATTCGCCATTGCCTTAAGAACCAGAATGTCTACTCGTCCTCTTTATCATCACAAACGGGAGAAGAAACCGAAGGAAAAAAGGATGATAAAAAAAATCTGCAACTTTATCATCACAAACGGGAGAAGAAACCGAAGGAAAAAATGATGATAGAAAAAAAAATCTGCAACTTTTATCATCCACAAACGGAGAAGAAACCGAGGAAAAAAAGGATGATTAGAAAAAAAATCTGCAACTTTATCATCACAAACGAGGAGAAGAAACCGAAGGAAAAAAAAGGATGATAGAAAAAAAAATCTGCACTTATCATGAAACCGAAGGAAAAAAGGATGATAGAAAAAAAATCTGCAACTTTATCATCACAAACGGGAGAAGAAACCGAAGGAAAAAATGATGATAGAAAAAAATCTGCAAACTTATCATCACAAACGGAGAAGAAACCCGAAGGAAAAAAGGATGATAGAAAAAAATCTGCAACTTTATCATCACAAACGGAGAGAAGAAACCGAGGAAAAAAGATGATAGAAAAAAATCTGCAACTTTATCATCACAAGCGGGAGAAGAAAAACCGAAGGGAAAAAAGATGATAGAAAAAAAATCTGCAACTTTATCATCACAAACGGAGAAGAAACCGAAGAAAAAATGATGATAGAAAAAAAATCTGCAACTTTATCATCACAAACGGGAGAAGAAACCGAAGGAAAAAAGGATGATAGAAAAAAAATCTGCAACTTTATCATCACAAACGGGAGAAGAAACCGAAGGAAAAAAGGATGATAGAAAAAAATCTGCAACTTTATCATCACAAACGGGAGAAGAAACCGAAGGAAAAAAAGATGATAGAAAAAAATCTGCAACTTTATCATCACAAACGGGAGAAGAAACCGAAGGAAAAAATGATGATAGAAAAAAAATCTTGCAACTTTATCATCACAAACGGGAGAAGAAACCGAAGGAAAAAATGATGATAGGAAAAAAATCTGCAACTTTATCATCACAAACGGGAGAAGAAAACCGAAGGAAAAAATGATGAATAGAAAAAATCTGCAACTTTATCATCACAAACGGGAGAAGAAACCGAAGGAAAAAATGATGATAGAAAAAATCTGCAACTTTATCATCACAAACGGGAGAAGAAACCGAAGGAAAAAAGGATGATAGAAAAAAATCTGCAACTTTATCATCACAAACGGGAGAAGAAACCGAAGGAAAAAATGATGATAGAAAATAAATCTGCAACTTTCATCACAACGGGAGAAGAAACCGAAGGAAAAAAAGATGATAGAAAAAAAATCTGCAACTTTATCATCACAAACGGGAGAAGAAACCGAAGGAAAAAATGATGATAGAAAAAATCTGCAACTTTATCATCACAAACGGAGAGAAGAAACCGAAGGAAAAAAGGATGATAGAAAAAAAAAATCTGCAACTTTATCATCACAAACGGGAGAAGAAAACGAAGGAAAAATGATGATAGAAAAAAAATCTGCAACTTTATCATCACAAACGGGAGAAGAAACCGAAGGAAAAAAGGATGATAGAAAAAAAATCTGCAACTTTATCATCACAAACGGGAGAAGAAACCGAAGGAAAAATGATGATTAGAAAAAAAAATCTGCAACTTTATCATCACAAACGGGAGAAGAAACCGAAGGAAAAAAATGAGGATAAAAAAAATCTGCAACTTTATCATACAAACGGGAGAAGAAACGAAGGAAAAAAAGGATGATATAAAAAAAATCTGCAACTTTATC
>NW_020870777.1:842057-852057 GCF_003789085.1 Penaeus vannamei | reverse complement strand
TCCTTTGTGCTTGCTTGCCTCCTTCCCTCCCTCACTACCTCCTCCTCCTTCCTTCCTTCCTTCCTCCTCCTTTTCTTCCCCCTCCCTCCCCCTTCCCTTTCCTCCTTCCTCCTTCTTCCTTCTCCCTCTTCCTTCTTCCTTCCCTTCCCTCCTCCCTCCCTCCCTCCCCCCTCTTCCTTCCTTCCTCCTCCCTCCCTCCTTCCTTCCTTTCTTCCTTCGTGCTTGCTTGTCTCCTTCCCTCCCTCCCTCCCTCTCCTTCCTTCCTTCCTTCCTCCCTACCTACCTCCTTCCTTCCTTCTTCATTACTTCCTCCTCCTCCCTCCCTCCCTCCTTCCTCCTTCCTCCTCCTTCTCCTCCCTCCCTCCCTCTTCCTGATTCCTTCCTTCTCTTGCCTCCTTCCCTTCCTCACATTTGCCTTCGCATCTCCTTCCCTATAACAGCTCCTTCCTCCCTTTTCTGCTTGCATGCTTGCTCGCCTGCGTGGGCGTGAGGCGGTGTCAGACACACTCGCTCCACTCTCCCGCCCTCCGCATACACACGCACGCCACACCACACGCATACACACACTCTCACGGGTACATCCCTCCCATAAACGTACACTCCCTACACACACACACACAAAACACACACACACACACACACACACACACCACACACACACATACGTACACTCCCTCCTACGCACACACACGCACCCCCACATACGTACACCCCCTCTCTCTCTCGCACACACACACGTAACACCCCCTCCCACACACGCACACACACACAAACACACACATACGTACACCCCTCCTACACGTGCATACGTAACCCCCGCATACGTACACCCCCTCCCACACACGCACACACACACCCACGCACACAGGCTTTTGTAGTCGGAATATAAATTATGCTTAGAGCAAGTCGAGAGCGGATCGGACCAATCGCTGCTGTTCACGCAATGAATAAATTTCAAAATGAGGAGGGGAGAACGGGCTTATTTTTTTTTTTATTTATTTTTTTATTTTTTTTTTTTAGGCGGGGGGGGGGTACATGGGGGGATGATGGTAGGGGAGGAGGAGGAGGAGGAGGAGGAGGGAGGGGTTGAAAATAAGGAGGTGGGAGTGGGGGGGAAGGATGCGGTGGCACGGCAGGAGAAGAAGAAAAGAGGAGAGGGGAAGAGGAAGAGAAGAAGATGGAAAAGGAGGAGAAAAGGGAAAAAAAATAAGAGAGGGAGGGAAGAGGATGATAATGATGATAAAGATGATGATGATGATGATGATGATGATGATGATGATGATGATGATAATGATGATGCTGGTGATGGGGAGGAGGTGAAGGTGAACAGAGACTAAGGAAATGATGAGGAACTAGGGAAGGAAGATAAAATGATGATGAGGAGGAGGAATAAGAGAAGGAAGAGGAGGAGGAGGAGGAGGAGGAGGAAAAGGTGGACAAGAGGTAGGAAGACGAGGAGGGGTGAGAAAGTAGAAAGAAAAGGATGATGATGAGGAGGAGAAAGTGGATAATGAGTAGGAAAGTGCGGAGGAGGTGGAGAAAGAAAAGGATAATGATGATGAGGAGAAAAGGAAGAGGAGGAGAAGGTAGACAAAAAGTAATAGTTGCAGGAAGAGGAGAAGAAAGAAGAGGAGAAGGTAGACAAAGAGTAGAATTTGTAGGAAGAAGAAGAGGAAGAAGAGAAGAAGACGGAGAAGGAGAAGGTAGACAAAGAGTAGAAGTCGTAGGAAGAAGAAGAGAAAGAAGATGAGAAAGAAGAGTAGTTGTAGAGAGGAAGAGGAGAAGGAGAGGTATAGGTATTGAAAAAGAGTAAGATGAGGAGGAGAGGAGGAGGAGGGGGAGAAGAGGAATTTGCATTTTTATCAACCTTTTTTGTGATGTAAAGACTTCCTTTTTTATCTCAGAAGATGGGAGGTTAAAAGGAAGATAATGATGTCAAGAAGGGGGACATGGAGAAGTGCTGGGGAGAAGGAGGTGGAGGGGGAGGGAGGGGCAAATGAGAGGTGGAAGGGAAGGTAGAAAAAGGTGGAGGGAGTTTTAAAGAAGTAGAAGGGGAGGCAGAAAAAGTTGAGGGAGAAGGAGGAGTAAAAATAGTGGAAGGAGAAGGATGAAGTGGAGTGGAAGTAGAAAAGATGGAAGGTCGAAAAAAGCGGAGGGGCAAAATAAGAGGTGGAGGGAAGGAAGAAAGGTGGAGGAGGAGTGAAAAAAAGTAGAAGGGAGGCAGAAAAGTTGGGGGGGGGAGGTAGAATAGGTGGAGGAGGAGGTAGAAACGTAGAAGGAGAAGAGGGAAGTGGAGTGGAGGTAGAAATAGTGGAGGGGGAGGTCGAAAGTGTAATGGAGGTAGAAATAGTGGACGGGGAGATAGAAAAGCGGAGGAGAAATTATAAAAAGTGAAAGGAGAAAAGGAAGAAGTGGAGGAGAAGATAGAAAAAGTGGAGGGGGAGATCGAAAAAGTGGAGCAAGAGATTGAAAAAGTGGAAGAGGAGGCGGGCGAAACTATGGAAGCAGAGGTAAAAAAGTGGAAGGGAAAAACGAAAAAAAAGGAACAGACGAACAGAATCAAGTAAAAAGAGAAAAGAAAAAAGGGGCGGGGGGGGGAGAGGGAGGAATTTAGGAATAAAACGTCAATAAGGAGGATGTCTTGCAATTTGCGCCTCTTGTGACAGTTCCCTAGGAGGCACTGGAGGTAGGGGGGGGGAGTACAGTGCAATAGAACAAGTAGAAAAATCAAACAATAATATCTATACATATATACAATATATATAATATATATATATATAATCTATATATAAATATACTATATATATATATATATATATATTCTATATATATCTATATACTATATATATATATATATCTATATATATATATATATATATACATATATATATATATATATATATATATATATATATATATATATATAGATATATAATATAATATATATATATATATAGATATATAGATAGATAGATAGATAGATATAGATATATATATATACACTATATATATATATATATACTAACATTAATTATAACACTCAACACGACTCTACCGCACATTAACATGAAAAAAAAAAAAAAAAAAAATTGCATCGGCCTTCCGTTTTATTCATTCAAAAAATTCCTCCTGATTGCGACCTTCACATTAGCATTTTGATTATTTTATTCTATCTCTGCTCCCGAGGGACAAACACTTCCTTTCAACGTCATTTGATAATGTCAATACACTCTTCCTTGTATATTGCTTCTATCAACTTTTTATCTTTTATCTATATATTATTTTTTTTAAATGCTTTTTATCAACTTTCCCTTTTTTATTTATATATATTTTTTTTCGAATGACGTTCTTTTATTATTTTTTCATCTAAATTTTCCATTTATCTGATTGTCATTATTTTTATTGTTATCATTATTTTAAGTTATTCTCTTTCACTTCATATTGTATTTCTTATTTCATTTTCTTTTTTTATTATTTCTCTTTCTCTCTCTTTCTTCTTTTCTCCGCTTCTGTTTTATCTCTTTTTAATCTTTTCTTTTACTTTTCTTATTTTCATTTACATTTTTTTTCTGTCACTTTGTTTTTTTTTCGTTTCTCTTCCATCTCCTCCTTTTATTTAATTTCTTTCATCTCCCCTTTCTTCCTCATAGTTTATGTATCTCCTCTTTATGACTCTATTTCTTATCTCTCTTTCTCCCTCTCTTTCTTTCATTCTTTCTTAATTTCTATCTTCTCCTTTCTTCTTTCTTTATCACGCCTGATGATTATTATTTTTCTCTCTTTTACTGAATGTTCATTCTTCCTTCCCTTTCTTCCTTCTTTCCCTCCTCTCTTCCTCCCTTCTTTCCCTCCTCTCTTCCTTGCTTCTTCCCGTTCTACTCTCCTCCTTCTCCCTCCATTCCTTCCGTTCTTCTTTCATACTTCTTTCTTTCTTTCTCCTCTCTTCTTCCTTTCCATCCTTCTTCATTCCTCCTGTTCCATTCCTTTCTTCCTTTTTCCTTATCATTTCATTCTTTCTCCCCCCATCCTCCCTCCCTTCCACCTTCTTTCATTCTCCTCCTTCAGTCCTTCCCTTCTTCCTTCATTCCTTCTTTTCTTCCTTTCTCCTTATCATTTCATTCTTTCACTTCCCTCCCACCTTCTTTCATTCCCCTCCTTCCCTTCTTCTTTCATTCACCACCTTCATTCCTTCCCCTCTTCCTTCCTATCCTCCCTTTCTCTTTCGTCCTTACTCCTTCTTCCTTTATTCCTTCATTCCTTTCTTTCCCTTCATTTCCCTCCTCTTCCTTCTTTCCTTTCTCTTTTCTCCCTTTCTCTTTCTTCCTTCCTCCTTCCTCCTTCCTTCCTTTCTTCCCCTCCTTTCTTCCTTCTTCCTTCGTTTCTCCCTTTCTCTTTCTTCCTTCCTCCTTCCTCCTTTATTTCCCTCCTTTCTCCTTCTTCCTTCCTCCTTCTTCCTCGGACAATTCGCCTCATATCATCCTAGACGAATTTGCCACAATATTTATGACATCAATTTTGCACAAATGACCTCCATCTCAAACAATCAACTATAATTTCGGACATCAATATCCACGCCCCCCCCCTCCTTCCCTCCTTCTCCTTCCTCCCTCCCTCCTCCTCTTACCCTCCCCCCCTCCTCTTATCCTTCCTCTCTCCTCTCTGTCTCTTTCTATCTCTTTGTCTCTCTGTCCTCCCCTCCTCTTATATTCTTCCTCCCTCCTCCTCTCCTCTTTACTCCCCTCCTCCTCCTCTGTCTCTTTCTATCTCTTTTGTCTTCTCTGTCTCTCTATTCTCTTTCTCCCTCTGTTTCTTCTCCTCCTCTAATTTTCCCTATTTCCTTCTCCTGTCCTCCTCTTCTCTCATCTCTCCTAACCTCTCAATCTTCTCCTCCTTTCCTATCTTCCCTTCCTCCTTTTCCCTTTTCCTCTCCCTCTTACCACCACACCTCCTCCTCCTCTCTCCCCCCTACCCCCTTTCATCCTCCTCTCCCTCCTCATCCTCACCACACGTCCCTCCTTCTTCTTCTTTTTCCCTCTCCTCTCCTCCTCTTCCTCCTATCCTCCTCCTCCTCCTCCTTTCCCACCTCCTCCTCCTCCTCCTATTCCTACCTTCCTCCTCCTCCTCTCCTCCTTCCTCCTCAACCACCACTCCTCCTCCTCTCCTATTACCTACCTCTCTTTCCTCTCTCCTATTCCTACCTCTCCTCCTCCTTTCCTCCTCCTCCTCTCCTTTCCTTTCTACCTCTCTCCTCTTTTCCTCCTCTTACCTCCTCCTCCTCCTCCTCCTTTTCCCACCTCCTCCCTCCTCTCTCTCCTCCTCCTCCATTTCCTTCCTACCTCCCCCTACTCCGTTCTCTCCTTTTTTTATGAAACGAAGCCCCGCAAAACGAAGGAAATCTTAGAGAATATTTCAACCCAAAGCCAAAAAGTTGGTTTAGCGAAGTCATCCCTATCATGAGGAGACGGGGGGGTGGGGGGTGGGGGCTGGGGAGGGATGAGGCTAGTTTCTTGTTCATTTTGCTTTATTTGTTTGTTTGTTTATAAGAAATATGACGTAATATTTTGTCTTATTATCTATTTGTCAGATTTTTTTATTGATTCCTCATTTTCCATTTATCTATTTACATTCATCTATTACTTATTCATTTATTCATTCTACGAAGGAAGGAGAGAGGAGAGGGATGCGAAAAGGGGGGAGGGAATGAAAAGAAGAGAATAGTGTAAACAAAGAATGACAATAACCAACAACAAAGATAAAATATGATAAAGTTGGACACAGAGACAGAAAATGCAGATAAGACATTGGAATAAAGAATTAAGATAACAAGGTGATAATCAAAAAGAAAAGAAAAGAGAAAAATAAACATAATATAGAACAGTGAGAATGGAAAAACAAGATGGTAATACAAGTAATCATAAAGGAAAAGAGAGAGAGAGAGAAGAGAGAGAGAGAGAGAGAGAGAGAGAGAGAGAGAGAGAGAGAGAGAGAGAGAGAGAGAGAGAGAGAGAGCGAGAGAGAGAGAAGAGAGAGAGAGAGAGAAGAGAGAGAGAGAGAGAGAGACAAGACAAGACGCACAAACTAACAAACAGACAGACAAACAGACAGACAGATAGACAGCCACTGACCCTCTCGATGCTCATTAGTGACCAAGCATTAGTAATTAACAATCAGCGCCGCCATCGCCCTTGTTAACAAATCAACACGCCAAGAGCCAATCAGCTGATACAGGTAATTTCTTCAATCAACATGTATCAGGATAAGAAAGACGGAAAACAAACAGACAGACAGAGAAAGTAGAATAAGAGGAATAATAAAAAACAGAAAAGAAACTATTAAAAAACAGTAGAAAATAAGAGGTAAGTGAAAGGGAAAAAAAAAAAAAAAACAGACAGTGAAACTAGAATAAAAGGGAATAATAAAAAAACAGAAAAAAACTAATAAAAAACAGTAGAAAATAAGGTAGTAGAGTGAAAAAACAGACAGTGAAACTAAAATAAAAGGGAATAATAAAAAAAAACAGATAAAGAAACTAATATAAAACAGTAGAAGATAGGAGGTAGAATGAAAAGGGAAAGAAAAGACAGACAAAGAAAAATCGTTAGAATGAGAGAATAAAAAGAAAAGAAAAGGAAGATAGAAGAAATAGTAGGGAAAAAAAGTTAGACAATGAAGGAGGAAAAAGAAACAGAAAAAATAGTATTCATAATAAATAAACAAAATTAAAGATTATGACATAAACAACAAACAATACAAAACAAACAAACCAAAAAGAGAGAAAAAAACAACTTCAAGAATAAGAAAAAGAGAGAGAAAAAATATATATATTCGGTAATGACCAAAAAAAAAGGAGAAGAAAAAAAAAAAAATATATCTTTCACACTAGACGTTAATATTCCTTTGGGCAAACGAGCAAGAAAAACAGATATGCGATAATGACTAATTGATTGCCTTCCCTTCTCGGGGGCGGAGGGGGGAGGAGGAGAGGAGGGGAGAGGAGGGGAGTGGAGGGAGGGAGAGAGAGAAGAAGAGGGAGAGTGGAGGGAGGGGGGAGGGGAAGGGGAGGAGAGAGAGGGAGGAAGGAGGAGGAGGGGAGGAGGAGGGGGGAGAGGGGGAGAGAGAGAGGGAGTGGAGGAGGAGGAAGAGAGGGGAGGGAGAGGAGGGAGGAGGGGGGAGAAGGGAAGGAGGAGGAGAGAGGGAGAGAAAAGCAGTGGAGGGGGAAGGAGGAGAGGAGAGGAAGAAGAAGGGAGGTGGAGGGAAGGAGAGAAGAGAGGGAGAGGAGGAGGGAGAGGCGGAGGAGGGAAGCGAGGATATTATATAATACATTATAATATATATATATATATATAATATTATATATATATATAATATATATATATGTGTTATTATAATATATATGTATATATGTTATATATATATATAATTATAATATATATAATAATATATATTATTAATATATATACATATATCATAGAACTTCATATAATAAATTATTATATATATATATATATTTATATATATTATATATATAATATATACTATATTATATATTGTGCACATACATTATCAGTTAGATGTTACGTTGATGATAAAACAATAAAGAAATACGAAGGAAACGAGAACAACAGAAGACCCAAGAAAAGGAGAGAGAAGAGAAAGGAAGAGGCAAATAGGATATATGGAGAAGAAAACAATCGATAAGACGAAGAAGGGCCACAATACAAGCAAATGTTGGCAGTGTGGGTGACGGGCGCAGGGGGGGTGAGGATAGACGAAGAGGAGAGGAGGAGGGAATTAGAGGGGGAGGGGAGAGGAGATGGAGAGAGAAGAAAGGAGGGAGGGAATTAGAGGGAGGGGAGAGGAAGGAGGAGGGGAGAGAGAGGAGAGAGAAAGGAGAGGGGAATTAGAGTGAGGAGAGAGAGAGAAAGGAGAAGGATTAGAGGAGGGGAGGAGAGGAGGGGGAGAGGGAGAAAGAGATTTAGAGGAGAGAGAGAAAAGGGAGGGAATTAGGAGGGGATGGAGAAGAGGAAAGAGAGAAGAAGAGAGAGAATAGAAGAGGGATAGAGGTAGAAAAGGAAGGAGACTCAGAAGAAGTGGAGAGCGGGAGAGGAGAGGCGAGAGGAGGGTTAAAAATGAGAGGAGTGGGAGGAGAGACAGTGAAGGAAGCGGGAAGGAAAGAATAGGAACGTGGAAAGGGAGGAAGGAAATGAGACGAGAAGGGCGAAACAGAAGAGAGGATAACGGACGAAGGAAAAGGAGAATAAAGAGAAAAGAGAGGAGAAAAAAAAAATCAAAGAATTAAAAGACTAAGAAAAAGAAAAATGTAAAAAATAAATAAGAATAAAAAGACTAAAGTGAGAGAAAGAAAAAGAAAAGAAGAGAAATAGAAGGGTGAGAAAAACCGGAGAGAGCAGGTTGGGGGGGGGCGCGGAGAGAGAGATGAGACGAAGAGGAGACGAAAGTAACAAGGGAGAGAGAGGAGAAAGGAGACAGAGGAGAGAAGGGATAACCAACGGGGGATGAGGCGAGGGAAGAAGAGAGGAGACGAGGAAGAAAGGATAACACAGGGAGGTGAGGAGACGAGAATGCGGAACGAGAGGTTCTATGCCCTGGGCGCTCTCCTTCTTTCACGAATCGATTAAAGGGGAGTTCATTACAATACATTATCGCCATTACATTATCACATGACATTATCATTCATTATTATTCATTACAATTCATTTCATTACATATTATCTATGCATCTCTTCGCTATCTGTCTGTCTGTCTGTCTTCCCTCATTCTGTTTACATGTTTCTATGTATCTATTATATCTGTTTATTCTCTTTCATTGTACTGTCCGCTGTAATGTCATTTATTATCTGTCTATCTATCCTATCATCTTTGTTTATCTATCTATCTAGGTATAAATACCAGAACATATAGACACCACACAAATAGATATGAGTGTATGTAGTACGCACCACACACACACACACACCACACCACACCGTATATAGGTGTGTGTGTCCGTGTATGTGTGTGTATGTGTGAGAGAGCGGTGGTGCGTGCGTGTATGTGAAGCAGACAGATACATAGACAGTAACCAAACACACACACACATACAACACACACACAACAGACACAAGACACCACACAACACACAAACACACACACACACACACACACACACACAACACTACACACACACACACACACAACACACACACACACACACACACACACACACACACACACACACACAACCCCTTCCTCGACAACCCACCCTCTGGCTATGGCGGCGCTCCACCCCTCAGACGCGGATTCCAGCCCACCCATCAGCTGGGGGAGACGCGGAAGGAGCGACGTCTCTCTCCCTCCTTGCCTCCATCATGACTGAATTTCTCTCCGTCTCCTGCAGCTCGCGGTAAGCAATTCGCGAGACAAACGGCCGCGAGGATGCCATGCTTTTGTCTGCCAAACGCACGCCATCTTTCCTTCCTTCGCTTGGAGTTTGCTTGCTCGCGCGCGCCGCGCTCCGTCTCCGGCGATCGGTGGTCTGTTTGTCTTTTTTTTTTTTCCTCGTTCTTTTTTCTGTTTCTCTTTCCGGTCTCTCTTTCTCTCTCTCTGACTAACTCTTACTCTCTCTCTCTCTCTCTCTCTCTCTCTCTCTCTCTCTCTCTCTCTCTCTCTCTCTCTCTCTCTCTCTCTCTCTCTCTCTCTCTCTCTCTCTCTCTCTCTCCTCTCTCTCTCTCATCTCTTTTCTTTCTTTCTTCCTGTCTATATATATATATATATATATATATAATATATATATATATATATATATATATATATATATATATATATATTATATCTTATATATTTATATATAATATATATATATATATATATGTATATATATATATATATATATATATATATATATAAATACATATAAACACACAACACACACACACACCACACACACACAACACACACATACACACACACACACACAACACACACAACACACACACACACC
>NW_020870777.1:794557-837057 GCF_003789085.1 Penaeus vannamei | reverse complement strand
ATCTTTTATTTTCCTTAATCGGACAAACTACAAACAAAAGACGATCGTAGAAAACGTATGAATGAGATGCGACACTTTTTCAGAGACATAAATCGACGTGTTTCTTTTCATTTATTATCCATTGAATCTATAACATCGTGTATTTATATCTTGTTTGATGAAGATAGTCTTTTTCATTCATAATTCTTCTTCCTTTGTCCATCGAAAGAAATTAGCATATCGCCTCCCTTCGATAGTTAATCGCATATCTCACCTGGTTAATTAATCGTATCTGATCAGACATCTCACCTGACTAAATAATCCTCTCTGATGAAGCTAATAACTCGTTTACTTAATTACTTTTCTCGAATCAACCGGGTATTTAAGCATCTCGATTTCTCCTAATCAAATCAACCGAACATCTTCATCAACTTAATTAAGATCAATCGAATCGGAGTGGAATCTAATCTCATTTACACCTTTCTGATTGACCTAACGTTTCACCTAATTAATCCTTCCTAAACAGCCTACCTAATTACTATTCTCACCACCTCAGTTACACTATAATTGACCGAACATGGTACCTGATTAATTAAACCCCATTTATTACACCCCCAACCTACCCTCTCACCTGCGTTAATTAGCCCAATTAACCCTTTCCTCCCCCCCAATCTACTTTCCTTTCCCCCCCACCTGAATCTACCTCTTCACCTGCATTAATTAATCTAATTAACCCTTTCCCCCCTGAATCTACTTCTTCACCTGCGTTAATTAATATAATTAACCCTTTCTCCCCCTTCCCCTCCTTCTCCCCCCCCCCCCCCACCTGAATCTACCTCTTCACCTGCATTAATGAATCTAATTAACCCTTTCTCTTCCCGTTCCCCTTTCCTCCCCCCCCCCCCCCCCCTGAATCTACCTCTTCACCTGCATTAATCAATCCAATTAACCCTTCCTCTCTCCCCCCCCCCCCGCAGTACCTGAGCAAGCAGAATTAACCCTTCTCCCCCTCTTCCCCCAACCCACCTGAATCTACCTCTCACCTGCATTAATCAATCCAATTAACCCTTCCTCTCCCCCCCCCCGCATACCTCTTAACCCTTTCTCCCCTTCCCCCTCTTCCCCACCCACCTGAATCTACCCACTCACCTGCATTAATCAATCCAATTAACCCTTCCTCTCTCTCCCCTCCCCCCTCCCCCCTCCCCCCCCTTCTCCCCCAACCCACCTGAATCTACCTCTTCACCTGCATTAATCAATCCAATTAACCCTTCCTCTCTCCCCCCCCCCCCCCCGCAGTACCTGAGCAAGCAGAATTAACCCTTCCCCCCCCTTCCCCCTCTTCCCCCAACCCACCTGCATCTACCTCTTCACCTGCATTAATCATCCAATTAACCCTTCCTCTCTCTCTCCCCCGCAGTACCTGAGCAAGCAGAATTAACCCTTTCTCCCCCCCCCCTTCCCCCTCTTCTCCCAACCCACCTGCATCTACCTCTTCACCTGCATTAATCAATCCAATTAACCCTTCCTCTCTCTCCCCCCCGCAGTACCTGAGCAAGCAGACGGCCGCGCTCCGGGAGGTGAACGACTCCCGCCTGCGGATCTACGAGCAGCTGGAGATCTCGATCCAGGAACTCGAGAAGAACAACCAGAGGCTCTCGGCCGAAAGCGCGTCGGACAAGAAGAAGATCAAGAAGTGAGTTTTGGTGTGGATTTTTTGTTTGTTTGTGATTTTTGGTTTTTGTTTTTTTTGTGTGTATTTTTTTTATGGTGTTTTTGGATTTGTCTTTTCTCTGTCTCTCTCGCTGTATTTGCCTTTAAAAGCTGTCTTCTTTTCTGTTCGTTTCTCTCTCTCTCTCTTCTCTCTCTCTCTCTCTCTCTCTCTCTCTCTCTCTCTCTCTCTCTCTCTCTCTCTCTCTCTCTCTCTCTCTCTCTCTCTCTCTCTCTCTCTCTCTCTCTCCCTCTCTCTCTCTCCCTCTCTCTCCCTCCCTCCTCCCTCCCTCTCTCTCTCCCCCTCTTCCTTCCTCCCTCCTTTCTTCTTTGTCTTTCTATTTTCTCTCTTGATAGTTTTCCTCTCTTCTCTCTCTATGTATTCTGCATCTATCTATCTGGCTTGATTTTTCTCCTCTCTTCTCTATTTATCTATCTATCTATCTATCTATCTACATCAATCTATCCATCTCTCACCTCCACATCCACACTAACCACACCCTCCCTCCCCCCTCTCCCCCCCTTCTCCCCCCACAGCCTGTGCAGCACCCTCGAGTCCCTGGAAGCCCGTTGCGATGAGCTGCAGAAGAGCCTGGAGGAGGCGCGGTCGGGGCGCAGCAGCAGCAGCGAGGGAGAAACAAGAGAGGTCGATCATCTTGGACGAGCAGAACCTGCGCCGTTCCCACTCGTGCGAGAATACGCCACAGGTGAGGGAGGGACGGGGTTGGGATGGGTGGGAGTGGGTGGGGAGGGTGGGGAGTGGGTGTGTAAATTGGGGAGGGAGGGGGTTGTAAAGGAGGGAGGTGGGGTTAGGAGGGAGGGGAAGGGGAGAAAGGGGGGGCTGCTTCTGGGGGGAGGGGGGTGGAGGAAGAGGAGGTGGGGAGGGGAAGGAGTAAGAGGGGGAGGGGGGAGGGAAAGGGGGGTTAGTGAGGATAGGTTGGAGGGATGTTTACATCTTTGCTTCGTTGTTTGTGTGTATGTTGTACAAGTCCCTGTGCGTGTGCGTGCTTGCGTGTGCTCGTACGTGCGCGCATGCACAGAGCCTCTGATAGGAATTTGATCAAGGGCAAGTGAATCCTTTTTATATATTAGACAAAAATCCCAGGAAATTCCTCTATACAGAAATACCAAACCTCTGATATCTCAGGAAATTCTCGAACCCCTGAACACTTCCACTCATAGGCTGTGTGTGTGCGTGTGCGTGCGTCTGTGTGTGTGTGTGTGTGTGTGTGTGTGTGTGTGTGTGTGTGTGTGTGTGTGTGTGTGTCTGTGTGTGCGCGCGCGCGTGCACGTGCGTGTGTGTGTCAGTCTCTGTGTACTGCATGTGTCTGTGAGTGTGTTGTGTGTTTGCATGTGTGTGTGTGTGTGTGTCTGTGTCTGTGTACTTGCATGTGTCTGTGAGTGTGTGTGTTTGCATGTGTGTGTGTGTGTGTGTCTGTGTCTGTGTACTTGCATGTGTCTGTGAGTGTGTTTGTGTGTTGCATGTGTGTGTGTGTGTGTGTGTCTGTGTCTGTATCTATGTCTCGGTCTGTGTGTCTCTTCGTCTCCTTCTGTCAGTGTGTTTGCATGTATGTGTGATATAATTTTTTTTTCTTCGTCTTCCTATCATTCACTACAAGTATTTACTCTTAACATATATTCGTAACTTGCCAAGACAAACCTTACGATTGGTGTAATATTTCTCTGATTAATAGATTTCAATTATCTTTCGAATAGATTTTTTTTTTTTTTTTTTTTTTTGCAATTTCATCATTTTCAGGAATCAATCTTGAGGTCTTATATATTTAGAGTATGGATTATTGTATGAAAGATTAGCAGAATTTTTTTTTTATTGCAACCTGTACTGCACTTAGAGAAAAGTATTTTGTACTTGATAGTTTTTTTGTATTGCTAAATTTTTTGCATAACTGAATTTAATTCTACTTTCATCAGTTGAAGTTTTTATTTATTTATTTATTTATTTATTAGAAGATATTTTCCCTCAAAAAGTTGGTCATACCTATTTTATATATAGGATACCTTTAGAAAAAATACTCATTCCTTTTACTATTATGTCTCTTGCAGTACAACTCCCCTTGAATTATTATTATATTTGTTAATTTACTCTCCTACGTAAAGTTATCTTTATTACTTTTTCTTCTTATACCTTTGCCAATGTCACTGTAAAAAAAAAAAAAAAAAAACATTTCTACTTGTCTCCATTTAGGTATTTTTTTTCATTTACTCTCCTACGTAAAGTTATCTTATTACTTTTTTCTTATACCTTTGCCAATGTCACTAAAAAAAATTCTAACGTCTCCATTTAGGTATATATATTTTTTATTTAGTCTCCTACGTATTATCTTTATTACTACTTTTTCTTATACCTTTACCAATGTCACTAAAAATTATTATGTCTCCATTTAGGTATAATTTTTTTTTTAGTCTCCTACGTATAGTTATCTTTATTTACTTTCTTCTTGTACCTTTGCAATGTCACTGTAAAAAAAAATCATTTCTAACTTGTCTCCATTTAGGTATATATATTTTTTCATTTAGTCTCCTACGTATAGTTATCTTTATTACTTTTTCTTCTTATACCTTTGCCAATGTCACTGTAAAAAAAAAAAAAAAAAAATCTAACTTGTCTCCATTTAGGTATATATTTTTTCATTTACTCTCCTACGTATATTATCTTTATTACTTTTTCTTCTTATACCTTTGCCAGTGTCAGTAAAAAAAAAAAAAAAAAAAAAAAAAAAATCTAACTTGTCTCCATTTAGGTATATTTTTTTTTTTCATTTACTCTCCTACGTAAAGTTATCTGTATTCCTTTTTCTTCTTATACTTTTGCCAATGTCACTGTAAAAAAATCATTTCTAACTTGCGTCTTGCACAGCAGGAGGAAGCCCCATGCACAGTACTCCAGGTAACCCTCAGCTTGGCCTGTCTTTCAGCATCCCTCCTATATTTCTTTTCTTTTCTTCCCTCTCTGAGCTTTTTTTGATTGATTTAGGCGGTTTATGTGATTGGAGGACGGCTTAATTCTCTTTTTGGAAACGATTTTTTTTGAATACCCTAACCAGGTTGATATATATTTTTAAAATACCATAACCAGGTTGATTTTTTTTAAAAATACTCTAACCAGGTGTTTTATTTCATAGCCAAAGATTTTTTTTTAATACCCTAACCAGGTTGATATATATATATTTTTTAATACCATAACCAGGTTGATTTATCTTAATACCCTAACCAGGTTGATTTTTTAAAATACTCTAACCAGGTTGATGTTTTGGTAATTTGTGTGAGATGCTGTAGACTGTGTGTCTTAGAATTATAGCGAAAGAGTAAGATATATTCTGTTATAATAAATTTTATGTTTCTTCCGAATCTGT
This sequence comes from Penaeus vannamei, assembly GCF_003789085.1. Lineage (NCBI taxonomy): Eukaryota > Metazoa > Arthropoda > Malacostraca > Decapoda > Penaeidae > Penaeus > Penaeus vannamei. Next base: position 831,994 of record NW_020870777.1, on the reverse strand, counting down.
TGATTATACTTTCATTGCTTGAGAAGAGTGAATGAAATTAAGTTGAAATTGTCCCCCCTTTATTTTTACTCTGTCTCTTGATTCCACATTTCGTTTTAAATTATTTGTTTTTTATTGATCTTTTATTCTTCGTGTTCGTGTGATTATTTGATAATGGGATTTTTTTTTAAATATCGCATTTTGTCCAGTTTTTTTTATGTGCATGATTGCAAAGACTATTTTGAATAGGAAATTGACTCCTGAATTATTCAAATCAGTATTGTTAGAATTTTATAAGTTCCTTTATGTTGTTTCGAATTCGGTACTTCACAACTACCAAAAATAATACAAAATTGTTTCTTTTTTTCAATCCTGTAAAAACATTTTTTTTTTATACAAGTTGCTTAATACAAGGCAATGAATAATGTTATAATATAAGTAACATTATATACGACTTTCTGCTTTAGAATCTTAAGAAAAACGGATAGCTGAACTCAGGATGTGATTTTATATATCTGTATATGGAACATTTCGAAAATACTCAACACTAACTTCATCTATAATTGAACTTTAGTCTGTTCTGATCCAATATAATTGATATAACCGTGATATAACTTAATCCATTGAATAGATGATAGTTTAACTTATCAAAGCTAAACACGTTCTAAAACATTTTAAGAAAACAAACCATTTCTTAAAAAAAAAGAAAAATCTCATATTTAATTCATACGAAAAACAAACAAACAAGCAAAAAATAATCATAAAAATAAATAAATAAATAAAAGAAAAAAATACTCTGAGACACTAAAAATACAGATACAGAACTCGAAAAAACACACTTAAATATATTCTAAAACTTCTTTTAAAACTTCTTTTTTCCCCAAGAACTCGGAGGAACGAGCGGCCGAGGAACTGGAAGCCAGGTCCAAGATCGAGGAGCTGCAGGACAAGATGAAGCTGCTGCAGAAGGAGAAGGAGGCGGAGATACGCAAGAAGGAGGAGCTGGAAATACAGCTGGCATGCATGTCACAGGTGGGGCGGCAGAGGGGGTTGTGCCTTCGGTTTTCTTATTGGATAGGATTGAAGACTTTTTTTGAAAAGGTGTTGGATTTGTTTTTTTTATTGATTTTGAAGAATTTTGAAGATTGGATTAATAGGGTTGTTAATAGTTGTTTTGTTTTCCCTGTTTTGGGATTATCCATATATATATATATGTGCTCACGCATACGCACGCGCACACATTCACACACACACACACACACGAATAATTCAAATACTGTACATACTCCTCGTCTAAGGAAGCATCACCATATAATTCCCCGACACTCATCTCTTTCCACCCTCTTTCTAACACATTCCCCACTAGACTCCCCCCCCCCTTCACATTTCCCTATAGACTCCCCCTCCCCCAACCCATTTCCCTCTCGCGAATCAAGCATAGAGTGATTTTTCCTCCACATTTCCCAAAGAGTGATTTTTCCACACATTTCCCAAAATAGTGAATTTTTTCCTCGCCACACATTTCCCTCTCTCTCCCCATGTCCCCAAAGCGCGAGTTTTCCCCCCAAGACAGAGAATAAACGACCCTATTGCCTTGCAGGAAAATGCCGTCCTCAACGACCAGCTGATGATCCTGCGAGAGAAGGAGGTGAACCTGCGTTCCTTCGACGAGGAACTGGCCTCCTTGGACGACGCTTCCTTCTTGGGTCGCTGGGGCTCAGACTGGTTTCGTGGGTTTTCGTTTATTTGGGTTTGGTTGGTTGTTGTTGGGTTTTGTTATTTGGTTTGTTGTGGGTGTTGATATTGTTATTATTGTTTGATTATTTTACTTTATTATTATTATTACTGTTATCATCATCATTATCATTATTAGAAAAATAGTGTCTGGGCAACCCGTCCATCTACGACTTACAAACAGTAATTGTATTCTCTGTTATGACCTTGTTGCTCCCTCTCTCACACTCACTCACCCCGTCTCCCCTTCTCTCTCTCCCCAAAACAGCGTCTCCACGATATTAATGATTTTTTTGTTCCCCTTTTTCTCGCGGAGAGGTACCCGACCATCCAAGATATTAATTATTGTGTTTTTATCTTTTTTAAAATATTTTTTGTTGTTCCCTCTCTCATTCAATGCCCCCCCCAAAAAAAAATAAATAAAAAATAAAATTTGCACCCTTAGGATATAATTATTATTTTTTCTAGGCAACCCGACCACCTGCGACCTTAAACAGTAATTGTATTTTTTCTCTTTTTTAATTCTTTGTTGCCCCTCTCTAACACTCCCTCACCTCATCTCCCCTTCTCTCTCTCTCTCTCACTCTCCCTAGTCACTCACCCCTCTCTCCCTCACCTCACCCCTTCTCTCCCTCACTCACTCACCCCTTCTCTCTCTCGCTCACTCACTCACCCATCTCTCTCTCTCTCACTCACCCCATCTCTCTCTCTCTCACTCACTCCTTCTCTCGATCACTCACTCACTCACCCCCTCTCTCTCTCACTCTCACCCCATCTCTCTCTCACCACTCACTCACCCCTCTCTCGCTCACCCTTCTCTCTCTCACCCACTCACCCCTCTCTCTCCACTCACTCTCTCTCTCTCTCTCTCACTCACCCCTTCTCTCGCACACCCACTCACCCCCTCTCTCTCTCACTCTCACCCCATCTCTCTCTCTCTCACTCACCCCTTCTCTCGCACACCCACTCACCCCCTTCTCTCTCTCTCCCACATCAGTGTCTGGGCAACGTGGACGAGACGGCGAGCAATCCGACCATCTACGACCTCCAGGACAGCATCGAAGACACGGACGTCTCCATCGAGAGCATCCACGGAGAGTGCGCCCTCGTCCGGCTCAAAACGGCGGCTACGCGTGGGGCAGCCAGGTGAGGAGGACGAGGGGAAGGGGTGGAGGGGAAGGAGGGAATAGGGGATGGATGGAGGGGGTGGGGGGTGGGGAGGGACGGAAGGGGGGAAGGGGGAGGAGGGGGGGGGGAGGGGGGGAAGGAAGGGGGAAGGGGGAAGGGGAGGGGAGGGGGGGAAGGGAGTGGGTGAAGGGGGAGGGGGTGAGGAAACACGGGGGGGAGAAGTAGAGAGAGGCAAGGAAGAGGTGGTGATGATGGGAAAAAAGGGAAGAGGAGGAAGGGAGGGAAGGGAAGAGTAGTATCAGTCGTAAAAGAAAGGATGGCGGTGTTGGTGAAAGAGAAAAGAAGGGTGATGGTAATAGTCAAGAAGATAGTGGCGAAGGAAAGACAATGGTGATGGTGGTGGAGAAGAAATGGTGGTGATGGTGACAGGAGGCATATCTGAGAGTTGGGAGAGTGTTAGAAAGTGTTGGTGGAGATAAAACCGGTGGTGGTGGTGATAAGAAGTGAACAGGGAGGAGAGAAAGAAAGAGAGAGAGAAATGGGCAAAGGGAGTGACAAAGGAGAGAGTAAAACACGAGGAGAGAGATGGGGTAAACACGGGGTAGGGGTAGGGGGGGCGGAGGATGAGTTGACAGAAAGTAAGAAAGATTTTGTAGAATATTATATTTTCTCCAAAAGAGCACTTAAATTTACACAATGACCTCTCTTTTATACACAAATATAGGATTATATATTACGTACTGCACATAGTGTAGTACGTAAAATAAATATCAAACAATATCGCAGAATGGAGTTTTGATAACAACCATTATTTTTTTCGTTTTTTTTATCTCAAGAAAATCATAATTATCCCAGACAATTGAATGTGATTTAATAATTACCCCTGCGTAGACCACACAGACGAATGTAGACGGGCTAGAAATAATTATATGCAGATTATATTAGATCGCAATTTCTTCACTAAAATGAAAATGATATATGGTGGCACAGTTTTTTTCAGGAAGAAAAGTTAACGATAGTAAATTCTATTTGTACTGTAATAATATTATTTTCTTTTCATTTTGATTCATTGATTGACACTATTAACATGAATAAACTCACCATTTTTCCCCTTTGATATAAGTATATGTCTAAGCCACAGAGAAGGAATTTTATGCTAGACTACTGCGGTCTAGGCTATTCTGACTAGCCCGCGGAGAGCGATAGGAGGCGAGGCAGCTGTAGTGCGTCTAAGAGCAGCAGTGTCCTTTTAGTTGCTTAGGTCGAAAGTGGAGAAAAAAAACTTTTAAATAGTGCGATAGGGGCTATGTTTGATTTTTCAGTGGCTGCAGTTTTTTATTTTATTTTTATTTTAGTAATTTTTGCCATTTTTTGCCTTTATTTTTTTTTTTTACTTTTTTTTTTTTTTTTTTTGCTCTCTTAATGCGTGTTTTGTTTGTTTTTATATCTTTAGTTGCTGGCTTTTATCTGCATCTGTTTCTGTCTCAGTTTCTCGTCTCTCTCTCTCTCTCTCTCTCTCTCTTCTCTCTCTCTCTCTCTCTCTCTCTCTCTCTCTCTCTCTCTCTCTCTCTCTCTCTCTCTCTCTCTCTCTCTCTGCCTTCCAGTATCTCTGTCTCTATCTGCTTGTCTCTCGCTTTTTCCCTCCCTCCCTCCCTCCCTCCTTCACTTCTCGTCCTCTCATCCCCCCTCCCCTCGTCAGACCCTCCCCCCCCCCCCCGAGGCCCGACCCGCCCTCTCCCTAACTCCTGCTGATATTGACGTGCTCTTTAACCCTTTTTCCTCATCAGGGCGTGGAGCTCACTGGCTTGGTATCGTTCGGAATAGACTGGCTTCTCGTTCTAGTCGTTCTGCTTATATCCGTAACCGAAATGCTCCCTCTGCGATCACTGTTTGGCTATAAAACTATCTCAGGAGCAGCTGCAGGCCTCGCCAGGAAGCTCCCGGAGCGGGGAGGGTCGGCTGTCCGTCGGCCCGACCGCTCGGCGTGGAGGCCCCGTCGGGGAAGACAGGCGGTCCAATTGCTCAAGTTCTGACGTTTGCGTAAGTGTGTCTCGCTGGCGACGGCGGCGGCGAAGGCGGTGGCGGCGGCCAGGCCTTCCAGTAGGTGCTTGGGGGTCGAGGGAGAGGGGGAGGGGTGCTGTTAAGGGGGCCGTAGGGGGCGCTGTAAGAATTGAAGTAGGGACGCTGTACAGAGGCAGTAGGAGAGAGAGCTGTAAGAATTGAAGTAAAGGGGAGTAGGGCGCTGTACAGATTGAAGTAGGAAGGTGCTGTAAAAATTGAAGTAGGGACGCTGTACAGGGGCAGTAGGAGGGAGCTGTAAGAATTGAAGTAAGGGGCGCTGCTAAAGGGGGAAGTAGGGGCGCTGATAAGGGGAAAGTAGGAGTGCTGATATGGTGAGTAAAGGATTGCTATAAAGGGGGCCGTAGGGACGCTACAACGGAAGGGGGGAGTAGGGGGTGCTATTAAAGGGGGGGGGTAGTTGGAGACGCTGCTATGGAGGGGAACTGTATAGATTGCTATAAAAAGGGGACAGTAGAGGGCGCTGTAAAGAGGGAATTAAGGGTATGCTGCTAGGGTGAAAATAAGGGGCTAGGAAGGGGGGCTAAAGTTGGCCCTGGAAAGCCCTTGTCCCTGCATGCTTGTATCCGGAAGCAGCCAGAGTAGAAACAGACGCAAAACGCTGTACAGAAAAATAAAAAAAGTGGGGAAGTCTGTGAATAGACGACCCCCCCCCCTCCCCCTCCCCTGGACGACTCCCCCACTGACCCCGACCCCCTCAAAAAAAAAAGTAGAATCGCGCACAGTTGAAGATCAGCCAACGCGTAACGGAATGTTGAGAATGCAAGCCAGCAACAGTATTTTCGGGGACTTTGGGTAATCTTAGGCCAGTGAAGAGCTTCGAGTTGGTACTTTGCAAGCCTTTCTCTCTCTTCTTTTCCTCTTCTCTCTCCCTCTCCCTCTCTCTTTTCCTCCTCTCTCTCCTTCTCCCTTTCCCTTTCCTCCTCCTCTTCCCTCTCTCTTTCTCTCTTTCTCTCCCTTCCTCCTCCTTTCTCTCCCTCTTCCTTTCTCCTCCTCCTCTCTCTCTCTCCCCCCTTTCCTCCTCTCTCTCTCTCTCTCTCCCCTTCCTCCTCCTCTTCTCTCTCTCCCCCTTTCCTCCTCCTCTCTCTCTCTTCCCCTTTCCTCCTCCTCCTCTCTCTCTTTCTCCTCCCCTCTCTCTCCCCCTTTCCTCCTCCTCCTCTCTCTCCCTCTCCTCCTCTCTCCCTCTCTCTCCTCCTCTCCATCTCCATCTCCCCCCCATCTCTCTCCTTTTCCCTCTCCTTTCCCATCTCCTTCCCCGCCTTGGCTCCTCCTCTTCCCATCCTCTTCATCTTTCGTAATATTGATGTACATAGTAATCTGCAAGCTGTAATGCAATTGGTGTATCTTGTTCGTTGACTGCATTGGATGGAGGTGCATTTTGTTCCAAACAGCAACTTCTGCAGTAATTTCTGTCTTTGTACATAGCAGAAGATCAGCTGTTTCCTTTGATAATCTGTACTTTAAAGCCGCGACTTTGTAGTGTTTTTTTTTATCTTCGAGGCAAGCAAGTATCGTAGTATTGGAAATGCCATAAAGATGTACATGATTTCGAAGTAGTTGTGGATGGCATTTTATTTCTTTATGTAAGTAACGTGTTTAGATTTCGTAGTAAAGTACTGGAGGTTTGTAAGTTTCTGCGGTGCAGTTGGAGTTCAAGTTGTACAAATATTGTCGCGTGCATGGAGATATGAGAAATGTATCACTCGTAAAAAAAAGTTTTGCTCTTAAATACATATATTTTGGCGATCAAAATATATAGAGATGGAAATGGGCAAAAAGAGACTTAAAGTACCAAAAAAATACTAATTTGTGTATTTGATAACATGTCTGACCCATTAACATTCTTGTCTGACATCGTCATTAAATAATGTAATAAAAGTCTTAAGAATTGTTTCAGGATACAGAAGAGGTTCTGAAACATTATAAAAAATCCCATTACTTTAAAAATACAATAATTCACCGTATATATTAACAGCAATTCTCCCATTTCTACATTAAGATTTTACTTCTTATAGAATGCAAAGCTTTTTAAGAGTATGAACTAATGCCAGTTATGAATATAGCTTTTAGGAAGTAAAAATGATGAATCAACTGTTTGCTTTCAAACCATAAACGCATTTACATTGAAAGCCGAAAAATGTATATATACAGTTGTAGTAATGTAAAAAGTGTTGAATCTAAGGAATCTCCCTTTCACAAAAATGAGGAAGTACCAAACTCATTTCTTCCATTTGTAATACATGAATTTTATTGCAGTATGACTTCTATACATATTTTTTTCTTCTTCTTCACTACTTTACTGTGGCAGAATTTCATAGTCGATGCATTCCTTTTCTTACATAGCTATTGAAATTGAGGTGGACTTTCATAAAAAAATATATATATATTATTTTTATCCTTTAGATTTCCGTATGATAGAACATAATTATCATTTCAAAGGTTGCTCATCGCTCTCTTTCTCGGCAGGAGTCTCTGGCATCCATTGGTCAGGTGATGAGCCACATGGGGTCTGAAGGCACCTCGCCGGGCACTGAGGCCAGCGACGCCCCTCACAACTCTCTCCTGTCAGAGCTGGACACCTCATACCGCATCCTCATCGAGAAATATGAGGCCCTCCTGGAGGCCCGAGAACAGCAACAGCAACAACAGCAGCAGCAACAGCAACAGATGGCCCAGAACAGCGTCAACCAAGACGAGGGCTTGGTGCACCCGGGCGTCGACGACATGTCCGGCCCAATGAGTCTGGTCATGACGGACTCCCTGCACGACGCCAGCGCCATCACCCTCAAGTGCCAGCGGTGCCACACCTGCACCTGCGACATGAAGCCCAGCGTGACTCGGCCCAAGAGCAACATGGAGGAGTTCTCGGAGGTGGAGACGTCGTCCTCGGGCTTCTCCGACGGCGAGAGTCGCCTCAGCAACAAGTCGACGCAGACCGGCGAGGAGGTGTACAGTCAGAAGGAGATCCTGGAGGACTTGACACCGACGATTGCCAGTAGATGCTTGGACTTGAGCTCGCCCGTGAACCCCTGCGACAAGCGGTTCCAGACGGCGCCCGAATACAAGAAGCTTTTCCAGGAGATATTCACTGTGCTGAAGCAAACCGTGGATGAGAAAGACGCCATGGGGCAGCCTGGGAAACCAGCGAAGACACAGCAACTCGTAGAAGCGGATAAGAATGCACATAACAGCAAGACCTCTGCCGTGAAATCTGAAGATAACGAGTCTATCACGGAGACCATCGAGGTGACTGAAGTAACGGAAGTCAAGACCGTCAAAACCATAGTGAATTCAGAGATCCAAAACGTTGCCAGCGAAAAGAAGGCCGAGCACGCGAAGGAAACGCCATCCATTGAACGCGAGGACAAGCAGAAGGCAAACAAAGACGAAGTCCAGGGCAAAGAAGAGAGGAGGCCGGAGGTTTTGGACGACCAGAATGTGCCCGAAGAACAGCGCATCACCCACAAGCCTCCTCGGCCCGATTCCCTCGACCTCGGAAGCGGTTCCCGGCCGACCAGCAGGCAGAAGCGCCGCAGCCGGTACCGGAACCGCCTCGACTCCTACCAGCAGCACCAGCAGTACATGGGCCAGTACCAGTACTCGCACGGAAGCTCGGGCAACGAATCTCACCAGTCGGGCCACCGCCACCATAAGAGGGAGCGCGACCACAGCCAGAACCACCATCACCACCACAGGAACCAAGACGACTTCCCGACGCTGCGAACGGAGAACGAGAACGAGCACAGCAAGACGCGCATCATCTACAACTCGTCCCGCAACCGCTGCGAGCACCACCGGTCCAGGAAGCACCGCGGCCGCAGCAACAACCGCCAGCGCCACAGCCAGCAGCACCAGAACGCCAGCCAGGACCAGCAGACGGGCTCCACCCAGAGCCTAGTGAACAGCGACTCGGAGCCCAGAGGGAGAACAGCGCCCCCCAAGATCAACTACCCGTCCGTCGAGGTCGCCAAACTTCGCAAGTTGGAAATGTCTTACGCTGAAGTTCTCAAGACTTCCTTCAACAGATCCCACTACAACCATCGGCGGTACTAGGGGACATACCCTGGTACTCGCCGTGGGCTTTGTGTGAATAGTTTGTTGTACATCTGAATTACGCGTTTGTAATCAAGTATTCTTTTATCGTATGTAGTATATGCAGACAGAGGAGTAAGTGTGGCATATTCTTTGCCGTTTTATTTACGTTCCTTTGTCAGAATTGATTCATATCATTTTTGTAAATATTTAAAAAAGTGTATATACATGGGTACACTGAAGTCATTGTATGATATTTGTTTGGGTTTGTATTTATTTGTTTTATTAGTGTGCCAAGTAGAGTTTAGTAGCTTCTAGTGTATTTTTTGTATTTCTGTTCATACTTGCGTTCGAGATGCCACACTCAATTCCTCCCAGTGAAGGTCTGTTCGTTGGAGTTCCAGTTTGGCTTTGCTGGTTGTGCGGTTTTAACTGTTCTCGTCTTGGTTGATGTGGAAAAGGAACGATAAATTATGGAAAAGAAGTGATAAATCTTTACCTCCTTTAATCATCCTAAATCCTGTGCCAAATAGATGGCAACTTTTTTTTACTGCCCGATAGGATTTTACATCAAATAATGGAGCGCTGAAAAGGAGTATATTCGATAAAAAATAATAAAAAGTATATTTAACGGAACAGTTTGTAGATTGATAATGTGATCCATTATTGTTAAGAGCTATGTTGAAGTTATGTTGTTGATAGATGAGCCTTTCTTCTGACAAAGAATGTTTTAAACATATATGTTAAGACATCAAAAGTCAAAAAGCACTATGGTAAAGTATTGAGAAAGTAGGAATTCTTTATGGAAATTCATATACAGTGATTGGCTGTAAATGCACGGTGTCGTCCTCCCAAAATGATTCGTTTCTAGTCGTCAAAGATTCATCATCTATGTGTTAAGGACTTTTTTTTTAGGTCACACATTTACCCTTTTTTAAATAGTGTTAAAAAGTTCAGAACTGAAAAGAGATGATAAAAAAATGTTCCCTCGTGACAAGTGCAATATTTTAAAACATTCCAGTCGAGTTATTTTTTTCCTGATTTTGGTAATCCATTTTAAAAGTGGAGCGAGAGAAAAAAATCACCCCCCCTTTCCCCCCTCCATCTCCCTCCCTTTTGTGTAGGAGTTTGTGATAGAAGCAGTACTACCCCTTTGTAGTCACTCACATTTTATTTACTTGAAAGGAAAAAAATTGCAAAAGAAAATAAATGATTGGTGTAGTCATCGGAAAGCCATCGATTCCATTACATATTTTTAATGGTGTTTGAAGATCTAGAAGCTTCGCCAGTCTTTCTTTTGTGATAAGTAGCATCTGTGGATATCACATGCGTCACCCAGATTAACATAGAGGTCAGTGAAGTATCCTGTAGATTTCATAGGTTAAAATGTTATAAACATGTTCATGTATTTGATAAAAGAGGAAAAACATATCGTTTGATTGCATTTATAAAGGAATACTTCTTTAGGTAAAATGTCTTTCCCTTTGATTTTTTGTGAGAAAAGACTATCGTTAAACAATTACAAAAGACCGGAAAATCGGACCTCAAGAAGAAAGGAAAAAAAGAATAACAGGAAGAAAAAAAAGTTTTTGATTTAGCAAAAGCTTGACAAAAAAAATGAGTTTGTAGTTATGCATTTCAATCTCTGTTACATACCCGCTTCTAGGGAGGCTAAATAAAGCTCCATAAACCGTCTTATAGAGCTTTATATACTACTTCAGCTCTTCCCTTGTATTATACGTCATTATAAACACTTTACCTGTGCTCTTTTAGCCTCACCTTGGGTTATCATTGCAGGTAGCTTGTTATTAAGCTTATGTGCTGGACAAGGAGAACATATATTAAAAATTTGTGACTATGAATCGTGTTTCTATACCCTCATTTTTTTTTTTTTTTTTTTTTCGCACTTTTTTGTTTTGGTGTTTATGAATTTAAGTTTGTAATTTATATATATAATTATAGATAGATTGTCTCAGAGAATGTGATGAAGTAAATATGGTGTTGTGAGAGATAGATGTAAAGTAAATAAAAAGAAATATCCTAATAACCGTAGATGTGAAGAACTTGCAGTATTCTTATGATTTTCAGAAAGACAAAATTACCTCATTATATATTATAGTCTAAAAAGCTACTAGTTTAATAGAACTCAACTGTAGTAAAATATATACAAATATACATGTAATATAATAAAAAAGAAATTGTTAATCGAATATAATTGAAATGAATATTTGGATATAAATAAATTAAGTACATTGCAAATACTTTTGGAAAATGAAAAAAAAAAATGACAAAAAAAAAGAAAAAAAATCATGGAAGTTTCGCACTTATTACCCACACATCTACTGAAGGTATGTGCATCCAGGAGCATGCACAAACATAGACATCGACATTTTCACGTTAATACACTTACCTCATGATTACAAAGCAATAAACTGAATATATTGGTGTTCATATTGGAGACCAAAGTTTGAGTTAATAAAATTTAATTAACGCAGCTTGCCCGAGTTTCCCTTTTGACTCTAAAATATAAAGAACACCGCCTTAATTAAAGTCAATATTAAGGTGAAGGCGGTGTTCTTATATTTTAAAGAACACCGCCTTAATTAAAGTCAATATTAAGGTGCAGGAGAACTATAACTAATTCTCTGTACTTTTCCTAAGTTATTTACACATTTCGCCTTTTCTGCCTCATTTCCTTCTTTCATTACTTTTTTTTCTTGTCATGTTTTTCTCATTCTCTTTTATTACTTATCTTTCTTTCTTCTGCTCCGTCTAAGCCGTCTTCAAGAGGGAAAAAAATCGTGACGTGATGAAGCAACAGCGGAAGACGACGACGACAACGAACGAGACTAAAGAATAAGAATAATAAGACAGAAGATGGCAAAGAAAACACAAAGGAAGACGAAGAAAGACGAAAGACGACGACGATGACAATGACGATGATGAAGAAAAAGACGAAGAAAAGAGAAGACGACGACGACGACGAAAGACGAATGAGACGACAAAGAAGAAAAAAATAATCTAAAAGGCCAGCGATTTTACATCATTGTCACTAAACGTCACTTTATACGTCATTAGAATTAAAGATGTAAAAAAGACCGACAAAAATATGCAACATTAAGAAGAAAAAAAGGAAAGAAAAAAACATCAAACAAACCGTACAAAACGAAAAGCAAAACAGGAATTAAAATAAGAATATGGAAATAGAAATAGAAGTAAGTAATAATGACAAGAAAATAATTGTGCTAGACATCAAAGGTCATATAGCACTATGGTATTGTATTGTGTTGGGAGGGTTTTTAAATTCTTTATTACAATTGAAATGTTACGTTTCGACGGTCATTTATTGTATGATAGTATAGTATTTAAAGGAGTAGGAGATGGTAGATGGGAGTAGGATAGGTATTGATGAGAAGAGGAAGGGTTAAGGACGATGGGTGATTAGATCAAATGAAGGATATTTATGCGTCTGAGGAAGGAGAATAAATTATCAATAAAAAAGGTGGGGGATTCTGTAAGGATGTCTGACAGGTTGGGGGGTCGGGGAAGATGGGATATGTGAGGAAAAGTAAAGATACGGGATTCGGTAAAGCGAGGACAGGATATTAGGATATGTGGGACAGAGAGAAGGACATTGCATGTAGGGCATAGAGGGATGTGACATGAGGTATGAGTGAGTGATTCTGGTGTGGCCTATTCGTAGGCGGGCAATGGCAGTTTCCCAACGTCTGTTTTGATGGTAAGGAGCTGACCAAAGGGAGATTGAGGGTTTTATGGTTTGGAGTTTGTTGGTGCACAGACCTGACCAGAAGGATTGCCATCGGTTGTAAAGAAAAGTTTTGAAGTGAGGGTAGTAGTCGGTGGCTGGGATGTGTGAAAAACGGGGTTGGTGACTTGTGGGCAGGGCAGCAGATCGTGCTAAGTTATCTGCTTTTTCGTTGCCGGGAATCCCGACATGGCTAGGTATCCAGCAAAAATTCACTGTTTTCTGTCGTGTAGACAGATAGAATAGCTGGTCGTGTGTTTTATTGTCTATAGGGTTGGTAGGGTGTATGGATTGTATGAATGATATTGAGTTACGTGAGTCAGTGAAGATGGTGAAGGTGAGGAAGAGATGGAAGATATGCATTGCAGAGCAAAGAAGATAGCATATAGTTCTGTTGTACGGACGCTTGATTCAGGTGGAAGAGGAAAGCTGTATGAGAGGGAAAGACTACGGCAAAACCAGCACCTGAGTTGGATTTAGACCCGTCAGTATAGATATGAGTGCTAGAGGAGTGACTAGAGATATGAGCAAGGAAATGTGTGAGAAGGATAGAAGGTGGAATGTTTGACTTTGGTAGATCAGGGAAAATAGAGGAGCAATTACAAGAGACTGGTACTAGCCAGGGAGGGAAAGTTTGGGTAGAAAGAGGAAGAATTCGGAGATGAGGAAAGGATGAATGGGAGAGAAGAGCGTCCATACGAACAGGGAAAGGGACAGGTAGTCGTGGAGAGGAAGATAAGATGCGAAGAAGAGGTTGAGGGACAGTTAGTTTGGAGAGTGAAAATTGGTGGAAGCGAGCATAGTTTCTTAGGGACAGAAGAGCGCGGCGTCTAGAGAGGGATGGTAGTCCTGATTCAACGTATAGGCTCTCAACTGGAGAGGATCGGAAAGCTCCTAGGGCTAAGCGGAGACCGCAATGGTGGATAGGATCGAGGAGAGAGAGAAGAGAGCAGGCAGAAGAAATATATATGGCAACTATAGTCAAGGGTGGAGAGGATTAGAGTAATATGGAGATGAAGGAGTGTTTTGCGGTCTGGTCCCCAGGATAGGTGGGAGAGGGTTTGTAGTTGTCGGAGGCGATGGCGAGCTTTTCCTTTAATAGAAAGGATATGATCCGCCAAGCGAGTCGAAAATAACTCCAAGAAACTTGCCGGAAGATCGGGATTGGATAGGGGTATCATAAAGGAGGAGTGGAGATTGGGAGCCTATACGTGAACGAGAAAAAAGGATGGAGAAGGTTTTAGAAGTAGAGAAACGAAAGCCATGGTTGGTAGCCCAGGAAGAGATTGATGTTATTGACGACTGGATAAGTTGATGGAGAACTTTTATGGAACGGTCGGAGGCGAAGATGGCTAGATCATCTACATACAGTGATGAACGGATTTTTGGTGGTAAAGCGGATATTAATGTTTACAGCTATGAGGAACAGTGTGGTGCTCAGTACACTGCCTTGTGGGACACCTTCAAACTGAGGAAAGGAGGGGGAAGTGGAAGAGGCAAATCTGACACGGAAGGTGCGGTCAAAGGAAGGATTTTATAAAAACACCCATGTTTCCATGTATTCCGTGGAAACATAGCTGTTGCAGTATATGGTGCCACTAAGTAGTATCATATGCTTTTTTTGAGATCGAAAAAGACAGCAAATACTGAAGTGATTGGTGTTTCTGCATAGGCTAGTGGGTTAGCTGTGCTTTTGCCTCGACGAAATCCGAATTGGTTTGGTGATATGATTTGGTGGTATTCTAGGTACCACATCAATCTGAAATTTATCATTCGTTCCATTAATTTACATAGGCAGCTTGTTAGGGCTGTGGGGCTGTAGTCCTGGGGAAGAGTACCTTTTTTGTTAGGTTTCAGGAAAGGTAATACTATGGCTTCTCTCCAGTGGGGAGGAAAGTTTCCAGTCGTCCATATGTTATTGAATATTGAAAGAAGGAAGGATAAGGAAGTAGGAGAAAGGTGTCTTAGCATACGGTAATGTATACCGTCTGGTCCTCCATGGGTGTTGCGGCATGACTGAAGTGCATTATAGATCTCAGAAGAAGAAAAGGGTGCATTATAAGGTTCTGTAGATGACAGGGAGGAGGAGCTAGGAGTGCGCTCTGTCTGATTTTAAGGAAGAGAAATGAGGAGAAAGACGAGAGCCACTACTGACTTGGCTAAAAAAGGCCCCAAGTTCAGCAGCTACTTGAAGAGGGTCAGAGATGAGGTTATTATGAATATGGAGGACGGGGGCAGGATGAGGAGGATGTTTTCCGGATAACTTATGGATCCGCCGCCAGACTGCAGAGATTGGTTTGGAGGATGTTATGGAGGATACATAGTTTTTTCCAGCTGTTTGTCATGGAGTTACGAATTGTAATACGAAGATGGGCTGATGCTTTTTTAAAAGATATGAAGGCTGTTAGTTGACTGGGGGTGCCTCTTTTGTGTCGGTAGCTATTCCAAGCTGCGCGCTTCAGACGAAGTGCTTTTGTACATTCAGGGTTCCACCATGGAACACATTTTGTGGTGTAAGGTCGGGATGTTCGAGGGATGGTTATATAGGCTGTATTTAGGACGTTAGTTGTGAAGTATTGGAGCATTTCTGAGGTGGTAGGGAATGATGATGGAGGAATTTCAAGAGTAGATAGAGAGGTAAAGGTATTCCAGTCTGCTCTGTCAAAGCACCAGCGAGGGGGATTTGGGAGTGGGATATAGGATGTTGAAGAAAGAAGAATTGGGAAGTGATCACTAGAGTGAAAATTGTTTAGGACAGACCAGTGGAAGTCTATATGAAGGATAGGAGAGGAAAGAGAGATCTAGGCATGAAAAAGATTGAGTGCGTAGGTCGAAATGAGTGGGACTGTTGGAGTTTAGGAGGATAAGGTCAGTTTTAGCTAGAAATTGTTCTAAGGAGCGACCCCTTGTATTGATAATAGAGTCACCCCAAAGAGTATGGCGACAGTTAAAGTCTCCAGCTATTAGGAAAGGTGGTTGGAGTTGGGAAAGTAAGGTCTCAAATTCTAGGAAGTCAATAGGGAGGGAAGGAGAGAAGTAGACTGAAATGATTGTGATCCAGCGGCGAGGGAAAATCCGGATAACTGTGCAAGGTATAGTGGTTTGTAAAGGAGGTATGATATATGGTGTTTTATGATGAACAAGTATGGAAGAAGCAAATATAGAATGAGGGAGTGACACAAAATGGTAGTTGGAATTGGTACTGGAGGATGTGTGAGGAAGGTTTTTGGAGGCAGACGATAGACGGATTGTAAGAGGAGAGAAGATGGCGGAGATCAGGTCTGTGTGAGCGAAAGCCTCTAATGTTCCACTGCAGTAGAGCCATTGTGGATCATTCTTCAACTATTATGGGTGGCAATGTGTGTCTGAGAGGTAAGAGGAGGGATATCTGGGGGTTGAGGTATGGGATCAGGGGATGGAGGTGGTAGTGTAGTATCAAGAGAATCATCATGGGAAGGGGGGATCAGGGGGAAAAGGTGAAGGTATAGAATCTGGAGGTTCATCAAGATAGGTGGGACCTGGTTAAAGACATTGTGCTAGAAGGGATTCACGTGTGTATCCAGGAGGGAGTGGTAGGGATAGTAGGGAAGGAAGGGTTTTTGGTTTAGGTACGGATGGTGGAGTGGATGGGGTGTGTTGGGAAGGTGTGGGAGGAAGAGGGGTAGGGGGGATGTCAGGAGGGGGAGGATGGATTTCGGCAGTCACTGTGAATGCAGCCGGAATCTGGGTAGAGAAATTGATGGATGGTTGAGAAGGAGGGACTTTCTCTTGTGTTATACGTAGAAAGTTTCTTATGTCCTCAAGGGTTTCTGGAGGGGATTTGGGTGGAGAGGTTTGGGAAAAGAAAGATCTTTTATGGGGAGGTGAAGAGATCGGTATCTGAGAATTTGAGGGTGTAGGTGTGGGATGGGATCTGGTAGGAGAGGATGGGGTGGGGCGTTTGGGTTGTCTGATGCGACTGGCAAGGCGTGAAGTAGGAAGAGACATGGGAGTTGTGGATATTGGAGTATCTGGATTTAGGATGGAAAAAGGATTTGATTGGGGGATATGAGAATTAGAGATGGGAAGTTGAGGAGCAGGGAAAGTGGTGCTGTAGATGTATAGACCACTTGGGTAGTATGGATGGGAGTGGATTGATGTAAGGTACTGGAGTACGTTGTGATTGAAAAACCTCTTCGTCGTGCTTCTTGCCTGGCTTCTCGTAGAGTGAGTCCTAGTTTGAATCTATTTGCTACTTCACTCTCAAATTTGTAGGCTGTGCAGCCTCTATGGAATACATAATGAGGTCCGCCACAATTTGCACATGTACGTGATTGTGCAGGGCAGTTTGCACGCTCATGACCAGGTTGCGCACATAGTGGGCAGCGGGTTGTAGACCGACAGTGCTTTGCAGGGTGACCAAAACGCCAGCATTTCTGGCATTGGCGGGTGGGGGGTTGATATGGTCTTACATGGCAAGAAACCCCTCCTATATAGACCTTATGGGAAAGGTCGTGTCTACGAAAGGTAATCTTGGCAATATTGATGCTGGACTTACGATTGCCTCTGGGGAAAGAGTAGCACTGTACTGATTCAGCATCATATTCAGTGAGGCAACAAAGCAGGTAATTTTCACAGTCTGTCCAGTCCTTTTCATAGACAGGACAATCAACTGAGGAGAGGGAAACAGTTCCAGTACATGTATTAAGGGAAGGGTGAGGTAGAACGGGTATAGGTTTGCCAGTGAGGTCAACCAGGGTAGATAGTGCTTTAGCTTGAGTCTCAGATGTAACTGATTAACCGTGATCGATCAGGACTACGGAAGAAAACTTTGCCAACTTGTTTTTGGAGGCATTGTTGAAAGAGTAGGGTGTTATCTGAGTGAGGGGCTGTTGGGGGAACTATAAAGTATTGGTCCCATTTGGCTGTTTTAAACAGATTATTCAAAAAGCTTGAGGAAGTGGGAATTGTAGAGGGGCGAGGGCGGGAGGAGGAGCAAGTGGTGTGAGGTGAGGTTTTATTATGCAGGTGTGGGCGATATGGTTGAAGAGTTGTGATAAGGGAGGTTTTGGGTATAATGTGAAGATGATTGTTCAGGAAGTGGGCTGGATGGTGTTGGGAGTGAGGATGGGAGATCTTCTAAGGGTTGAGTTAGTATCTGGGTAGATGATTCAGGATGGGTAAGGTTGGCAGTAGGTAAAGAGGAGGGAGGTGTCATAATAGTGTTCTGAGCCGTGGTCAAAGGGGAGTCAGGGGTCGGTAAACTAGAGGATTCAGATTCAGAGAGGCTGTTTGATAAAGGGGCAAGCCTCAATGCCCCTAATAAGGGTACAAAATCTTCATTACTGGCCATGGAAAGCCTGGTTTTATGTGGGGGAAGGTCAACGGTCCACCCCTCAGAGTCCCTATAAGGGGTAAGGGCTAAATGATTTATCAAGGAATACCGTGCCCATGGCTCCCTGAAGCCGTTCATGACTGGCACGAGGTCAGCCTTTCATCCTTTCAACACGGCTCTTACATCTTAGGAGTTGATAGGGGAAGGGTTGGGGAAGATAAGAGAGAGAAAGAAGGAGAAAAAGACCGTGCCAAATTAGTTGAGGTAAGGGCTGAGATCCAAGGTACTCCCAATACAATACAAGATAATAATAAATAATAATAATAATAATAATAAATAATAATACAATAAAGATAATAAGATACAAGATCTCCCGCACTGGATCTCAGTCTCTGTCTCCTAAGCCCCCCCCCACGACAACAACGGGCAAGGGATTGGGGGGGGGGGTACTATTAGGAAAAGAAAAAACAAAATAGGTCTGCCGAAATATCTTTATTTGAACGCCAGCTCAAAACATATCGTTGTAACCAAATACTTCTCGAAAATATAATAAACATAATTCATAAATATCATATAAATTATAAATTCATGATAAATTAATTCGCAAAGATCATAAACCAAGACAACTTAATAAAAACCAAAGTTAACAACTGTTTATAATTAAATAAACTTTTAACTTTCCTGTCACTATAACAAATTATTCTTACGTGTTAATTCTACATGTGTAAGACAAAGACGACCGAATTGGAAATTAGACAAAGGAATTAGCCATTTTCCCGCCTTTTTAACGGTTTACGCCGATAAGCATCAACTGCAGTCGAGAAAATTCTTGTACAGTCGTCCATCGTCTCGTAAGTGGTAAATTTCAAAGAGTAAATAAATGAATAAATAATACATATTGGCGTTTTGTGTGCTTGTCATTTGTCTTAGCAATATTGTGGTAAATCAAGAGGTAGTATTAGTGGTGTGCAAAATGACCGCTATATAACCGATTAACCTGACAGATTTACGATAAATGAAGAGGATTTAATCTCTCTCGGTGCTTAATTGCTGAATATAATAGAAAATTGATCAAAACAATAACAATAATAATTAATAAGAATAACACTAACCGCAATAATAATAAATAACGCTAAAAACGAGATACCAAGTCGTGATACCGTTAACTGCACGTCAATGTCGTGATTAATCTTACGTCATTCATAGATACGTCGTGAGTATAGTGTAGGTGATCGCAGTCATTCATAAAACAACGTTGTATATGCAGTCACTATAACAAGTCGTCATATACTCGTCACATATTCGTCACTTATCGTACCTGTGTTCCAAACGTGTCCAGACGTGTCGGTATCGTACTTTCGCGGAATGTAATCGTACCTTTACCGTGCGTATTGTGCCAGATGCATACCAATAGTATAATGTCTTTCTAGACCTGTAAATATCACATGATCATGGTCGCTAATATAATTTTTGAGGTTCCACGAATCGGCATAAAAATAGTGATTTTTTTTCCAGGTAAGAAGACTTTGGTGCCGGAACTAACACTACAAATCCTCGTTGGATTCAGATAAGCTATTCTATCTCTAACTATATATCTATCTATCTATCTATATCTGCGTGTGTGTGGGGCGGGTGAGAAAGAGTTTGTGAGTGAGTAAGTGTGCGTGTACACGTGTCTGTGTGAGTGAGAGTTTCTGTATGTTTACCTGTCTATCTACCTAAAACAAGATATATCTGTACTTGAGCACTAAAGAACAGCACAAATCTCGATTGTCTTGACCTCCCGTCATTTGTAAAGACTTCTTCACTGCATAGTGTGTTCTGCGCTTGGAAGAATCCCATAGAGCTACAGGGTTTGTCAGGCATATCGAACTCAAATAGCTGTCATGAACCTCTGGGCACACTCCCTTAATCTGTCCAAGTGAAACACCCTAAGGTGGACACTAGAGAGGTAAAAAGGGCTTTGGAGTGGACCTGAACTGAGTGGACCACAACCAGTCTATGGTCGGTATTACAGAACTCGCCACTCCGGTTAACCCTGCAGTTTTGAATGATCATCCTGCAAGTGTTAACATTGATCTTCTTGGCCATAGTACCCTTGTCACCAAACCATGTTCAGTGATGTGTTGATACCAAAAGCCAGAAATCCTCAAAAAAGGAGGCTATTCGCTGTCAGGATCAGTTTCCGAACTGTTGGGACCAATAGAGATCTCATAGCCAGCTCAGTCACATCAGATTACCGCATAGAAGTATCCTAATACAATGAGAATGTCTCGCAAAAAAAAAACAACTGTGCCACATATGTGAGTTTGCCAGAACGCTTCTTTCACATCGAGATTACAAACTTCAGTAGGAGCGTACAATAAGAGAAAGCCAAAAACAAGTTTCAGTCTCAATATCGTAATATGCGAAGGTTGGAGTTGGTTATGGATAACCCCTGGAGATGGTGACCATTGCATTCACCTGGCCAGTAGTAGGTGTACCCACAAATTGTGCCGCTGCCAGGTCTTCTCATCTCTGAGAGGGCCGCCACCTCAACTCCCAACCGCTTCAGTCCCCTCGATAGACCTCGACCTCCACAGGTTTCACAATGGGTTGGCGGCTGCTGGGACGCAGGCATGACGAGTAATCCCCACTCTCATCCTGCGCCCCAGCAATCATCCTCCCAATGTCAGCAAGTTTATCTCTGGGGAGGACTGGCAAGGCGCACCTCCCTTGAGCTGCCGATTAATGCTAGAGGGCTGTGGGGCATGAGTTGGTACAGAGTAAGGGCTTGTCCACATGCCGTATTTCCATGAAAAGAGAGACATGTGCTATATGTGCTTTAGTATACTCACTTTATCTCGTTTTATGGGAACTTCCATTCACATATCTATTGTTCTACAAGAAGCAATCTACATAAGAGCTTTTATGGATATATTTGTATGATAAAAACATGTACATACGCTAAACAACGGCATTTAGTGCAAGATATTCCCTATTTTTCTAATGACTTTGGTGGTACCGATAGCTACAGCAATTGTGTGCACAGATAAATGAAAGTCTAATAATTAAAATAAACGATAAATCAAATCATAATACAATTTAAAAAACATTAACATCAATAAAATTAATGTAATAGATAAACAAATACATGAAACAATTCATTGCAAGGTAACGTGGTCGCACCTATATGTAATAAACACAAAATGAAAAATTAAAAACTTATTTTTCATTATAACTGGCTAGTTCTTCAGACCTCAGCAAATGAGACTGCAGTAAAATAATTCACATTCTTCCTTTTTTATATCAAGTCACCTGGAGGCGAGAAGCTTCAACACAGGATCAGGATGACAAATGCAGAACAAGGACAAATAAAAACGAAAAATTTCACAAAGCAAAATGCATAACTGGCCTGTAGATATTACATCATTACTGGAATCAATTAGTATTTCCAAGATATATAACTGATATTCCGCTTTTCTACTTCGGACGAGGAGATAATTTCAAGCCACTGTTTACTTATTACTAAACAATACGAGAGGAACAAGCACTGACGTTTCGAGAGATTTAAACTCATCATCAGGTTCAAATCGAAAGCTGATTTCCTCATGATTATGAGTAACAATCTTATTCGAAACATTATAATGTATATTGATATTTTCTACGTTTTACATCCTTGGTTTAAATGCCTATCATATACTGGACAATTATTATTCGTTCCCATACCTACAGTACTGTATATGATATAGCTAACACACCTGAAGTTATAGAATAATCTAAACTACAAAATGAACTCAAAGATGTAATATCAAGGCATCAACTACACATTACATTGAAGAAACTGTTCGTTCTTACTCACATATATTCTACAAGCAACTGATTTCTTTGCCTAGTCAGCCATCCCCTCTCCGTAACCTGGGAATTGCCAGAAAATTGATCGTTATATAAGTAATTACTTTCTAAGGGATCTTTGTTATTGTCATTGAAATACATTAGGAATGTCATGTACGCGCGCGCGCATGTGTGTGTGTGTGTGTGTGTGTGTGTGTGTGTGTGTGTGTGTGTGTGTGTGTGTGTGTGTGTGTGTGTGTGACAGAAAAGAGGGGGGAGGGAGGGAGAGAGAGAGGGGAGGGAGGGAGAGAAGAGAGGAAGGAGAGGGAAGAAGGAGGAGAGAGAGAAGGAAGGAAGGAAGGAAGGAAGGAGGAGAGAGGAATGGAGAGAAGGAAGGAAGGAGGGAGAGGAGAGAAGGAGGGAGGGAGGGAGGAGGGAGAAGGAAGGAAGGAAGGAAGGAAGGAAGGAAGGAGGGAGGAAGGAGAGAGAAGGAAGGAAGGAGGCAGGAGGAGGGAAGGAGGAGAGAAGGAAGAAGGGAAGGGAGGGAGAGGAGAAAAGGGAGGGAGGGAGAGGAGGGAGGAGGGAGGAGGGAGAGAAGGAGGGAGGAGGGAGGAGGAGGAGGAGGGAGAGAAGGGAGGAGGAGGGAGGAGGAGGGAGGGAGGGAGAGAAGGAAGAAGGAAGGGAGGGAGAGAGAGCACAATAGAAAGAGAAAACGAAAAATATGAGAAAAAGAAAATCCCACCCCGACCCATACACAAACCTGCATGAACCAACCTTAAAAACCCAAGCTCATCAAACGCCCTTGTAACAGATGGAGAACCCTGTATCAATCACAGATTTATCAGTGAAGAACCTCAGCCTGACGCTGTTTGTGGCTGAAAGTGGGAAGTTTGGCGGATTTGTCCCACAGTATTTCGTTCTGGGAATAACGAAAAAAAGATATGTATATGAATATATATACTCTTAAGAGAGAGAGAGAGAGAGAGAGAGAGAGAGAGAGAGAGAGAGAGAGAGAGAGAGAGAGAGAGAGAGAGAGAGAGAGAGAGAGACATCTGAGACTTTTGTGTAAATAAGGTGTTTAAATCAGAATAGAATGAAAGATTTGACTGTAAACTTATCAATTGAAAGGATGCCTGGAACAAATAATAATAATATTAATTAATATATGCAAAGCAGTAGCAAATCTATTTTTGATCACCGCAATCCAAAGAACGGAATGAAATAGCATAATGTATAGACAGAGAAAATGATTTTAAAACAAAGAAAATACAGAGGATAACACACACAGACGTACACATCCTACCCTTAACACACACACGCACAATCCTCCTCCTCACACCTACCTCTGTGTGCTAATGGTATCATTGATGGTCAAATAGTCGAAGTTGCAAGAAGAGTGCCCTTCCAAATTGAAACTCAAGTAATCAAAGCTTATGGCAGGGCTCGCTGAAACGGTCACGGTGAGGTTGCAATCAAGGAAGTTCGTGTAGGTTCCCGGATAACCTGGACTGTTGATTATGCCCACAGAGCTGGTGGCTAATGTGTCTGTGCACACTGGGGGGAAAAAGGGGGAATAAGGGTTTATTTTGCATAATGAAAATGGGGAAAAATGAGGGGGGAATTAAATTTATTTAGCGTACTAAAACATGAGAAATATGAGTTTATTTTGCCTACTAAAACACGAGAAATATGAATTTATTTAGCGTACTAAAACACAAGAAATGAGTTTATTTAGCATACTAAAACACAAGAAATGAGCTTAATTAGCGTACTAAAACGAGAAACACGAGAAATATGAATTTATTTAGCGTACTAAAACACGAGAAATATGAATTTATTTAGCATACTAAAACACGAGAAATATGAGTTTATTTAGCGTACTAAAACACAAGAAATGAGTTTATTTAGTGTATTAAAACAAGAAATATGAATTTATTTTGCCTACTACAACACGAGAAATATGACTTTATTTTGCCTACTACAACACGAGAAATATGATTTTATTTTGCCTACTAAAACACGAGAAATGCGAGCTTATTTAGCGTACTAAAACACGAGAAATATGAGTTTACTTAGCGTACTAAAACACAAGAAATGAGTTTATTTAGTGTAGAAATATGAATTATTTTGCCTACTACAAACACGAGAAATATGAATTTTGCCTACTAAATTTATTTAGCGTACTAAAACACGAGAAATATGAATGTATTTTGCTTACTAAAACACGAGAAATATGAATGTAAAATACATTCATATTTCTCGCGTTTTAGTAGGACACGAGAAATAAATTTATTTTGCATACTAAAACACGAGAAGTATGGGTTCAATTTGCGTACTAAAAGGTGGGAAAATTGAGTTTTACTTGCGTACTGATAGAGGCAAAAACTGGGTTCAATTTTTACATTAAAGTGCAGGCTTGATAAATAAATTACATACATCTTCCATTACCACTTGTTTGCAGTAATTGTGGTAACAATGTGTATTAGAAGTCGCACGGAGGGAGTCGTAGCAGAACCGGTCCCAGATTAGGAAAACTATTCGGAGAGTTATTCAGACAATTCGAAAAGCTATTCGGACAATTAGCAAAATTATTTGGACAATTCGAAAAGCTATTCACACAATTCAAAGAGCTATAAGGGCAATTCAAAAGCTTTTCAAACAATTCAGAAAGCTACATGGACAATACCAGAAAGTTCAGAAAGTTCAGTTCAGAAAGCTATTCAGACAATTAGCAAAATTATTCAGAGAATTCAAAAAGCTATTTGGACAATTGGCAAAATCATTTTAAAAATTTGAAAAGCTATTCGGACAATTGGCAAAATCATTTAGAAAATTTTAAAAGCTATTTGGACAATTGACAAAATAATTTAGAAAATTTGAAAAGCTATTTGGACAATTGGCAAAATAATTTAGAAAATTTGAAAAGCTATTTGGACAATTGGCAAAATAATTTAGAAAATTTGAAAAGCTATTTTGGTCGCTATTCAGACAATTGACAAAATCATTTAGAAAATTTGAAAAGCTATTCAGATAATTGGCAAAATTATTCAGACAATTTAAAAAGCTATTCAGATAATTGGCAAAATCATTTAGAAAATTTGAAAAGCTATTCGGACAATTGGCGAAATTATTCAGACAATTTAAAAAGCTATTCGGACAATTGGCAAAATCATTTAGAAAATTTGAAAAGCTATTCAGATAATTGGCAAAATTATTCAGACAATTTAAAAAGCTATTCAGATAATTAGCAAAATTATTCAGACAATTTAAATTCAGACAATTGCAGAAAATTTAAAAAGCTATTCAGACAATTGGCAAAATTATTCACAAAGTTTGAAAAGCTATTCGGACAATTGGTGAAATTATTCAGACAATTTAAAAAGCTATTCGGACAATTGGCAAAATCATTTAGAAAATTTGAAAAGCTATTCGGACAATTGGCAAATTCATTGGCAAAATTATTCAGACAATTTAAAAAGCTATTTGGACAATTGGCAAAATAATGAAAAGCTAACAATTGTTTCACCAAATTTGAAAAGCTATTCAGATAATTGGCAAAAATTATTCAGGCTATTCAGACAATTGGCAAAATCATTTTGAAAATTTAAAAAGCTATTCAGACAATTGGCAAAATTATTCAGACAATTTAAAAAGCTATTCAGACAATTGGCAAAATTATTCACAAAGTTTGAAAAGCTATTCGGGCAATTGGTGAAATATTTCAGATAATTTAAAAAGCTATTCAGACAATTGGCAATATCATTTAGAAAATTTGAAAAGCTATTCGGACAATTGGTAACACAAGGTTTGAAAAGCTATTCGGACAATTTCATTTAGAAAATTGAAAAGCTATTCGGATTGGCGAAATTCTATCGGAAAATTGGCGAAATTATTCACATAATTTGAAAAGCTATTCGCACAATTGGCAAAATCATTTAGAAAATTTGAAAAGCTGTTCAGACAATTGGCAAAATTACTCACAAAATTCAAAAAGCTACTTGAAAAATTGGCAAAATTATTCAGGCAATTCAAAAAGCTATTCAAACAATTCGAAAAGCTGTTTGGATAATTCGGAAAGCCATTTAAACAATTGGAAAGCTATTCGGACAGTTCAGAAAGCTATTCAGACAATTCCCATAACTGCTGGTGACAGTTAGAAATGGTGGCCATGGCTTGGGACTTGCAATAAGATGAGGGTAGCAAAATGGCTGATAATAATTGTTAACAAAGAATCATCATGTAGAATAAACATTAAGGGCATTATTGATAACAGCAAAAACAACAACAATAATGATGGTGCTATATATGTCAATAACTGGATGATTCTTTATGGAAAGAACTGTTTACAAATAAAACCCCAAAACTCAATAGAGATTTTACTAATTAAAGTACTCCTCCTCCTCATACTACTACAGAACAAAGAATAAATAATGTTTAAATAGTCCCCTTCTATTTCTTTCATTATTTTCTATATAACTAGTCCTAGTAATTAACAACAACGACAGTAACGAAATATAAGTACTTTAAAATCATAAGCGATTAAAAAATTAACTCATTGGAACTTACTTGTATAAACGGGGGCGCTCAAGCATGGGTCAGCTGTTGTAGTTGTAGTTGATGTGGTAGATGATGTTGAGGTTGTTGTAGTTGTAGAGGTTGAAGTTGTCGTTGTCGTAGAGGTGGATGTTGTTGTAGAGGTGGACGTTGTCGTAGAGGTGGACGTTGTTGTAGAGGTGGATGTTGTCGTAGAGGTGGACGTTGTCGTAGTTGTGGTTGTATAATTCTGTTCAAGTGAGTTGAGAAACGGGTTAAAATTTCATATAGTATAGTGATACACTTTAGTAAACTGGAAGCCAGAAGTAGGCTATTATCCATAAAAGGTGAATATTTTGTTAGATTTCCAAATGAAAGAGATACGTTCATCTACACATATACTCAAATTATTGAAAAAAGGGTTTCTGCTTGTGCCCCCTTTGCCTTCCGCGGAGGGACACTTGAAGAAATGCCATTTGTACAATCGTCATTTTAATCTCATATTATCGACCACATCCCTTAACCCAAGTCCAAGGTTGGTTGACTGATTTACATAAATGAGATTCTATATAATGCTATGTTGTTTACATGCAGGGATATTTAATAGCTCATTGCTATTTTATAAAGTGCCATGTGCCTGTAACCCAGCTATATCTATATGTAATTACTATATTCTACATACTTCTATAATCTCACATGTTTGTCACATATGTATCTTCACATACATATACATATGCATATACGTCTGACCATTGCTTCATCTGCTTATTTCTCCTTACTACACTAGTTGTCTATCCCTTCCACTAGAGCTATGTATTGATCTAATGCTTGCTTGTTCGTCACCGGTCGTCACATGCTAACAACATGACTTCGATCTTTAGACCACCGTATAGGAGACGAGGCAGACTCCAAGGGAGCCAAGGAGCAACACCTCGCTCCGAGGAGCAGCTGCTCTCCAACATTACTATTCAATAAAGAAGTCAAGACAGAAATATGTAGAATATAGTTATTAGATATAGATATAGCTGGGTTACAGTGCCCCGTATTTCCCTATAGTTTTGAATTTCTAGTTTTGTGACGAAATGTATATTTTAACCATTTGCAGTTTCAACTTCAATGACGGCTGCCATGAAGACTGCTGTGCCCTACATAAATGGAATTAAAAAGTACTATGAGTGGATCTTGGATTCCCCCAGCACCTCAGCAAAAACGAAGCGCAAGGTCTGCTGTTACAAAGGCAATTTCTGTGTGCATGCGTGTGCCCACACACACACCAAAGGGTACCAGTAATTATACTAATAACTAATTCAAGGCAATAATTCTATTCTGAAATAAAACAACAATAATACTGAACTGACATCATAATAACGATGATAACAAAGTAGTAGTCAAAGTTATAAATGACTACTAGCGATGATAATACTGTTAATATGACTACTAGTATTAGCTGTAACAATTTACAATAGCACTAGTAATAACATATATCAGACTTTATAATGCTGCCAGTCTAAATACGTTGTCTCCAGTTACCATACAATTTATTTTTTAAATTCATTTGCTCTTTTTCTATATGTAAATATCATATTAATATTATTAATATTATTATTATTATATCTTACTTTTCCCTGTAAAAATAATGATTGTAAAGAGATTGATGAAGATGAAATCAATAATAACTCCAATAACTACAAAAACAATAACAATAATATCATTAACAATAATAAAATGAACAAATTAAAAAACTATCAACTTACGCAGTTTAGCGAGATAGCAAGGTTGAAGCCGATGTTCACTTGCGAGAAGTCAGAGGAGAACTGCACAGTGAGCGAGTTGCCAAAGACGGCGGGCAGGGGCAGCACCCCAGCCTTCCCACAGTAAGAAGACCTGGAAGGCACAGAAGGGATAGAAAGGAGTGTTGCTTCTGGCCAAATGTGGGCTTTGTGTGCCTTGGAACAAATTATTTTGCTTCAGAATTCAAGCACACACAAACACACAACCATGCATGAACGCACATTCACACACACTCCCACTTACCCCCACACCCACACAGTCACATACTTATAGATGAATAACCGATACATAGCAAATAGACCATAACAACCAGCAAACATCCAAGGAGAGAACAGGCGACATTCATTGGCTTACGTGTACATCCCATCAGTAAGGTTCAGAATATCGTAAGGGCATCTCTCGAGGGAAATATCGCAGAACTGCAGCACAATCTGGCAGACAGAAGGCGCAACGACGCTCAGGGAACAGGCGGTGTTGTCTTCGTAAGGGAGAGGGTAGTTCGGACTGTGGATCTGCAAGCAGTCTCCCTCAGCTAGCGTGATTGGGCCTGTTCCATTGCAGACCGAGACTGGGAGATGAAAAAAACGAAATAAAGAGATAATTGCATTGAAGAAATGAATATGTCAAAGTATAGGCAAAGGTTTTGATTAGAAAATGAATGTACATTTTGGTGGGTTGGTACGCAGAACATATTACTTACGAATGGACTGCACTCCTCGGGGACAAAAACTCACTTACTCCAGCCGGGAATTCTGGGAGTAGGGGAGGGAGGGGGGGGGGATTCGGTAATTTGGGGATTCCTACATATATCCAACCTTGCAATGACTGTTCTTTGTTCCAATTACTCACGGTGTAATATGCGTGAATCATTGCAAATGACAAATTCAGAAAGTAAGAGTAGTTATCTCCTGTAAAATGTTGCCTCTCTTCACACATTATGTACGAGGTGAGACATTACGCGATAAACAGTACGAGCAATAATTATAGTTATAAACGTTGGCAATGCTGTTTGTTGACCTCAACGAGGCATGTGCCATGTTCACTCACGGAACACGGCTTTCAGTACTTTTGTTTTATCGTTTAATTTCACTGGGTTGTTAATTAGTGAATAAGAGCGTAACTATTGAAAAACTAACGACTCACATTTTATAATGCTAACAATGCAACAGAAAAGAATGAGACAACTATCAGTCATGAACTTTGTTGTTTTAGGTCACCTTAAAAACTAAATGAACTTTGTCCACGCTTGTTGAGTTCGTGGCCATTGTCATGACACCTGTCAACTGTCCTAAACAAAGATTCAGAAGCTCGTATCTTCTTGCATGAGCAAGTACACATCAAGCTTCAACCACCCAATCAAATTAACAGAGGCTATAAATAAATCCTTTTTCCAGAAATATATAATCGAAAATTCCCTAAGGTTACTAGATGGGAAAGCTATCAGATTTGAAGTAATTGATTTGACAAAAATAGGACCTTTGAATGAAATAAGATATCTCGGCAACTGGAAAGTCATATGTAAACAACCAGCTTCAAACAAAAATCAGGGTTGCACATAAGGTACAATATCCGCAGTAGAATTGGATATAAACATTAAGGAAATCAGAAAATTATGGGGACCAGATACACAAATAAAAGAAATAACAAGAGGGATCAAATCAAAGTATCTGGACAATACAAATGGGTACCAACAAAATCTTTAAAATTAAACTTAAGAGGTCCACGCAGAAACCAAAAATGCAAAGAAATAATAAAACTAAGAAATAAAGCATTCAACAAACGGAGAAAAAAAATTTGAGAAACAACTGAAAAAAAAAAAAAAAAAAAAAAAAAAAAAAAAAAAAAAAAAAAAAAAAAAAAAAAAAAAAACTACCAATTACAGCAAGAAATACAGTAGAGACAGCAAAAAGAAATAGCTGGATAAATTTCTGCCAATCCCTAGACTAATACAGCAACTAGAAAATCCTGGAATTTTATTTTAAAACTTGCTGTTAACAATAAAAACAATAATTATTTACTAATTCATAATGGCCAACAAGTTCAAGAAACCAAACATGAACTAGAATTGCAAACAGAAGAATTTCAAGGAATAAACATAAAAACTAAATGTCTGATAACAAAAACTAAATTTAAAAATATAACCGAACTACGAAGCACGAGAGGTTGAAGTACCTCTCCTGAAATAATCTCAATAATTACAAATGCAAAAAATTAGTAGAGCCTATAGTCTAGATGAAATTCAAAATAATTTTTTCCAAAATCTTCCCAAATGAAGTATTAGAAAAAATATAAATTTTGTTTAATCATTTCTGGATAAAAGGAGAGTATCCTCCAGAATTTATAAAATCATTAGTGAATCCAATTCTTACTCCAGGTAAAGACTCAAACGACAAAAAATCCTACAGATTTACAAGCAGAATAACATGCATAGGAAACAATTAATCTGGTGGCTAGAAAATGACAAAGTGAAGACCTAACAGGATTTAGACCAAATAGTTCAACAATTGATACAATACACATAATTGACTTCCATATCAACAAAGCCTTCAAAGAGAAAAAAAATAAGCTCAGATCACAAGCCTAGATTTAGAGAAAGCATTTGATACCGTCTACCATGATGCAAATATAAAAAGCAGCAAAACCGGGAATAACTGACACCCCACTCAAATGGACTCATAGCTTCTTAAACGACAGATCTTATCAAATAACAATATGAAACAAGTCTGCTGAAGAGAAAATAACAAGAGGACTACCACAAGGTTCACTTTTAAGTCCTTTGTTATTCAACATCATGACAACGGATCTAAGCCCGACACAAAAAGCAAACAAAGTAATATATGCAGATGACATCATAATAACCCATCAAAACCTAGAAGATAAAAATAACTTAGAAACAGGATTAATACAAATCATAGAATGGGCCAATAACTGGGAGCTAACAATAAACCTAACAAAAAGTAAAGTAAAGGTCTAGAGTTTGATGCTCCAAAACCAACCAGGAAATACCACATCAATTACTCAAAACCTAAAATAGAATAAGGTTCATCTACCATCAGTCTTTGGTGCTGCTAATAACACAGCAATGAAAAAAATAGAAATCATACAAAATAATGCAATGAGAATAGCCACAGGCTGTTTAAAAACCACCCCAGTAGCTGCATTATACACTAACAAATAAGCTGCCCATCAAAAATAAACTAAAAAAAACAAGAGTATACCCAAATGCTACTAGAAAAGCCAGAACCTACATAAAATGAAAGTTGAGTGCTGATATGCAAGGTATATTTTCGTCATTTAGCAGTGACTATGAGGCCACTGCAGCTTAAACTGTTATATCCCATTCTATTTTTTCTGCTCTGTAAGACGGCAGTGTCTTAACTACGCACGTCACTCTTAAGTAACTTGTACCTTAATCCGAAAGGGAAGGGCGAAGGGAATGGATGAAATCGCCCAAAACAATAAAACGAGAAGTGGAAAAAAAAAATTCGAGCCAAGCTTCGGTCACGGATGATTCGAATCGGTTTCGCTCACGAGGCAACGAACGAACCCCTTCCTAAACCCACAAATTACTACATGCAACGCCGCGTGAATCAAAATCCTTACGGACTCGACCGACTTCATAAAAAAAAAGCTCAGTATATGCTCTAAATATGCAAAATGAGTTTACCATTTGGTTGGTGGGGACCGGTGGGCATGGGAAGTTGGGGAAGGGGGGGGGGGCGGTGAATCTATGATTTCCGTTGGGTATGTGCAGCTACAATACGGTTATCACACATCACATAATTTAGTATTATTCCTGGGACTGAGCGGAGGGCTATAGATTCAGCATAAAGAACTAATTTTCACCGGAATAATGTGAAAAAGTAAGAAACGGAAAGCAACACTCAACAATCTTGACTTCTGGAAGGCGCAATGAGTACTGGGACCAACTGTTAAATATGCCGGTAGATGGCAGCGTATGCCCATTGTATATTTGTATTATTAAAAAAAGGCAGAAAATCTACATAAGCATACGCATTATGTGGTACACAATAGGAATATAAATTCAAGAAATTTGTATTTTGATGTATTGCGATTAAAAAATAGAAATAGAGAAATACATTAGATGTACAGTGTCTTTTTAAGAGAGTTACAATGGCAGGTCATGAATTTAAAACCTAATCTGGCGGTACTTTTTGATTGCTCATATATTTTGATATAATAAATGAGTGTATCTTATTCCTCCTTTGACATTTTCTTCATATCTCGATTAGGTCATACCTAAGATATATGTTCAGACTGATATAAAAGTAAGAATAGATATACAATACATTACGTGTGTGTGTGTGTGTGTGTGTGTGTGTGTGTGTGTGTGTGTGTGTGTGTGTGTGTGTGTGTGTGTGTGTGTGTGTGTGTGTGTGTGTGTGTGTGTGTGTGTAGTGTGTGTCATGTGTCATGTGTGCGTGTGCGCATGGAATGAGGAAAGCTCATAACACACAAGACTAGAATTGAATACTTAGACATCAAACCTAGGAAATGTCATTCTGAAACAAATAAACTAACCTGAATTTTCTGCGCAGGGACAAGTCGGGACTGGCCAAGCTGTCGGGCAAAAGATATGCTGTTAGTAGCTGCTGTCACAGTTCATTTTCTCAAACGCACACATACACACACACACACACACACACACACACACACACACACACACAGCAGAAGGTTACTGCACTTTAAAACAACTGGGAAAAGATATAGTAAAATTACTTGAAATGATATGTAAATTTGACTGATTTTTTTACATTTTAAAACTTTATCAATATCTCAGTATTAACAGAACGGCGGTAATGTAGATATGAAATTGCAAATTGTTTGCAAAAAGGTTAGGATTTGGGAGATACAAACATTGGGACCCCCCTCTTCTCTCATCTCTTTTTACTTTTTTTTTTTTAGCTATTTGCGGGGGTTTGACGAATATAGAGATACTTCATACCTCGTGCTGTTACTATTAGCCAGCCTTTCATTTAGAATTAGAATAATAAAATGAATTGAGGGATGTGGAATGCTTAGTATTATCTAAATACTAATATGCATACATACATACTAACGGTTGACATGCAAGGTAAGGTGATGGCATCAATTACCATCATAGTTTCCACTCTATCAATCAAATTAAAAAAGTTAATTCCTTGGCAAGAAGTTTATTTACATTTATACTCAAAAGAATTTCTAATAGTTATCCAGAATTTTCTTTGGTCCATTTTCTACCAAACGTTTTCTATGATAATGGAAAGGGGGTACTCGTAAAATTTAAATAGGAGCACTATCCCGAGAAAGTAAGACCATCATCATATTATTAGTTTGATACACTAATGATGTAAAGACATTGAACGTATATGAAGGACAGTATTGAGAAGTATATGACAGTGCGAGAAAATTAAAATATTTGATCTTCAAATGTTGCAACATTTAAAACTTTTCTAATACACACAGACTACATTTGATACGATACAAAAATTTCTGCAGATTTTTATATAGATATTTTACCAGCCACACAACCAAACACACTTCTCTTCTTCTCTCTCTCTCTCTCTCTCTTTCCCTTCTCCCTCTCCTCCCTCCCTCCCTCCTCTCTCTCTCTCTCTCTCTCTCTCTCCCTCCCTCACAAAAACCCACCTGGGAGACAACAGAAGCACATCTTCCCTCCACACATCCTATGCCTCGTCCTGCCGCTGGGACACAGGGACTTCCTCGGCACGCAGTACCCCGACCTGACTTGACAGCTGGCCTCCTCCCACCGCGGGCGCAACACCACTGGTTCGTCGTCGAGCAGTAGTTCACCAGCCGCTGCTTCCCCGTGCAGCCGGCAGGGTCCGACAGCCAGAAGCCACGGTACCAGCGGAGGCATTTTCGGTTGCTGCAAGGTCCTGGTTGAGACGGTCGTGGCGTGAGGCTTGGAAGGGGTTTGTGTTTTGTTGTAGAGTTGCGGCGATATTGTGAAAGGGATGGAGAGACAGACGGGAAGATAAATAGAGGGGGGGGAGATAGATAGAAGGAAGCCTGGGGAGGGAGAGAGAAAGGGAGGAGAGAAGAGAAGAGAGAGAAGAGAGAGAGAGAGAGAGAGAGAGAGAGAGAGAGAGAGAGAGAGAGAGAGAGAGAGAGAGAGAGAGAGAGAGAGAGAGCAGATCGAGAGACCAGATAGAAGATAAATAGACAAGAAGAGAGAAAAGAAAAACAAAAACGCCAAAAAAATAAATAAAGAGAAAACAAACACACGCACACCAAAGAGACCAACGCAGAAAGAGAGACGACGAACCCGAAGGCACTCACTGACTCTCAGGCCGATCTCGAACCCGTCCAGCTCCAGCGCGCGGGCGAAGGCGTTCAACCCCGAGGGATTGCAGCACACAGCGGGTCCGTCTTCGCAGGCCGAGGCAGCCGCTGAGGGCGACCTGCAGCTTCCGGCAGACACGCAGCTGCCACCTTCGGCTCGACATTGCGCCGTGGATTTGCGGGATGCACCAGTTGCTCCCTGTGTTGGCAGAGAGAGAGAGAGAGAGAGAGAGAGAGAGAGAGAGAGAGAGAGAGAGAGAGAGAGAGAGAGAGAGAGAGAGAGAGAGAGAGAGAGAGAGATAGAGAGAGACGCGTAAGAGATAGATAGATCGCGTGGGAGAGATGATGGGGAAGAGGGAGAGGGAGAGAGGAAGGGAAAGAGGGAGAGGGAGGGAGGAAGGGAAAGAGGAGAGGGAGGGAGGAAGGGAAAGGGAGAGGGAGGGAGGAAGGGAAAGGGGAGAGGGAGGGAGGAAAGGGAAAGAGGGAGAGGGAGGGAGAAGGGAAAGAGGAGAGGAGGGAGGAAGGGAAAGAGGGAGAGGGAGGGAGGAAGGGAAGAGGGAGAGGAGGGAGGGAAAGGAAAGAGGGAGAGGGAGGGAGGAAGGGAAAGAGGGAGAGGGAGGGAGGAAGGGAAAGAGGGAGAGGGAGGGAGGAAGGGAAAGAGGGAGAGGGAGGAGGAAGGGAGGAGGGAGAGGGAGGGAGGAAGGGAGAAGGGAGGGAGGGAGGGGGAGAGGAGAGAAGGGAGGAAGGAGAGGGAGAGGGAGAAGGGAGAGGGAAGAGAGGGAGGAAGGAAGAGGGAGAGAGAGAGGAAGGAAAGAGGGAGAAGGAGGGGGAAGGGAAAGAGAAAGAGAGAGAATATAGAATAATAATAATAATGATAATGATAATAATTTAGTTGAATTCCATTTGTTACAATGGATATTCTTTCTCTTGATATGCTATCTGATTATTTGCTTCTAAATCTCCCCCTGTGTGCAAGGAATGGCCGGTGTTGACCATCCACTGGCAGAACGCGAGTTAAGATTGCTGCACTACACTACACAAAAGAGACAGGAAGAGAAAGAGAAAGTGCGTGAATGGGAGAGAGAGACAGAGAAATATAAAGAAAAAAAATCAGAAAGAGAAACAAAACAAAAAAAGAGACAGGAAGAGAAAGAGAAAGTGAGTGAATGAGAGAGAGAGACGGAGAAATATAAAGAAAAAAAATCAGAAAGAGAAGAGACAAAAAAAAGAAAGAAAAGAAAAGAAAACCATCCACCCCCTCATCATCACCATTCCTCCATCCACTCTTCTATCCCTTCCTACCCCCAACCCAACCAAGAACCCCCCCTTCCCCCTCACCCCCCCCACTCACCTCTCTTCCTGCTACCAAAATGACACGCAACTAGAAGTGCAACGGTCGATCCAGCGTAAATATTCATGCCTTTGATGAAAATAAGAGAGAAATTACGTGAATGGGGATATTTGCGATAAATAGAGGGAATAGGGAGAAAGCAATGATAACAGGAGGGAAGCGAGCATTGTGATGAATAGAGGGAATGGGGAGACAGCGGTGATAGAAGTGAAGGGATATTTGCGATAAATAGAGGGAATAGGGAGAAAGCAATGATAGGAGGAGGGAAGCGAGCATTGTGATGAATAGAGGGAATGAGGAGACAGCGGTGAGAGAAGTGAAGGGGATATTTGCGATAAATAGAGGGAATAGGGAGAAAGCAATGATAGCAGGAGGGGAAGGAGCATTGTGATGAATAGAGCGGAATGAGGACAAACAAGGCGTGAGAGGGAATGTAGAAGTGAAGGGATATTTGCGATAAATAGGGGGAATAGGGAGAAAGCAATGATAGCAGGAGGGAAGCGAGCATTGTGATGAATAGAGGGAATGAGGAGAAGCGCATGATAGGAAGGAGAGAAGTGAGAGAAGTGTGATGAATAGTGGGGGAGATGAGAGCAATGAAGGGATTTTTTGCGATAAAATAGAGGGAATAGGGAGAAGAGCAATGATAGCAGGAAGGGAAGTGAGCATTGTGATGAATTGAGGGAATGAGGAAAGAGAGCATGATAGAGGAGAAAAATGAGCATTGTAATAAATAGGGGGTATGAGGAGAAAGCGATTATAGAAGGAGAGAAGTGATCGTCGCAATAAATAAAGGGAATGAGGAGGAAGCGTTTATAGAAAGAGAGAAGTGAGCATCGCAATAAAGAGGGAATGAGGAAAAAGCGATTATAGGAGAGAAGTGAGCATCGCAATAAATAGAAGGAATAACGAGAAAGCAATGGCAGATTACGAGAAGTGATCACGGTAATAAATAGAAGAAGAAAAATGGAAAAAAAAGCAAAGTAAAAAGAAGAACCGAAGATACATTGCAAACTCAACTGCACGAGATTGCAATGCATCATCCAATATAATTAGGACAAAGAATCTATTTTTTTCCTTTCTCATCTTTTCACGAATTCCATGTTGCCTTTTAAATCCTAGCCATGATTCCTTCCATTTTTCTCTCTCTCTCCATCTTGATCGTTATTCTCTGAATATCTTTTCAAAAACAAAAATCCCTTTTAAATCCTAGCCACGATTTCTTCCATTTTCCATCTCTCCATCCTTCTCTTCTCTGAATATCTTAAAAAAAAAATCCCTTTTAAATCCTAGCCACGATTTCTTCCATTTTCCCATCTCTCCATCCTCTCTTCTCTGAATATCTTAAAAAAAAAACAAAAATTCCTATTTAAATCCTAGCCATTTTCTTCCATTTTCCCATTCTCTCCTCCTTCTCTTCTCTGAATATCTTAAAAACAAAAATCCCTTTTAAAATCCTAGCCACGATTTCTTCATCTTTCCATCTCTCCCTCTTTTATTCTCTGAAATATCTTAAAAAAAAATCCCTTTTAAATCCTAGCCACGATTTCTTTCATCCATCTCTCATCCCTTCTCTTCTCTGAATATCTTAAAAAAAAAAAAAAAAATTCC
>NW_020870777.1:787057-789557 GCF_003789085.1 Penaeus vannamei | reverse complement strand
TCGTGGGTCCTGTTAGCGGTGCGGCTGGTAAAGCATCATTCATAGCTTCATAGCTGCTCTGACCCAGGTTCGTGTGCTGGTCGAGGAGGGCAGGTCATTTATTCATAGCAGCGTGGTAGTGCATAATTCCATCTTTTATAAAAAAAACAGCCCAGTGCTTCTGAATGGATCTGTAACTGCAAAACAATTTCCACTGTGTGCTCCTGGGAATATGTATAAAATGTATGAGGAGATAAGTAATATCTATGGAAGTTAGTAGGCTCCGAGTTGCACACTGCTTTTAGTGGGTCGTGTGTTGAACATGTCTTGTATGGACCTCACTGAATGTGTTGATATACATATTTTTATTTTTTCAAGGCATATCAATATAACAAAAGATAGTGTTAAAGAATTATGTTTAAACGTTTTTTTTTTAAATTCTAATAATTAATTGGGGTAATATTCAGGGGTAATATTCAGTGGTAATATTCAGGGGTAATATTCAGTAGTAATATTCAAGAGTAATATTCAGGGATGATATTCAGGAGTAACATTCAGGGGTAATATTCAGGGATATCATCACAGTCTTGCCAAACAGCACTGGTCTCTCCTTCCACACAAAGATACGTTGAGTGCTCGCATTAAAAAAAATCGTTTTTTACCTCGAAACTGTAACACTAAATTAATAAATCAGCGATGCCACGTGCCGTGACGCTTGCCTTGTTTTGGGGGAATATTCATGATTATTTTTTCTCTTTGAGTCGTAGATACAGCAACGCAATTTGTCGAAGGTTATACAGACAAACGGTCGATTTGTTATTATGCGAGGCCCGACCCAGTGAATATTAATAAATACAGACATGCATAAACATTAATAAATGAATTGAAAAAACACTTTCTTCAATAAATCTAGTTTGTGCATTGTGGGTTTTCCTACCACAGAAATAAATGCATATCTGTCTATCTGGTAGATATACATTTATCTACCTATTTTCCCGGTTGATATGCATGTCTAGACTGATGAATATGCATTTATTTCTTTATTTATGCATGTCAAGTATACGAATATTCTTTGGTTCAGGCCTCGCACCATTTTAACAAAGCGGCCGTATATTAAGATATTATGGATCGTAAAGGTATCGTAATCGTATATTATGGATCGTAAAGGTATCGTAATCGTATATCGTATATCGTAATCGTATATTATGGATCGTAAAGGTATCGTAATCGTATATTATGGATCGTAAAGGTATCGTAATCGTATTATCGTAAAGGTATCGTAATCGTATATTATGGATCGTAAAGGTATCGTAATCGTATCGTATATCGTAATCGTATATTATGGATCGTAAAGGTATCGTAATCGTATATCGTATCGTAAGGATCGTAATATCGTAATCGTATATCGTAAAGGTATCGTAATCGTAATCGTAAAATCGTAAAGGTATCGTAATCGTATATTATGGATCGTAAAGGTATCGTAATCGTATATTATGGATCGTAATATCGTAAATCGTATATTATGGATCGTAAATCGTAAGTATCGTAATCGTATATTATGGATCGTAAAGGTATCGTAATCGTATATTATGGATCGTAAAGGTATCGTAATCGTATATTATGGATCGTAAAGGTATCGTAATCGTATATTATATGTATCGTATGGTAAAGGGGACAATGGACTAGAGTAAAGTGTAAGAAACGAAATTGTAGAAGTTAGAATGGAAGGAACGATCAATTTATCTACAGTGACGAAAGCGATACCATATAACATATACATATATAACAATGGAATGTTGATTGTCTCGATTTGGTCTTTTGTTTTGGTCATGTTTATAGTAATGATGATTGACCTCTAATCATCAGGAAAAGGGAGGATGAAGAGTTGACCTTGGGCTTGGATTAAGTCACCAGCAGAGAGCTTTCCTTGCTTTTTATACCTATAATGTTTATTGCTATTTTAAGATTTGCATTATGTATACACACACACACGCACACACACACACACACATACACACACACACACACACACACATATATATATATATATATATATATATATATATATATATATATATATATATATATAAATAATAATATAATATATATATATATATATATATATAATATATATATATATATATATATATATCATACACACACACACACACACAAATAAGTGTTTGTGTGTGTGTTTATGTATGTGTATATATGTAAATAAATCGCCCGGATATAATTTTTCAGATACTCCTGGTCTTTGGTATATTACAGGGAGACAGGGAAGGAGGAACACGAAAATAGAGATAAACAACAAGAATACCTATAGAAGGACAACAAACAGAGGGAGAAAAAGAACCGACAGACAGACAGACTAAGAAACAGGATTAATAACAGAGAAAGTCAAACTGAAATGAGACGAACAGACACACAGACAGACAAAGAGAGATAGAAACTCCTCCGTTGCACAAACCAATAAAATAAACAGTTAAAAAAATGCTTAAGTAAAAAAGAAAGAAAAAAA
>NW_020870777.1:767057-774557 GCF_003789085.1 Penaeus vannamei | reverse complement strand
CTTCAGGGAGTAGCCATAGCTATCTCCAGTAAGATATAGTACAGCGATGTGGTAATGCAGCCAAGGATATCGACCACATTCTCGTTAGAACCCAGAGGATCCTCCAGAAATGCAGGGTGTATAGGAGTGCTGAGTTCTGTGGTACTGACCATAGATTGGTTGTGGTTACCCTCTGGGTTTACTTCAAAACTCCCCAGCGGCCCAATGACCACCCTAGGGTGTTTCATTTGGACAGGCTGAAGGAGAGGGCATGTGCTCGGGGATTTGCTGAGACAATCTCTGATCGCTTCACAGTGCTCGACAATCTGACGGACCCTGTACTTCTGTGGGACACCTTCAAGCGCGAAATGCATGATGCAGCCCATGAATCGATTGGAGAATGCCCGAGGGAGGGACAGAATTTAATCTCTCAGGAGACACTGGAAGCCACAGACGCTTGCTGTGCGGCTTGTCTGGCAGGGGATCGGGATTTGCACCGTTCTTAGAACTCGGTCTCTGTTAAGAAGGGACTAGGAACAGTTTATTAGGAATCTTGCTGAGGAGGTCGAAGGCCATTTCTTAGTAAATGACCTTCGTCTTGCATATTAAGCCCTGAGAAAACTGAATTCCAAGCCCTCTTCACAGGTGACTGCAGTTCGCTTTGTAGGTGGCAGATTTTCTAAGCTCCTGTTGCAGTGTGGGAACGTTGGGCTGAGTATTGTGAGCAGTTGTTTCAGGTTGACCCACCAACAGTTAACTTGGATGCGGGTAGTGCCGTGATTCCGCTGCCGGACCCACCCATTTACGACCCACCCTCCCTAACTGAAGTTAGGGGGGCGATCTCCAAGCTGAAGAGTGGTAAAGCAGCGGGTATCTGCGGCATCCCAGCCGAACTGTTAAAGGCTGGCGGTGAACCTATGGCGCGGGGGTTGCAAAGTGCAAAGAATATGATCTAGTTCTCACCAACTCCTGATTCAACATGCATCCAAGATACACCTGGATAAATTTCAAACACGTAATCAGATTGACTACATTGCAGGCAGCTCATGTTTTCGATATGCAGTCAAAAACTCCACAACCACAACCCGGTGGTCACCAAGTTTAAGCTTTCCTTGAAACAAAATGAGAGAACCAAAGTCAATTGAAAGACATCAATGAAGTACACAGGGTTTTCAAACCAGAATTGCTCAGAGGAATACCAACACACTTCTGGGGCATTGATGAGCACTTCCATTGTATCATTAAACCCCCATTGCAGAGAGGAAAGCCATCTCACACTGGTTCAGACCTGAAATGGAAGATCAAACGATAGAATATCAAAGCCATGCACAATGCAATACTGGCATCAACCAGTCTAAAAAATGCAACAGAAAACAAAGGGATATGGCTGGAAAAAAGTGTGAAGAAGTAGAGAGACACGGTTGTGTTGCTAAGGAAATGTTCAGCAAAATCAATGAGAAAGCTGGCAAATGGTTTCCCTCCAACCAAATGCATCAAAGCCGTTGATTGCCACATCTGCCAAGAGCTTGAAGACATCCCAGTCTGCTGAGAGGAGTAAATTCAAGATCTACTGCATAGTAATAAAGATCTGGAGTCAGGACTCACCATCCCCAAGTCTGAGGTTGAGTGGGCCTCGCAAAAACTCTAACAAGGCAAAATAGCCAGCCCATAATGAAGTCTATGAAGAAATCCTCAAAGCGCTGGACGAAGAAGACATCAACATTGTTTGGAGGGCAATTTCAGAAATCTATGAAAGTGTCCAAAAGACGTGCTCAAATCCATCTGGCATCTGGTGTTACCCAAAATTCCACAAATCCAATTTGGATTTATGAAGGACAGAGGCACAAGAAATGCAATTTTTGTCTTGAGAATGCTAAGTGAGAGAGCCATCCAACATCAGCAAGATCTTTCTTTTTCATCAATTATCAAAAGGTGTTTGATAAGGTTTGTCACACTGAGCTATTCAAAATGCTCACAAACATCAATATCGACAACAAGGATATGCGAGTGGTCAGATCTGTCTACTACTATCTACTAATTGTGCTTTGCCTGCTAGATGGAACACCTAATTAGTTCTGCCAAAGGCGCATGATGTCACTGGACCTTTTTAACCCATATTCAGAAATGATCCTCTGAAATTACACGGCAAGAATCATGACTAACAGGACCAAGACTAAAGATCTCAGATATGCAGATGATGTGGTTCTCATTGCTGCATTGACTGAATATCTCCAGAAGCTCTTTGATGCAGTTGCCACCTCCAGCAAACATCGTGGATCCAGCATCAGTAGCAAGAAGACAAGGTGATGCAAAAGTCCACCTCTCAAACATCATGTCAACTACATCATGGTTGCACCTTTATCGAACAAGTCTCAGCTGTCAAATACCTTAAGGTGATTGTCGCCTCAGAAGCAGAATGTAAGAAGTAAATCTACAAAAGAATATAACTTGCAAAAGATACGTTCTCGAGGCTCAGATCTCTTTCCACAGACTGTAAACTCTCCACCCAAATCAAAGCCCGCTCACTGAAAGCATTTGTCTGGTCAAATCTCCTATATTGCTGTGAATCCTTGACACAGATGACTCGCCATAATCTATCAAAAAATATTTTGCATCTCATATGTGGGTTGGATCAGAAAAGAAGCGGTTCTAATTTGGATGTGGATGGAATGCGAACTGCTGTATACAATCAATAGCTGACAATTGAACTTCCATGGCCGTTCCATCAGAAAAGGAACGCTGAAAGATCCGTCTCTCAGTGGAAAATTCCTTGCATATGCTATAGGGGGGCAGAAAAAGATCTTCCTTGATAATTTTGACATCAAAGGCCCACACCTCTGTAGCCTTACAAAAGATCGACATGATGCCATGGAAACACAGAGAGAAAGGTTAGAGAGGTTAGTTCTAGGCCACGGTTCATATAGTGACCACTTTCCAGTCCTTTCTCCTTCATATGTCCCCCACAATGGTGCTTTGATAGTGCTGAGTGGCATACTTTTACTTCTCTCTCTATTATTCCTCTTCCTTCATCCCCTTTCTCGTCTATCTTTAGGTACATTACAATGTTTCAGTTACATACAGCCTTTCCATAAACCTCCCGACTTTATACATCTAAGTGTGTTCCATGGTGGAACTCTGATTGTACCAAAGTGCTTCATGTAAAACGTACAGCCTGGAA
This sequence comes from Penaeus vannamei, assembly GCF_003789085.1. NCBI lineage: Eukaryota > Metazoa > Arthropoda > Malacostraca > Decapoda > Penaeidae > Penaeus > Penaeus vannamei. The sequence goes on along the minus strand of NW_020870777.1, from coordinate 771,400 downwards.
CAGTTAACACTACAAGGCACCCCAAGTCAGCTATTACCCTTTATCTCTTTTAGAAGGATAGCCGCCTACCGCCGCCGTACAATTTGGAACAGCAAAACAACTAGGCGAAATTATGTCTCCTCGATTACATCTACATCTATTTCAACTGTGGCTTCAAATACATAAATTGTCAGGCAGACATCTTCCCCATCCAGCCCTCATCCTCCATATACGAGATACTCTCATCACATGATTCCGTTAAGATCGCCAAAGAACTCCCATCACATTCTCCTTTTCCTCTGATGAATCCTATAATTCTCCATTTTATTCCACTGAACTTAAATCTGCCTTACAATCGTGTCGTAACACCCATGAAGGCTCTGACAGTATTCATTACCATATGCTCTGACACTTTCCATATATATATATGTATGTATATGTATATATACATATATGTACATATATATACATATGTATATATATTTATACACACACACACACACACACACACACACATATATATATATATATATATATATATATATATATATACGTGCTTCACGTGCAGGGTGGTGTAAAGTGATGGTGTGGTAGCCTAGGTAGTGTTAAGTGCTTTGCATGCCTTCTCGCTTGCAGCTGCTACCGCTGGCTGGCCTTGAGCGAAAAAGGGCTCTGAATAAACCTCCCCTGCCAGTTCACAGCCTCTCCATCGAGACTTCTGCATTGGCACAGACAGGGGCCCCACCACGTGGCCATGTACATACCAACTAAGCCCCCTTGGGTTAAAATCCCCACAGATATCCCAGCGACAGTACAAAATATTATTGGAAATGCTGGGAGGAGGGGTAATGCCCCTCCCACCCAGCAAGAGAAGCGTGCTGCGGGCTTTGCTGGAAGGGCGACTGCTGGGGTATAGGATGGGAACGGGAACTACTCTTCCCGCCAGCCTAGAATGAATCTTGTTGGTGAAAGCCTAAGGGAACCCCACAGGTGGATGCTGGATTCCACAGCCAGCCGCCCCCTTTTATATGTAGCAGCGTCGGCGGGGGTGGTAGAGGAGGTGTCTACTCGGAGTGACTGCTTGAGGGTAAACCTCAGGCAGGAAGTCAAAGTAGGAGCTTGGAACATCAGTTCTTTGCGTCAGGATAATCGATTACTTCTACTGTCGTGGGAACTAGGGAGGCTGAGAGTTGAGGTGGCTGCTCTCTCGGAGGTGAAGATCAGTGAAGGTGGCTACACCTATTACTGGTCAAGCTGCAGTGACAGTCACCATCTTCAGGGAGTAACTATAGCCAACTCCAGCAGACTCCAGCCCTCGGTAGTAGTGGTTACTCTAGTCAAGCGTATAATGGTATTGAGACTGAAGCTAGTAGTTTGTAAACTCGATGTGGAAGAGATGTCCTACACCAAACTTGCATCTGTGTCAGACAGTTTTCCTCGACAAGATATTCTTATTGTTTGGGGTGACTTCGATGTGGTATCTGGCTGTGATCAAGCTGGCTATGAGGTGTCTGTCAGTCCCCATAGTTTGGGAGCCGATGCCGGCAGTGAGAATAGCCTCCCTTTTCCGGGACTTTGCAAGGTCACAGAGATTGAGGATTTCTGGCTTTTGGTACCATTGCCCAGACTTTGCACTTCGAGTCATTGTAGAGCACCATTGTGAGTTCAGGCGTGAGCTGCTTGCAGCCTACATTGATCTCATGAAGGCATTCGATGCAATGTATTGGGAATTACTCTGTGAGATCCTAAGACCGAGAGGAATTCCAAGGATTATTGGATTAATAGCATTCCTGTTAACTGGTACTGAAAGTTTCTGTAAAGTGTGGTGGGGACCTGTCGAGCTTTCCTGTTAGTTCAATAGAGCCCTTGGCTTTAGAGGTGTCCTGGACCAAGACGAAGATCCACAACTTAGGAGAATTGCTAGGAGAACCTGCTCAGTCAATATGCGCTTGTGGTGAGGATATTAAAGTCATAGAGAGCTTTACAAACCTTGGTAGTGTAGTTCATAACTCGAGGCTGTTAGACTAGGAAGTCAGCAGTTGTATTTGCCTGGCAGCAGAGGTCACGAACTCTCTCGATAAGAGTATTTAGACATACCGGTACTTGTGCAGGACTAAGCTATTTTCAAGGCCCTGATAAAGCCAGTTTTGCTATACCGTAGTGAAAGCTGGACATTTTCCTGTGCCTTAGAGTCTCGTCTTGATGCCTTCTGTAATAGATCCTTACACTGGATCATGGGGTACTGTTGGCAGGACCACTTGTCCAACCAACGGTTGCACCATGAGACTGGCACAGGACCTGTTATCTGCACAATCTGTGGTCACTAACTCAGGCTTTATGGCCATCTAGCTCGCTTCTCACAGGATGATCCTGTCTGCCAGGTTGTCTCTGTATGAGACAGTCCTGGGTAGAGGAGGCCTGTGGGACGACCTAGGGAGTCATGGCTTAGGCAGATCGATCAAACCTGTCGTGAGGGGCTCGAGATAGGCCTAGTCCCTGCCTGGCGGCTTGCCATGAGGGAACCCCGAAGGTGGAAAGGAAGGGTGGACCCGGCATTGATGATTTCTTAATCTAACTCATGGAGCCAGTGTTTGATTAGTCTTGTGTTAGATTCAATATCGGGGCTAGTAAAACTTGCCGTGGGCGAGTAAGATATTAAATTTACTTGCTCAGTGGCCTAGTAAAAAAAAAGAAAAAAAGAAAAAAACAAAAAAACAACAAACGCAAAGGCCAGTATATATATGTGTGTGTGTGTACACAAATATATGTGAAAGATGGAATAATGCACTGGCCGCATTGATGTGAATGTATATAACCTCTCCGATCAGGATTCGATCCCTCGCTGCCGTTGCAAATGATTGGAAGATGATCCCTCTAACCATTCATACATGACCAACTAAAAGAAGTGTGCAACTAGGCACTATCTAGCATCCATAGATATTACCTAACTACTCATACCTGAGTAAGTATAGCAAAGTTTTACACACTCCCCGTGGACACTCGGTATGTATAGAAAGAGCAGATCAAATCCCAAATCAGATAACCTGAGGTGTATTCAATGAAAGATGGAATAATGCGCTGGCTGCATATACATTTATATACATATATATATATATATATATATATATATATATATATATATATATATATGTATATATATACATATATACATACATACATACATACATATATATGTCACATGAATTTTTCATATATTCCAATTCATCCTATTTGATTCTAATAAATTTTTGTAACGATATCATATTAGTGTGTTTTTAATATGCAAATTTTATTAAAAAGTAGGCCTATTACTGTATTTACTGTGCCGTTAAATCTTGTGGGTGGCGTAGCATAACGGTACTTAAAGCTCATGGGTGTGGGAATGAATTAATTCCTGTGTTAAGGGTGTGCCAAATATAACGGTCATAGAAACATCGTAAACCCTTAATATTTTATTCAATAAACAAAACACCATAAACAAGTGGCATATCATTATAGAAATCTTAGCAATAAATACAATAATTTAAATAAGTAATATTCTCAAATAATTCAATTCATATATAAAGTTAATTCTGTATACCCTCCCTTTTCCTACTAATTATGAATCAATGACATTTTAATAAACATAATAAAATACACATGAGACAGAATCGAGACCCTCACACCCAGTCTATCAACATGCCTTCCATGATTTTTCCTAGGACATAAGCCAATCATTTCCCTTCCTTTCATCTTTATAATTTTCCTCTCTTATCCTTCGTTCTAATAACTAATTCCATTCCCTATTTATTCATTGATGCCCCCCGGAACTGTCACCTGGGACTACTTCTGTTACTGAGTCCACGGACCACTAAAAAGAACGAAATAACTAATTTTTCCCTAGCAACAAGGCATTATGGCGTGTTCTTCTCGCCCCATGCTCCACCATTTCTCCTCTTTTACATGGAGGAAGGCCAGGACTCCTCTCAATTATCATTTATAAACACAAAGGGATTTAACAATTAAGTTAATACACTTATCGAGCATTATAATCTATATGAGGGTAAAACGTGATTTTAAATACCAGCATTCAGCTTACCGGTTACATAGAGGAAGGTCAGGACTCGTCTGACGAGAAATCGTTAAGTAATGAACTCTTTGCTTTCCCCCAAATGAATTATAAACATTTAAACAAACAAAGCATTTATAAATGAGTATTATATTTTACTCTATTTGTTGTCACTAAATTTTGCTATGTTGATAAGCTTTTAGATTTATGAAAATATGTAAACAAATGTTTCAGTGACGGATATGCATCTTTGAAATCAGAAACAGTACACCTTTTTAAATGTCGAATAGATAATGATCTCGACATAAATGTGTGC
>NW_020870777.1:744557-762057 GCF_003789085.1 Penaeus vannamei | reverse complement strand
CAACTAACTTTTAAAAAGGAATTTTTGAAAAGACACTGAAAATAAAAGAGTTGGAAATACAAATAAAAAGTTAGAAAAAACATTATCTTTCCTTTAAAGAGAACAACAAAAAACAACAAACAAAATCCGTCAATTCAACCGACACTTTGGAAGAAATAATAAAAACAAAATAATGTTTTTTTCTTCTTTTTTGACAGATAGACAAGATGGCTGGGATGAAAATGCTCCTTTTAGCAGCGGTCCTCTATTTGGGCGGAGTGAAGGTGGGTTGGGGAGTGGGCGAGTGGGAGTGGGGAGTGGGGCGAGTGGGGGGAGTGGGCAAGTGGGGGGAGTGGGCAAGTGGGGGAGTGGGCGAGTGTGGAGGAGGGGGTGTGAGGGGGAGGGGAGTGAGGATGGTCGACGTGGTAGGCGAGTGTGGGGGCGGGGGGAGTGGCGGAGTGAAGGTGGGGGGGTTGTGGGTGTGTGGGGCGAGTGGCGGGGTTGGGTTGGTGGGGCGAGTTGGGGGGTTGGGGTGGGTAGGATTGGGTCGGATGTTGGGCGAGTGGATGGGTGAGTGAGTTTGTGGATGGCGTGGTGGGCGGGAGGGTAAGTGGGTAACAAAAATCAGTATATATATAACTCAAGATGCTGTGTCGGTGAGAGATGAATAAGGGAGGATATATATGTGTGTGTGTGTGTGCGTGTGTTGTGTGGTGTATATTATCTTTTTTTATTATTATCATTTTTCAGAAAACACACCCCACTTATACATATATGTATGCGTGTATGGTGTATGTTTGAGCGCACGTACATATAAGCACATGAACCTGCATACACCACGCCACATACACCCATCGCCTCCCTCTGTCCCAACCTCCCCAGGTGGCAGCTGGCGCTTCCCGCTCGGAGCAGTGTCGCTCAGAAGGTGGCAGCTGCGTGTCTGCCGGAAGCTGCCGTTCCCCCGCGGTGGCTGCCTCGGCCTGCGAAGACGGACCCGCTGTGTGCTGCAATCCCTCGGGGTTGAACGCCTTCGCCCGCACACTGGAGCTGGACGGGTTCGAGATCGGCCTGAGAGTCAGTGAGTGCCTTTGGGTTCGTCGTCTCTCTTTCTGCGTTGGTCTCTTTGGTGTGTGTGTTTGTTTTCTCTTTGTTATTTTTTTTTCTGACAGATATGTTGTCTTTCACTCTTCTTGTCTAAGTATCTTCGATATGCTTTCTCTCTGTCTCTCTGTCTCTCTCTCTCTCTCTCTCTTTTGCCGTCTTTTCTAGCGGTCACGGCAAAAGCGACGCCTCTCGCGTGACAGGTATTGAGCAGGTGGTAAACATTTAAGAAGTTGCTAGATGCATTTTTCCTACCTTAGTTATTTTCTTCCATATATGTACTTATTATTGGATATCTACATCACAGTAGAGTCCACCATATCAAAAGTCACTTAGGATATGATATTCCAAAATTCTGTGAACCAACCAATCGAAAAAAAATAATCAGTATAGTAAAGCAGCTAGCCGTCAACCGCGGCCATTCCCATTACGTCACGGAAGTGGGCGGAGCTTAGCAAAGTGTCTCGCCTCTGATTATGAGACAGCTTTTGGGTGTTGGCGTGCGTCGCGTGAGACCCTAATTAAAGGCCCTATTGCAGTAGCACTTTTTCTGTCAATTTTTGCATTTCCGGATGAACTTTTCGCGTGGAAAAGGACTGACTATCACACTACCAAGGGATAAAACATTGTGAATAAACCTGGTGCCATCGGAGTTAGGACCCGGGAATCATACGAGCATTCTCATGCCTATCACGTTATTTTAAAGGAATATGATGACGTATGTTGTTTATATGATTGTTCTAAAATATTAGCTCATGTTTGCATTCACTCAACTTATTTTATCCATAAGAGACATTCTAGCTGTATAGATCTTTCGTAGCACAAGATCAAGACGGAAATTTGTAAGACGAAAACGTTCATTGCCACCGGAAAAGATGGCTTTTACCTTTATTTGTTTTTTTGTTTTGTTTTGTTTTTCTCTTATATATTCGATTTCTCTTCATCTCTCTTGTTTTCTCTCTCTCACTATCACCTTTCCATCTCTGTTTTCTCTATGTTATTTCTCGCCATTTCTCTCTCTCTCTATCTGTCTACACACACACACATACACACACACAACACACACAACACACACACACACACACACACAACACACACACACAAACACACACACACAACACACACCACAGACACACACACACACATATAAATATATATATGTAATCTTTCTCTTTCCTCTTTCTTCTCCCTCTCCCTCTCCCTCTCCCACTCTCCTAGCCGAAACACTTACACTCATAACACCACCCCCCCCCCCTTAAAAAAGTCCAAAAATAAAAAGCAAAAAAAAAAAAAAAAAAAAAAACATCTTAAATAAAGCAACACCCCAAAAAGGGAGAAAAAAAAGAAATGAAATCTTAAATAAAGCAAAAAAAGCAAAAAAAAAAAAAAAAAAAAAAAAAAAACAGAAAAATAAAAGATAAAATAAAATAAAAAAATAAAATACACCATCTTCACAACCTGGTTTCCTCTCTCCCAGACCCTTGCAGCGACCAAAATGCCGCAGATGGTACCGAGGTGTCTGGTTGACTGACCCTGCCACCTGCACAGACAAGAAACGGCTGGTGAACTACTGTGCGACCACTAACCAATGGTATAGGGGAGAAGTAGGGGGTAAAATGGGGGTGTTTGTTGGTGGAAGGGGTGAATTTATATGTTTATTTTTTTATTTTTTGTTTATTTATTATCATAACGATAATAATACCCTCCTACCCTTCTACCTCCCTACCCCCTACCTTCCCCCTACCCTACCTCCCATCCCCCCCCCCCCCCCTTACCCAACCTTCCTCCATCTCTCTCTCTCTCTTTCCTCTCCATCTCTCTCATCTCCTCCTTTCCTCTCTCCCATCCAGGTGTTTGCGCCCGCCCTGCTCGTGGATCCCCTCCCCAACCCTCTCCTCCCCTACCCCCCCCCCCTTACCCAACCCTCTCCTCCACCTCTCTCTCCCCTCTCCTTCCCCCTCTCCACCTCTCTCATCTCCTCCTTTCCTCTCTCCAGGTGTTGCGACCCACCCTGCACGAGGAAGTCCCCCCCCCAAACCCTCCCCCTCCCTACCCCTTACCCCCCCATCTACCCTACCCTCTCTCTCTCTCTCTCTCCCTCTCCTCCATCTCTCCCTCTCTCTCCCTCTCCACCTCTCTCATCTCCTCCTTTCCTCTCTCCCAGGTGTTGCGCCCCGCCTGCACGAGGAAGTCCCCCCCCCAACCCTCTCCTCCCTACCCTCCCACTCCCTCCATCTCCCTCTCTCCCTCTCCCACCTCTCTCATCTCCTCCTTTCCTCTCTCCCCATCCGGTGTTGCTGCTCGAGGAAGTCCCCCCCCCAACCCTCCCCCTCCCCCTCCTTACCCCTCCCCCTCTCTCTCTCCCCTCTCCACCTCTCTCATCTCCTCCTTTCCTCTCTCCAGGTGTTGCGCCCGCCCTGCTTCAGGAAGTCCCCCCCCCAACCCTCTCCTCCCCTACCCTCCCACTCCTCCCTTTCCCCCCTTACCCCCCCTCTACCCTACTCTCCTCTCTCCTCTCCATCTCTCTCATCTCCTCCTTTCCTCTCTCCCATCCAGGTGTTGCGCCCCGCCCTGCTTCAGGAAGTCCACCCCCCCAACCCTCCCCTCCCTACCCTCTTACCCTACCCCTCTCCCCCTCCTTCTCCTCTATCTCCCTCTCTCTCTCCTCTCCATCTCTCTCATCTCCTTCCTCTCTCCCTCCAGGTGTTGCGCCCCGCCCCTGCTCCCCCCCCAACCCTCTCCTCCCCTATCCCACTCCCTCCTCTCCCTCTCCCTCTCCTCTCTCTCATCTCCTCCTTCCCTCTCTCCCATCCAGGTGTTGCGCCCCGCCCTTCCACAGGTCTCCTCCTTTCCTCTCTCCCCATTGTTGCTGCAGGAAGTCCCCCTCCCTACCCCTCTCTCTCTCTCTCTCTCTCCCTCTCCTCCATCTCTCTCTCCTTCCCCCTCTCTCCACCTCTCTCATCTCCTCCTTTCCTCTCTCCCCATCCAGGTGTTGCGCCCCGCCCTGCACGAGGAAGTCCCGCTGCCAGAAGAAGAAGGGATACTGCGTTCCGAGGAAGGATATGTGTCCCAGTGGCAGGACGAGGCGCCGGCTGTGTGGTGGCAGGATGTGCTTCTGCTGCTTGCCAGGTGAGGTGGCGGAAGTGGAGATGAGGAAGTGGAAATGAGAAAAGGTGGAAATGAGGAAGTGGAAATGAAAATGGAAGTGAGAAGGAAGGAAATGAAAAATAGAAGTGAGAAGGGTGGAAAGGAAAAATGGAAGTGAGAGAAATGAAAAATGGATAATGCAAAAATGAAATGAAAAATGGAAATGAGGAAAATGAAAGAGAAGGAGAGGAGAGTTAAATGGAATGAAAGAGAATGAAAATGCGAAAAATTGAAACGATGAACATTAAATGAAAAATGGAAATGAGAAAAATGAAAAAGAGAAAAGAAAAGAAGAAGAAAAGTAAATGGAATGAAAGAAATGAAAAGGGGGAAAATGAAAATGAGAATGATGAAAAATAAAAGAAAACGAAGATTAAATAAAATGAAGGCGGAGGAAAAAAGGTAAATGAAGAAAAAAAGAAAAAAAGAAGAAAGGGAAATTGAAGTATAAAGAAGAAAAGTCAAAGGAAAACCAAGAAAAAATAAAATGAAAAAAATCCAATTAAGAAAGGGAAAAGAAAGAATAAATGAAAATAAAACAGGAAATGAATCAAAGGGAGAATAAAAAAAACGAAGAAGAATGAAAAAAAGAAAATGAAAGAAAAATATGAAAAAGGAAGGAGAATGAAAAATAGAAAATGAAAAGAATAAGGAAATTAGACACGAGGAGGGGAAATAATAATAAAAAAAAACGAAAAAAAAAGAAAAAATAGAGAAATAAAATGAAAGAAAAAAGATGAGCTAAAAAATAAAGAAAGTGAAAATGATGAAGAGAGACAGAAAGAGAGGAGGAAGCACTTATCGTTCTTGTCTTTTCATCTTTGCAATACGTCTTTTCATTCCTACAAAATCCAATTATTCATATCAAAGTAAAAAAAAAAAAAAAAAAAAAAAAAAAAAAAAAAAAAAATATATATATATATATATATTATATATATATATATATTATATATATATATATATATATATATATATATATATATATAGATTAGCTCCTAATGTTTATTCTAGAAATGAAGTCATCTTAGAAGTCATCCTAGATTTACTGTGATTGTAAAATTATATTTCATGAAAAAATATCTCTATATTTATCTATCCATCTATCTATTTATCCATCTATCTATCTATCTATCCACCTATCTATCTATCTCTCCATATATCTATCTATCCATCCATCTGTCTATCCATCTATCTATCCATCTCTCCATCTATCTATCTATCTACCATCTCTCCATCTATCTATTTATCTCTCCATCTATCTATCCATCTCTCCATCTATCTATCTATCTACCATCTATCCATCTATCTATATATCTCTCCATCTATCTATCCATCTCTCCATCTATCTATCTATCTACCATCTCTCCATCTATCTATCTATCTACCATCTATCCATCTATCTATATATCTCTCCATCTATCTATTCATCTATCCATCCTATCATAATTATTATAATTATGATATTATAATTATAATACTATAAATCTACCTATCTATCTATCTATCGGTATAAATCTATAATGCCCCCTTTTTTTCTGTCGGCAGAATGGCCTGTCCCGGCCTGTCCCTGCTCCGCAAATAGAGGTTAGTATCAAAAGTATTTTTCTCTTCATATTTCTTTTTTTTTGGGGGTGGGGGGTATTTCAGAATCAGCTTCAGACCATCTTCTTCAAGATGCTCTATGCTTTGGACTCTATCTCTGTGGTTTTCTATCCGTGAAATACTATAGATTGGTGTGAATGGTGTGAATACTGTATGGTAGTGGCTCCCAATTTTTTTTTCTTTCTTTCTGTAGCCCCAGAAAAATGGATGATAATTTCCATGGTCCCTTTCAGTGGCCTTTTAATGAAGATTCTAATCAGATTCGGTTATTTATTGTTATGGATAGTGTAATGGTGTCGATATCTTTAGGATAAGAACACTTTATGTAAAGATTTCAATTCCTTGATATGTGAGAGATCATCTATCTATCTATCTATCTATCTAATCTATATATACACAACACACACACACACACACACAACACACACACACACACACACACACACACACACACACACACACACACACATATATATATAGGTATACACACACAAGCACACACACACACACACACACACACTCTATTCCAATAAGTTTTCATGATATGTAGGTTCTGTAGGTCAGAATTTTCATGTTGATCCATTGCCCCGTGCCCCCCCCCCCCCCCCCACCCCCCCCACCCCTGAACCATGGCCTCCAGATTAGGAACCCCTGCTCTATGGACCTGATAATAAACTTTTTTTTTTTTTTCTTTTTTATACCAGCTCTAGTTTTATGTATGTTGATGCTTAACCATGTTTGTGTGTGTGTGCGTGTGTGTGTGTGTGTGTGTGTGCGTGTGTGCGTGTGTGTGTGTGTGTGTGCGTGTGTGTGCGCAACGTAATATCAATAACCTCATGCAAAGCTGCTCTTAAGGGACATCTTTCATTCCAATATAATATCAATACCGCCTTTATTTCATGTTTATTATTATGATCATTATCATATTTTTTTCTATCATTATTGTTTATCACCATCAGCATCTTCATCATCATTATCATCACTATCATTTATCAATTTACCTATCTCATCTCTCTTTATCATCATCATCACTATCGCCATCATCATTATTATCACTATCATCAGTTTATCTATCTCATCTCTCTTTATCATCATTATCATCATTATAACCATCATCATCATTATTATCACCACCACCACTAATCAATTTATCTATCTCATCTCTCCCATTCCCTTCCCATACACCAGTATCGGTGTAGGATGCGGCAGGAACCTACTCATCACTCTTTATCATTATGAACATCATCACCATTACCATTACCATCATCATTATCATTATCCTCACTGCCATCAATCAATTTATCTATTTCATCTCTCTATCATCATCATCATCACTATCATCAATCAATTAATCTATTTCATCTCTCTTTATCATCATCACCATCATAATTATCACCTCTATCATCAATTGATTTATCTATTTCATCTCTATCATCATCACCATCATCATTATCACCTCTATCATCAATTAATTCATCTCTATGCATCATCATTATCACCTCTATCATCAATTAATTCCATCTCATCATCATCATTATCATCAAATCAATTTATCTCATCTATTTCATCTCTATCATCATCATCATCATCATCATCATCACAATTCAATCAATTCATCTCATCTACTCCATCTCTCCCCTTCTCTCCCCATCCACCAGTATCGGTGTGCGATCCGGCTGGCACTTACGCCCTTGCAGAAGACAGCTGCGTCCAAGTCCACAGCCCGAACTACCCTTACCCTTACGACAACGACGCAGCGTGTTCCCTCAGCGTGGTGGCTCCGAGCTTCTGCAGGATCACCGTCGAGTACTGCCAGGTGGCGCTCGAGAAGTGCCCCTATGATTACGTGAATGTCACCGACGGCGTGCCCAGGTGAAGGGGGGTATTGGGAAGGGTTAAGAGGGGGAAAGAGAAGAGGTGGAGAGAGGGTGTGTGGTTTGGGGTGTGTGTGTGTGTGTGTGTGTGTGTGTGTGTGTGTGTGTGTGTGTGTGTGTGTGTGTGTGTGTGTGTGTGTGTGTGTGTGTGTGTGTGTGTGTGTGTGTGTGTGTGTGAGAGAGAGAGAGAGAGAGAGAGAGAGAGAGAGAGAGAGAGAGAGAGAGAGAGTGAGTTTGTGTGGTATGCATTTATAGATGGATGGTTAGATGGATACATCTATATCTACACACACACACACACACACACACACACACACACACACACACACACACACACACACACACATATATATATATATATATATATATATATATATAACAAACAAACAAATAAATACATATATACTCCCCAATCTTAACTATACACAGCACAGACACACACCTTTTAAAGACAAACAAACTAACCAACCCCCATTTCTCCCTGCCCCCTCCCCCCCCCCTCTCCCCTATATGGTGACGGCGCCAACAGCAACTCATACTGTGGGGTGGTAAGCCCGGCTGCCTTCACCACAGCCGCTAACACAGTCGCCTTCAGTTTCTTCTCGGACTCCAGCCAAGTCAACAGAGGTTTCCAGGCTTCTCTCTCCACCAGCTGCGTGAGTCTGTGAGGTGTTCTTCGTGTCTGTTGAAAAAGGTTTTTTTTTTTTTTTTTTTTGTATTAAGATAGGCGGGTGGAAGAGTTTTTTTTATTTTTTATTTTTTATGTATTAAGATATGCGATTGGGTGAGTTTTTATTTTTTTATGTATTAAGATATGCGAAAGGATGAGTTTTTATTTTTTTTATGTATTAAGATATGCGAATGGATGTTTTTATTTTTTTATGTATTAAGTTATTTTTTTTATGTATTAAGATATGCGAATGGAAGATTTTTTTTTTTAATGTTTTTTATGTATTAAGATATGCGAAAGGATGAGTTTTTTTTTTTTTATGTATTAAGATATGCGATTGGATGAGTTTTTATTTTTTTTATGTATTAAGAAATGCGAATGGAAGAGTTTTTTTTTATTTTTTTTTTTTATGTATTAAGATATGCGAAAGGAAAAGTTTTATTTTTCATGTTTTAAGATATGCGGCTGGAAAATATATATATTTTTTTTATGTTTTGATATATGCGTCGTTCGATTTGGTTCATGTTTTTTGGGGAAACAGTTTTTAAATTTTGGTTATTTGTTCTTTTTCTTTTTGGAAGGATATGTGTAGTTGATTATTTTTTTGTATTATATATTCTTATTTCGTTGATCACCAGTTTATTTTTTGGTTTATCGATTCTGTAAATAATGTGTCGGGCTTTAATTTTCTTTCTCTCTTCCTTCGTACCCTCTCTCTCTCTCTCTCTCTTCCCCGTTTTCTTTTCGTTCTCGTTCTTTTATTTACCCTCTTCTTTTCTTCTTACAGTTCGACTGTACTCAGGGACCGACGTATCAAGGTTAGTTCAGCTGCTTTAGTTTATTATTTTTGTTTATATTTGTATATTAATATGTTAGCGTGCATGAGTTAGTGTGCGTGCGTGTGTGTACGTGTGTGTATACGTGCGTGAGCGTGTTCGTGTACCTCCATACGTACACAAACACGCGATTGCCTCTGTATGTAATCTAACTGAATAGTTTTTTTTTTTTTTTATATGTACATTAATATGCAAGCGTGCATGTGCTAGCTTACATGCGTGCGTGTGTGTACGTGTATGCGTATGTGTGGGCGTGAGCGTGTTTGTACACCTCCCTATGTACACAAACACCGCCATGTAAGTACTCTTCACTGAATTCGTGCGTATGTGTGGGCGTGGGCGTGTTTGTACACCTCTCTATGTACACAAACACCTCCATGTAAGTACTCTTCACTGAATGTCATACATACGTCTCTCCGTCCTCCTTCCCTCTCCACCTCTCCTCCTTCCCTCTCCACCTCTCCTCCCTCCCTCTCCATCTCTCCTCCCTCCTCCTCCACCTCTCTCCATCCTCTCTCACCTCTCCTCCTTCTCTCTCCACCTCTCCTCCTTCTCTCTCCATCGCAGTGTGCACCGACACCGCCGTCACCACCAGCACCGGCGGCCTCATCAACTCCCCCGGGTACCCAGGGACTTACCCGACCTTCGTGGACTGCACCCTCACCATCAGCGCTCCTGCAGGCTCCACCATCACCTTCAGCTACTTGAGTTTCGAGTTGGAGGATCCGCCGCCCACCTGTGGCTTCGACTACTTCCAGATCTACGACACGTCTTCACCGTCAACGTAAGATGGGGGGGGGGGGGATGTTGGGGATTTAATCTATTTATTAAGCGTTATTATCATCATTATCATTATTATCATCATCATCATCATTAGCATTATCACCATCATCATTATCATTATCATCATCACCATCATTACTATCATTATCATCATCACGTCATTATTATTTAACTGTAATGGAAATTGGGATTGAAATGCATTGAAGAAAATAATGCAAGCAAGCAATAAAATTTGTGATGAAATATAACGATGTATATAGAGGATTGTAATATATTTTTAATGAAACATAAAGGATGTAATGGAATATAATGACTTACGTAATGAAATATGAAAATGTATTTAATGAAGCATATCAATATACATAATGAAATATAGTGATATCTAATGAAATACATTTTAGTATATATATGTATATATACACATCTATATATGATGAAATGCCAAGATATACGTATTGATGAATGATACAGTAAAAAAAAAAAAAAAAAAAAAAAAAAAAAAATCGAGCGAGGTTCGAATTCCGGTTCGAACATCCGCTTCACACCTCACTTTTTGCATAGGGAAAGACAGATTCGAAGCTTCAGTTCCATAAAGGGCTTTTATCCGCCACTGCACCACCTGAGAATGTCCTCGTCCTCTCGCCCATTTCCTTCTTTTTATCAGTCTTAACGCATTTCCACTTCGCACAGGACAAAATACTGTGGAACTACCGCGCCCTCGTTCACGGCCTCCTCCACGAACAGCGTGACGATCAGATTCTCTTCAGATAAGTCTGATGTCTTTTCGGGATTCTCGATCTGTTTCGTGGTCGTGTAATAAGGTGAGTTGGGGTCGAAACTGTTATTCGGACATGGTTCGAATGCCGTCTCGAACGCTCGGGTGATACGGTTCTTGTTACGTTTAAAAGGTTTCGAAGCTTCATTTCCGGGATGAGGTTGTAGTGTTTGGTTTGAACTCTTATTCGGACACGATTCGAATGCCGTCTCGCATGGCCGGGCAATATGGTCCTTTTTGGTTAGGTTTCAAGGATTTGAAGCTTCATTCAAATATTTTTTATGTGTGAATTTACAGTACTTTAAGTCTCTATTTTCTTTACTGAGTATTTCAAATAAGTGAATCATCAGTTTCGAATTTTGTTTTCGAAACACATGACCCCATATACAGCAGTTCACGCGTGAACAATACTCTGCAATAAAAGAAAAAAAAAAAAAGAGAAAACATGCAAGAAACGCAAAAACAAGCACACCCACCCCCATAAAGACTGATATATAATAAAATATCTGAAATAAAATGAATCAGTAATGTAAATCGGGGGAATAAAATTTACATCTATTTTCAGAACTCGGACTGAACTCCCTTACCCGCAGATGGCAGTCAACGAACCACAACTTCTTTCTAAACTCTCCACGAAATGCTTCCAAAATCGAGAAAATGAGAAATAAAAAATCTGTAAATTACACGGATCGATGAATCAAGAAATGTAGTAATTCAGGATACACCGTCACAGTCCATTGAATAAAATCGATAAACTTTTGGTAAGTTGTAAGGGAAAACCACGTGACTTTCTTCGCTGTTCTTACCTAAAGAATGAAGAATTGTTTCTTGATATTACGCTTCTCTTGGTATATCATCCACGTAACTTTACCATTCTTCGTTTACCTTGATATTGAAAAACTTTCCATTTTATTCACTTTTCCTACATAACCCACATAACTCTTCATTATATCTTTACCTTAACACTGTAAAATGACCCTGAAAATTCACTATTCCTGACTGTATCTCCCATAAAACTTCACATTGTATCTTTCTCATATTACCAAACGCATATTTTCCTTGATACTTATTTTCCCTGCTTTTTGACCACACAAAAAAATAGGTTGTAGCCATCATAGGGTATACTCGGCCATGTGTGGTAGGCTTTCTCGTGTAGACTTCACCACCACACAGAACCTTTATATAACTATTCCCAAAGTGAGATTATGTATTCTGTAGTTGGTATTCACACTTATTTATGAATTATGTACTACGGCATATGTCCTTGATGTGCATTTGCTACATATGGTACTGAATAAAGTTTTTATCAGCATGTTACAGTGTTGTTTTGTGTACCATACACATACATAAACAAATTTATTTACATTTACAGAAACACTTATGCACACTTTTCCTCATGCATAAGTACACATGTATATATTCATTTACTTGCTAATGATCATTCAAGCATAATTTTGCATGGATGGTATTATCATCATTATCATTACTATTATTTTTGTTCTTTCATTATTATTATTATCATTATCTTTGTTATATGTATCATACTTATCATTACCATGATAATGATAAGTATAATAGCAATAATACCGATAGTGATACCAATGATGATAATAATACTGAGAATAATAGTGATGATAACAACGATAATGATATTGATAATAACGATAATTATTACCATAATAGTAATAATAACAATAATGGTCATAATAATATTGAAAGTGATAGTAAAAATAAAAATGATGCTAATGATGACGATGAGGATGATAATGACATTAATGATAATCATGATAATGATAATAAAAGTAACAATGATAATAGAGATGAAAATGTTAATGATAAAAAATATACTAGCATTAACAGTAATTATCACAATAATAAGGATTATAATAAAGATGATAATGATGATCATTATCATCATCGAGAAAAGGACGATGATAATTATGGTACAGATGATGATAACGGTAATAATGAATATAATAAGGTGATAATAATAAAAATAATGGTAATAGTAACAAATGTAATGATGATAATGATAATGATAATAAAGATAACACCAACAAGAACAACAATAATAAATAATAATAATATAATAATAATAATAATAATAATATAATAACAATAATAAAATGATATGGTATTAACAATGATAATAATTACGTCAATTATAACGGTTGTAAACAAAATAATAATGATGATAGTAATAGTAATAATAACAATAAAAACAATAATGAGGATAATCGAAATAATAATGATGATAACAAGGATAATGATGCTAATAATATGCTGATAATGATAATAATACTAATAATAATGTATACAACAATAATGATAATAATATTAATAATGATAATAATGATGATGATGATGATAATAATAATAATAATAGTAATAATAATAATAATAATAATAATAATAATAATAATAATAATAGCATTAGTAATTATTATGATGATAATCATAATGAAAATAATGATAAATATGATTATGATAATAATATTAATCGTAGTAGCAATGCTAGCGAAATTAACAGTGATAATCATAGCGATAATGATAACAATAAAAATAACAATAATTATATATATTTGTGTAAAGATAATGATATTATTATTATCACAATGATAATAATAGTAATAATAGTAATAATCATGATTATATGAGAGATAATGATAATAAGAATAAGATAATAATGATTATAACAATAACAATAACACTAATAGTGATAATGATGATAATGATAATAATAATGGCGAGAGACGAGTCGGGCCACTGTAAGCGCCGTGTGTGAACATTCACTCAGTAGTCGCGCTTCTAGCAGTCGGGCCACTAAAGTCGCTCGTCTGAACAGGGCCTTACACTTGAAGAAAGTAGCAGGCACTGTTCCTTGCTTTCCGCATAATACTGAGAATAATAGTGATATATTTATATATATATGTTCATTGCTAAATTTTACTCTGTGATATGTCACCTGTTATTTATCATTTGTTTCGAGAATGAAAATGAATTGGTTAGAAATATTTCAATGATCGTTGTATTTTGCACAATCCACCCCAATAGCCTTAATATTGTAGCCCCTTTTAAGCACCATTTATTAATTATCTCATCAGCATCTGACATTATTTTCATAGTCATCATTACACTCATTACTCTTACAGATTTAACTCATTAAATATATCAGTGGAGATGAGTGAGGAAAAGGTAACTACTTTTTTTTTTAAATTCATACATTATTTATGAATCGAATAATTCATACATTATATATTAATCGAAGAGCCAGTATGCAAAGCCAATCACACGAATCAATATGCAGATAACCAAACATTTAATTTCTTTACAATCCACTGGAAGACCTACACTAGATTGAGTGAAAATAACATAGCTTTACAATTAAGACTAACATGCCAATTGAAAATATTAGTTCACTTTAAGCAATCTGTTATCAACGACAAAATTCGAACAATGATTTTAGTACTGAAAGATGATGAGCCATCTTACAATCCACTGGAAGACCTACACTAGATTGAGTGAAAATAACATAGCTTTACAATTAAGACTAACATGCCAATTGAAAATATTAGTTCACGTTAAGCAAGCTGTTATTAACGACAAAATTCGAACAGCTGATTTTAGTACTGAATATGATGATGAGCCATCTTTACAATCCACTGGAAGACCTACACTAGATTGAGTGAAAATAACATAGCTTTACAATTAAGACTAACATGCCAATTGAAAATATTAGTTCACTTTAAGCAAGCTGTTATTAACGACAAAATTCGAACAGCTGATTTTAATACTGAAGATGATGATGAGCCATGAATAGAAGAATTTCTTTCTCATATGCAATTACGGAAATTAGATAACTGTTTCTAAAATTGATTAAACAAATTGTCAAACAGCAAATAGTAAAATCATATTAGGCAATATGAAATACTCAAATTAAGGCATGAAAATACTACTTTAATGCCCTTGCACAATTACTAAGTCAAAGCTTATCTTCATTAAAGAGTCCATTGGTACATAGCAAGAAAATAGAAAAATATCTTATTGAAGACCAGATAATAAAGAAATTATGACACTAAATCAATATAATTAAAAAAATTGATAAACCAAAGCAAAAAATCAATCAAGAAAATAATTAAGACATTCATGGAGGTTAACCCCAATTACGCAAACACAAAATTATTGTTATGCTTCGGCAGGAATTAATAGACTTCATCACCGTTTAACGTTTAAATCATTAATTATCAAGCTAACTAAATTTACTCTTAAACATAAAAATCAAATCTATTATATAGTCCGTTGTAAAATTACTTCCAAAGTTGTATAGTATACTTTCAAACATAAAAGTAAACTTCCAAAGTTGTATAGTATACTTTCAAACGTGAAAATCACATCTACTATTTATTCCATTATATAGTCACACGTAACCCTAACAGTAACCCCTTATCGCTTAACAATAATTATATATATTTGTGTAAAGATAATAATATTATTATTATCACAATGATAATAATAGTAATAATAGTAATAATCATGATTATATGAGAGATAATGATAATAAGAATAAGATAATGATTATAACAATAAGCTTACTACGAACTTCAATAAACTAATGATGATGTTTTGTCCCTGTCGTTGCGGGTAACAGAAGTAGTCGCGGTAGAGAATAGAATAAACGAATAAATAAATAAATATATAAAAATAAAAAAAAAATAAAAAAATAAAAAAAAATAATAATATATAATAATAAAAATAAATAAAAAAAAAAAAAAATAATATATATAATAAAATAAATAAAAATATAAATAGAAAAAAATATAAATATATAAATAGAATGAAAAAATAAATAGAGAATAGAATAAACGCTATTAGTAGAGATAGCGAATTCAGCGAGGACGAAATCCTTCCTCACCTCAGATTTGCATTTACTGAAGATCAAAGGAATAAGAATGTTAAAAAAAAAAAAAAAAAAAAAAAAAAATCATTTGTATATATTAGCATAGTTTATAAATAATTAGAAAAAACAAATCGCCCATATTTTAGAGCAACAGTTGAAAAGGATAATTGCTTTTAATAGCAGACATAGGCCTTTGAAACCGAGGCCCAACATATGAATTCTTTAACTCTTTAAATCCCCAGAATGACCGTTATACAATTTTAGGTAACTCGTGTTTTCTTTAAAATTTAGATAACGTGTTTTTTTTAAAGAATTTTAAGTCACTCGCGTTCTCTTTAAGAATTTTAGGTAGCTCGTGGTCTCTTAAGAATTTTAGGTCACTCGCGTTCTCTTAAGAATTTTAGGTAGCTCGTGGTCTCTTAAGAATTTTAGGTCACTCGCGTTCTCTTTAAGAATTTTAGGTAGCTCGTAGTCTCTTCATAAGAATATTAAAGCTTTTGATATACTCTAGTCAATCTTTCTGCTCGACACAAATATGATCACAGTTTCATTATATATATCATCTATAGAATAAGTAGTTTCACCATCATTACTCATCTCTGCACGCATGATTCATACTGTGACGTCATGGAACTACAACAAGCTTCATCTGAGGGTAGTTACAAAATGATTAGTTTAGTTATGAAACCGAACAAAGATATACCGAGGAAAGAACAAAAAGTAAAATATTTTTTGAAGTTATCTTATCTTCCCGTAATAAATGCGCTTATTGTATAGAGGGACTGCGCCACTGCAAGCTCCACAGAACAATATAATAATATTTAAAAGAAATAATAAAGAAAAACCTAATTAAACAATATGAATTTAACATTAAACATCCTTATTGTACAGAACAGAAAACAAATATGACTGCCTTCCATCAAATATCGCTCCTCGCTGCCAAACGTAGCGCGAATAAATCCTACGTTATCATACGCCATTTAACCTTCTATTTTCTCCTCTTATTTAAATATTTTGAAAATGACGTAAGATTCTCATTACTGCATGTTTTTAGTTTCATATTATTATAGTGTTTAGCTGATGGAGTCATACACCTGGCAGCTCGGTAGTCCTGGGCACAAGTCGCCACTGGAAAGTTCGTTAAAATAAATTAAGGGAAACAGAGTAATGTCAAGTAAACATTCCATTTCTGTAATCTGAGTATAACATCCGATCTTGGTTCTATATCGTTATAGTTCGTTTGTTTCTTCAGTCAATTTGCTTAATTGGCTATACTTTATTCCCGAACGTTTTATGATTCGCACTTGTAGTCTGACTCATAAATTAAACTACATAAACTCCGTGGTAATTACAGAGCAGTTATTCTCAACCGTCCAGTCTCGCCTCATCCTAAAGACCACCTTTTTAGTCCATCCAAATACGAATGAAAATGTTTTATATGTATACAATTATTATATTCTCTTGAGAATGTACAGCTCAGATTTGTTCTATAACCCCCCCCCCCCCATTAATCTGTACTCAATAGTAAACCTTAATCTATATTAATTCAGAAAATATAGAAAGTATGACTTAGACTTAAAAGGCATTGATTCCAAAAGCAAGAACTGCACATCTGCAAAATGTCAAGCAACACACTGGGATGGTTGTCTCGAAACGCTGAGTCGCGGAGCACATGTTGAAAGCGCTGGTCCAGAGGCATTCTTATTTATGCTATCACCACTAGCATGAGTATGCCAATATCGCCTCTTGGAAAATTCCTTTGCTATTTCAAGCTAGTATCGAGATTCTGCCTGATCATGATTTGCAAATTACGAAACAAAAAGAAATTGCTGATCA
>NW_020870777.1:737057-742057 GCF_003789085.1 Penaeus vannamei | reverse complement strand
CGTCACATCCCTCTCTCTCCCATCTCATGTCGAATCATCTCTCCCATCTCACTTCCTCTCTCTCTCCCATCTCATGTCCTTTTCAATCTCACTCTCTCCCATCTCCTTCCTCTCTCTCTGTCCCTTTTCATCTCATCTCTCCCATCTCACATCTCATGTCCTTTTTCAATCTTCTCTCTCTCTTCATCTCATGTCCTTTTTCAATCTCACTCTCTCCCATCTCACTTCCTCTTCTCTCTCTCATCTCATGTCCTTTTTCAATCTCACTCTCTCCTATCTCACTTCTCTCTCTCTCTCCCATCTCATGTCCTTTTTCAATCTCACTCTCTCCCATCTCACTTCCTCTCTCTCTCCCATCTCATGTCCTTTTCAATCAATCTCACTCCTCTCATCTCATGTCCTTTTCAATCTCACTCTCTCCATCTCACTTCCTCTCTCTCTCCCATCTCATGTCCCTTTTCAATCTCACTCTCTCCCATCTCACTTCCTCTCTCTCTCATCTCATCCCTTTTCAATCTCACTCTCTCCCATCTCACTCCTCTCTCTCTCTCTCCAATCTCATGTCCTTTTCAATCTCACTCTCTCCCATCTCATCCTCTCTCTCTCTCTCCCATCTCATGTCCTTTTTCTCTCACTCTCTCCATCTCATTCCTCTCTCTCTCTCTCCATCTCATGTCCTTTTTCAATCTCACTCTCTCCCATCTCACTCCTCTCTCTCTCTCTCCATCTCATGTCCCTTTTCAATCTCACTCTTCCATCTCACCTCCTCTCTCTCTCTCTCCATCTCATGTCCCTTTTCAATCTCACTCTCTCCCATCTCACTCCTCTCTCTCTCCCATCTCATGTCCCTTTTCAATCTCACTCTCTCCTATCTCACTTCCTCTCTCTCTCTCTCTCTCATCTCATGTCCCTTCTCAATCTCACTCTCTCCCATCTCACTTCTCTCTCTCCCATCTCATGTCCCTTTTTAATCTCACTCTTTCCTATCTCACTTCCTCTCTCTCTCCATTTCATGTCCCTTTTCAATCTCACTCTCTCCCATCTCATGTCCCTTTTCAATCTCACTCTCTCTCATAATCTCACTCTCTCCTATCTCACTTCCTCTCTCTCTCCCATCTCATGTCCCTTTTCAATCTCACTCTCTCCCATCTCACTTCCTCTCTCTCTCCCATCTCATGTCCTTTTTCAATCTCACTTCCTCTCCATCTCATGTCCCTTCAATCTCACTCTCTCCCATCTCATGTCCCTTTTTCATCTCACTCTCTCTCATCTCATGTCCCTTTCAATCTCACTCTCTCCCATCTCACTTCCTCTCTCTCTCCCATCTCATGTCCCTTTTCAATCTCACTCTCTCCTATCTCACTTCCTCTCTCTCTCCCATCTCATGTCCTTTTTCAATCTCACTCATCTCATGTCCCTTTTCAATCTCACTCTCTATATCCCTCATCTCACTCTCTCTCTTCTCTCCCATCTCATGTCCCTTTTCAATCTCACTCTCTCCCATCTCACTTCCTCTCTCTCTCCCATCTCATGTCCCTTTTCAATCTCACTCTCTCCTATCTCACTTCCTCTCTCTCTCCCATCTCATGTCCTTTTTCAATCTCACTCTCTCCCATCTCATGTCCCTTTTCAATCTCACTCTCTCCCATCTCACTTCCTCTCTCTCTCTCCCATCTCAATCCTTTCAATCTCACTCTCTCCATCTCACTTCCCTCTCTCTCTCCCATCTCATGTCCTTTTCAATCTCACTCTCTCCCATCTCACTTCCTCTCTCTCTCTCCCATCTCATGTCCCTTTTCAATCTCACTCTCTCCCTCATCTCTCTCTCTCCCATCTCATGTCCCTTTTCAATCTCACTCTCTCCCATCTCATTCCTCTCTCTCTCTCTTGTCAATCTCACTTCCTCTCTCTCTCCCATCTCATGTCCCTTTTCAATCACTCTCTCTATCTCACTTCCTCTCTCTCTCTCTCATCTCACTTCCTCTCTCTCTCCCATCTCATGTCCCTTCTCAATCTCACTCTCCCATCTCACTTCCTCTCTCTCTCCCATCTCATGTCCCTTTTCAATCTCACTCTCTCCTATCTCACTTCCTCTCTCTCTCCCATTTCATGTCCCTTTTCAATCTCACTTCCTCTCTCTCTCCTATCTCATGTCCTTTTTCTATCTCACTCTCTCCTATCTCACTTCCTCTCTCTCTCCCATCTCATGTCCCTTTTCAATCTCACTCTCCCATCTCACTTCCTCTCTCTCTCCCATCTCATGTCCTTTTTCAATCTCACTCTCTCCTATCTCACTTCCTCTCTCTCTCCCATCTCATGTCCCTTTTCAATCTCACTCTCTCCTATCTCACTTCCTCTCTCTCCCTTCTCATGTCCTTTTTCAATCTCACTCTCTTCTATCTCACTTCCTCTCTCTCTCCCATCTCATGTCCTTTTCAATCTCACTCTCTCCCATCTCATGTCCCTCTCAATCTCACTCTCTCCCATCTCACTTCCTCTCTCTCTCCCATCTCATTCCTTTTCAATCTCACTTCCTCTCTCTCTCCCATCTCATGTCCCTTTTCAATCTCACTCTCTCCCATCTCATGTCCCTTTTCAATCTCACTCTCTCCCATCTCACTTCCTCTCTCCCATCTCATGTCCCTTTTCAATCTCACTCTCTCCTATCTCACTTCCTCTCTCTCTCCCATCTCATGTCCCTTTTCAATCTCACTTCCTCTCTCTCCCTTCTCATGTCCTTTTTCAATCTCACTCTCTTCTATCTCACTTCCTCTCTTTCCCATCTCATGTCCCTTTTCAATCTCACTCCCTCTCTCTCCCATCTCATTCCCTCTCTCTCTCTCCTATCTCACTTCCTCTCTCTCTCCCTTCCCATGTCCTTTTTCAATCTCACTCTCTCCTATCTCACTTCCTCTCTCTCTCCCATCTCATGTCCCTTTCAATCTCACTCTCTCATCTCACTTCCTCTCTCTCTCCCATCTCATGTCCCTTTTCAATCTCAATCTCTCCTGTCCCTTTCAATCTCACTCTCTCCCATCTCACTTCCTCTCTCTCCCATCTCATGTTCCCTTTTCAATCTCAATCTCTCCATCTCATGTCTCAATCTCACTCTCTCCCATCTCACTTCCTCTCTCTCTCCCATCTCATGTCCCTTTTCAATCTCAATCTCTCCTATCTCATGTCCCTTTTCAATCTCACTCTCTCCTATCTCACTTCCTCTCTCTCTCCCATCTCATGTCCTCATGTCATAGCCCGTAGTAAACATGCCATCGTCAAAACACTTTTGGTAACATTTGTGAAAGGAAAATTATCCTTACAACCAAAACAATAACAACAACCTAAATCTAAATAAATCATCTCGGGGGTGGGGGTGCGGGTAGGAATACAGCTGATGTCTTGAGCTTTCGACTGGAACATCGAAGGTCTTGAAAAAAAATGCGTATATACGTTATTTCATAATAAATTACGATTTTAAGATATTTTAGAATTACAATGTGATTCCTACATCATATCATACGTAAATATGTTACTGATTTATAATTTGAAAGCAAGAAAATGGTATTTAAACACGGGAAAGGGAGGGCTCTCGCGGCTTTGCTTCGCCACGTTGTTCCAATACGATCGTTCGCCAGCCCTGGCGAACTTTTAATGGTACGAAATTCCCGATCGCCCGGCGAAACCTTTCGCCAGAACTAACAAAAGGTTTTAAAAAGTACGGGCCATAAAGTTAACCTTGTTATAGTATAAAGTGTAGTATAGCATAAAGTATAAAGTTAATTTTGTTATAGTATAAAATTAACTTCAACTTCTTTGTTATAGCAGAAAGTTAAATTTTAACTCCTTTGTTATAGTATAAAGTTATTTTCAACTTCTTTGTTATAGCAGAAAGTTAAATTTTAACTCCTTTGTTATAGTATAAAGTGAGACTATTGCGGAAACAACATTTTCGTCTTCTATCGAGGTTAATAATTAAGTTTAGGTTATGTTATGTGCACTGCAGATGTAAACAAATTTGCGCTAGATTTAGCGGGAATGCAAGATGTTAACGCCTGGCGATCCCTTCGCTCGCCCTGGCGAACGTTGGGTTTAAAAGTAAGGCCTCCCTCACTCAGAGGTTCGCCTGGCGAACGCCAGCACTGGCGAGGTTTTAAAAGTACGGGCCTAAGCCTTCCAATGTCTGCGACATATATATATATATATATATATATATATATATATATATATATATATACACTTACACACACACACATATATGTGTGTGTATATATATATTATATTATATGTTATGTGTGTATACATATGTGTATATATATTATATATATAGTATTATATATATATGTATATATAACACACACACACACACACAATATATATATATATATATATATATATATGTGTGTGTGTGTGTGTGTGTGTGTGTGTGTGTGTGTGTGTGTGTGTGTGTGTGTGTGTGTGTGTGTGTGTGTGTGTGTGTGTGTGTGTGGTATGTGTATGTGTATGTGTATGTATTGTGTGTGTGTGTGTGTGTGTGTGACACTTCCATCCAGGACTATAATCTAGGGGATTTCTTATTGTTATATGTATTCAAAACCAGATGGGGTAGTGCAACCAAATTATTCATCAACATTGATTAGAAAAGTAAACTAGCTAAGAGGTCAATGAGAGAATAATTAAACAAGAACAAGTTGATTATTCATAAAAAATATTACTTTACAAAAAACATGAAACATTTGGAAATTAGGAAGATAGCATCCATCACCAATAAAGTAGAAAAATAGATAACATGTGAAGGGTATTATTGGAAATGCAAACCCACACCTAATATTAAGAATCTGAGCTTACCATGTGGTAAAATACATCATTCTATGATAGTTTCTTCTATACCATTTTCCTTGCAAATTGATAATAACGGAGTTATTGAGGGCATAAAATTCACGATTTCCAGGAGCCGCAGTAACCTTCCGCCTCCAGCGCCGCGACAAAATAATAAAAAGTTCGTT